>OZ038491.1:59852654-59952654 GCA_964036315.1 Acanthosepion esculentum
ACACTGATATTAGACAAAGAAAAAATACTCCAGTGATGAAATGAATATATCGAAGAACTCTTCCACAATGAAAGAGAACGATCAGCAATACACAGAAATATCAACAGACTGGAAATCTTAAAATCTGAAGTGGAATCTGCACTGGCCAAATTGAACAGAAACAGAGTGGCGGGGCCAGATGGAATTGTAACAGAAATGCTGGAGGCCTTAGACGATTTTGACATAGACAAGAAATCTACAACAGTAGTGATATACCAGAAGATGTAAGTAGATCTATTTTCATAGCACTGCCTAAGAAGCCAGGTGCAAACAAATATGAACTGCATCGGCCAATCAGCTTAATGAGCCATAGAATGAAACTTATCATCCGAATTCTGATAAATAGAGTGTTCAGCAGAATCAGACAATTAGGGCAAGAATGGTGCAGGTTCGTCAAAAACACTGGAAAAAGGAACACAATACTTATGTTTAGAATGTTATCAGAAAGAGTAATACAAATGCAGAATGATGTATACCTGTGTTTTATAGATTATGCAAATGTTTTTGATAAATTATGGAACTGCTGTTGGAACTGCTCAGCCATCTTGACCAATTTGGAAAAGATATTAGAATAATCAAGAACCTATACTGGCAGCAAACTGCCTGCATACGGATAGAAAATGTGTTCAGCAGATATGCAAAAATAGAAAGGGGTGTAAGACAAGGATGTGTCTTCTCACCAGACTTATTCAACCTATACATTGAGGCGATTCTGAGAGAACTACAAGTCCTACCAAGATTTATTATTGGCAGTCACAATGTATGCAGATGACACAGTGTTGATAGCAGACACAGAAAGAAACCTACAAAAACTCCTGCAGAAGGTAGTGAAGGAAAGCAAGATTACATATCAATTGCAAGAAGTTAGAATGTGTGATTGTTAGCAAAAGGATGAGCCCAAAGTGTGAATTGTAATTCTGAGATATGAAAGAAGTTTAAATATCTGGGAAGTGTTCTAACAGAGGACAGAATGTGTAATGCTGAAATCCAAAGGCATATTGGGATAAGCCAAGGAAGCATTCCAAAAGCTAAGCAGAGTAATAAGAAATTGAAAACTTTTTGCTAGAAAAAAAGCAAAAGAGTGCTAAACTGCTACATGATATCTGTCTTTCAGTATGGCAGTGAATGCTAGACAATTTCCTCAAAGATGAAGAGGAAACTTGAAGCAAGAGAAATGCGATTCTACAGTAGGATGCTAAGGATACCATGGATTGAACATGTGAGCAACAAAGTTTTAGAGAAAAAGGAAACAAAAAGGAAACTGATATTTAACATCAGGAAGAGACAATAGTGGTTTCTGGAGCACATATTGAGGAAAGATTTGCTTGGAAAATCTGATACTCACAGGACAGATAGAGAGCAAGAAGGACAGGGAAAAGCAGTGCACAACATACTTGGTGGACTTTAGTCAATGGATGGTGGAACAGGAGAAAAAAAAAAAAGCTTATTAAGAGCTACAAGGGACAGGAAGTTGTGGAGAGTCATGATCACCTACATCCTGAGGGGGCATGACACAGAGAAAAAGAATGAGAATTATTAAATATTTTGGCACTACTTAAATAAACAGGCCCACTTTTTTGGGAAAATAACTTTTGTAGATTAGCATTCAGTAGATTTTCCTCAAAGCACAACACTTGTCAGAATTAAAAAGAAAATTTTTTTTAATCATTTTCTAAGAGGGGTTCCTATACATAATACTGATACAGTGTAAAACTTATCCCCGACTTTTTAAGAGTTATTTGGACATCATTTTTTATTTACAAATGCCAAGTTTGAAACTGCACTTATCTGCATATGTTTTTTTTTAAATTTTCTGAATTTTATAACTTTTTAAAAAAATAACTTTTCAGAGGACTTTTTAGAAGCACATGCACAAACATTAAGGATAATAATTATTTATCTTAAATCTCCTAGTTAACCTTAATCTTAAATCAGTCGACTTAAGTACCGCCTAGTATATGCAGATATCCATTTGTTCTTTCATTAAAGATGTATATGTCTGTTTTTTGTTTTTTTGGAATCACTGGAAATGTTTTAGTCAAAAAATGTAAAAGAAAAAAAAAACTTATTTTACCAAACTCACAAGTGCTATTGCTTATTCAAAATATTCTTTTAAAATAAAACACATAAAAATATATATTTTAATCATTTCACCCCAAGTAAGACAATAAAGTCACTAAAAATCAGTGGGTTATTGAGTGTGAAAGGCTATAAGAAAAAGATAGACATTATTAATGAGTAAGAAAAATAAAAAAAAACAATTGACATTGCATTTATATTTTTAAAGATCAAAGTTGACTGGAAAACAAGAAGTCGGAAGAGAGTTCCACAAGTGAGAAGTGTGAGAAAATAAACTGTTATTACTGATCCTATGGTTACATCTATATATCTATTTGTTATTTATTTAAAATAAATTGTTTTGTTTAAAAAACTCTTTTCATATGTAGATGTCAATGATGTAAACACAGTTTTAAATTACACAATTGTAAACAAACATTTACCTGAAGACTGTAAAAAAATCAAGTATCAATTTTATACTGTATCGATATTACAAACAGGACACTGATTCTAAAATGATTGCAAATCATTATTTTTTTATTCTGACAAGTGCTGTGGCTTCAGGAAACTCTAAAGAAAGCTACTCTACAAAAATTATTTCCAAGAAAACATTTCCCTAATTTTTGCAAGTGGACCAGTTTACTTAAGTTATGTCAAATATTTTTTAATGTCTTATCTATTTTTATTTAATGAAAATGCTGTAGTAATTATATTCATGTTTGTGTCTTCATAACTAATAAACTTGAGAGGAATTCAGCTATAATATGAATATAAAAATTACCACAGATATTTCTAAAACAATTACAAATTCAACCAGAGTAACACAAACAAGTGGGAACTTTGATGTGGTATAATGGTTAGCAAGCTTGTCTCACTAGATCAATTATGACTGAACAGTAAGTTCAATCCTCATTGGGTGCCCCATATTTTAGGCCTTGTGCCACATCTATGCTACACTTAGAAAATAATTATGCCACAATTGCTGTATGTTAATGTGATGTAATGGAATAACCTGTCACCCCCATGAGTGACTACACTATAGGTAGTAGCTAGCTATAAGTATCTGTAAGTCAATGGACAACAGAGACAAGCTGGCATCTGTTCCAGCTAGACAGTCAAACTCCCTGCCTTCAGGCAGAGAGGAACCCGGACGAGGCTCCACCGAAGGGTAGAGTCTCGTTCGGGGAGGTAGACTGACCCTGAACCTGTTTATACGGGTTTAAAAGGTAATATTTTTGGCCAAGCCTATGGGCTCGGAAAACCCACGTTAAACCCGGCATTGTGCCACATGTAACACTCGTTGGAGAGTGGCTAAATATACTAGCTGGGATCTGTTCCAGCTAGACAGTCGAACTCTCTGCCTCTGAGCAGAAAGGAACCCGGATGAGGCTCCGCCGAAGGGCAGAGTATCGTTTGGGGAAGTAGACTGACCCTGAACGTGTTTATACACATTCGAATAGGGAATATTTTTGGCCAAGCCTACAGGCTCGGAAAACCCATGTTAAACCCGGCCTAGAGCCACATGTAACCCTCGTGGGTGGGGTGGGTAAATATTACTAGCTGCGATCTGTTGAGTACGACTCAAACTTATGCAAGAACTACTGACCTTCCAATAGTAGCACTCACTACTGAACTGACTTGTGATGACCTTGTGCATAACTGTTACCTTTATTCTTATTGTACTGGTTTTGTACAATAAATCTTTACTTATTTTATCCATCTTGTTTTTCTATTTTTTACTATTAGCGTGGAATATAACATAATGCAATAAATCACGAGTAACACAAATAAATTTACATTGGAAGTAGGAGCTTACTAAAACAGAACTTAAACAATGCCCTCCAGAAATACATTGATAAAGAAAATGATGGACAAATATAAATCGAAATTGAACAAAACCCTCAGTCAATTGGAATGTCACCAAAATTTACATGATCAAAATTTTGACCAGAAAAATGGCATTTTATTAAAAAATGTAGATAATTCACTTAGATGAAGATCTATTGAAAGTGAAATGATCTATGAATTCTTTGTAGTTAATATACATCTGGACTTCTTCAGCCTATCATTGGTTCTAACAAAACAGGTGTTGAAAAAATGATGATATGAAAAATCTTAAAATAAATGAAAATATAAATAAAGCTAAAATTAGTAAAGTTTAATTTAAGAAGCAATACAGTTAAAATTAAAAAATAAAAAAAAACAAGTGATTTGTCAGTGGCGGATCTATGAAACTAATGAAGCTTAAGCCTCAGGGCTCCTTATCCCAGAGGGGTCCCCTTGAAGCATCTATTTTAATGAGTGATTTTGGCGATAACCCAGTATGGTAATTTTAATCAAAATCTGTGATGTAGTGGTGAAATTAAAAATATTGTGGTCATCTGTTATGAAACAAGTACACTGAAAAAGATAACAGCTGTTATTCAGACCTCGTTGCTGGTGGGATGGGGGCTTACTGTAGGGCCCATTTTCACCATCCTGTTCTCTATGATTTTGGCCTCGAGGTGGTTGCATTGCAAGGACCTTTGTGCTTTGTTAGATGTTGACATATTGTTACTGGTTGTGAAAGCCTCATCCCCGCATATATGTTTAAGCTTCAGGGCCCAAAAAATGTTGGTCCACCACTGTCCATCATTCACGAGACTAACATGTGCCATGTTCTGTCTTGCTAATGTATGTTTGGTTGAAATAACTTCCATTTTTCTGATGATGCTGTTTGATCAGGAAGACATGTTAAAATAAGAATTTTCCAATTTGTTTTATATATATATATATATATATATATATATATATATATATATATATATTTACCATTTATGTTTGTGCATCTACATCCGGTAATTTTATCTGTTTATAAGTTTATCAGTAAATCATTGCAGTATAAAAGAATGAACAATTTCTGTTGAGAGAGAAAAAAGAAAAGAAGTCAGATTCTGACAGCACATGATGAGGAACCTAAGTGCTTCAAACTTTCCACAGAATCAATAATCTTAACATAATTTGCCATCTGCTAGATACAGCAAAAAATAACTAAGAAAGAAACTTAGTAAAACTTTAAATTAAATTGATAAACAATAGCATTTTCATATTTTCAACAAAATTGAATACTGAATTGAAAATAGACAAAGACAGTAAAAAGAATTAGTAATATTTGGCTGAGTCTATCATATTTACTGTATTGTATCAAACAATTTATTACTTTTTACTAGTTATATGTTCACAGTGTTAGTAATGCTTTTACCTCTTACTGAAAGAGAAATTTAGATAAAATCTTTTGTTTGTTACTTTCCATACATTATAAATACAAATTGCTCCAAAAGTATTTACCAGCACATGAAAATTGTTTGTTTGAGATTTGTTTAAAGATGCAAATTTAACTAGAGTGGCATGGCGTTTACAGGTTAAAATAAGCAGCTGATTTACCCAAGCCAAGAAGATTAATGAATGATAATAATGATGAGGAAATACACAGGTAATTTTAACAAAACAAGGTAGGGGAATTATTCCTAAATTTACATGCTTGAAGAAGTGTCAGTAGCATGTTTCAGGAAAATAAATCTGAATTCTTAAACACCATAGTTTTAATGTATTGTCATGAAGAGGAAATGTTCATACAACAGATTAAATGATATGACACAAAATAATATTAAAAAATGTTTAAAATAAAGGTAAGAGAGTTTGTTGTTCACAGAGGGACATATAGTTTGCATATGCTCAAAAGTAGATGAAGAAAGTTTGAAATACTTAACTTCCTTGGATTGTTGAGAGAAAATTCCTTGAAGTGCCAAATGCTGGTTAGAGGCCGATAATATAATTGGTGAATAATTTTACACTGGCAAGCACTTCAACACTGGTTGTGATGAACAGAAATGAAACCTTTCACATAACTTCAGACACTCTTCTCTTAATTTAATTTTTCTCCTCATTTTATATCAAAAGGAATTTTGAGTAGGCTTATGTTTTTATTTCCTTCTCAGCTCATCAGTTAATTTCTGTGAAGGCAAAGTTTTCATTGGCCCAAAATTACACATATGCTCACAAATTAATTTCCTTCTTCTTTCTCAGCCCTCTGAATTTGAAGGGAGTTATTATTATTTCGCACTCACTACAAGACTTCTTTGCAATTGTTAGCATGTTTACAAATACGTACACATATATGGAATACTTTGCCAACCTTCACTGAACAATACCTTAACTTCAATTCTCCCCATCCATACAATGTAAAAAAAAAGGATAATCCAATACTTACAACACTATGCCATAGTCATAACTGGTGACCTAGACACATACCAGCAATCGATGAAATGTAGCCTTCAGAATAACAATTACCCAGCAAAGATAACATCACCTTCAGACAGAAACAGAAGGGCCACAGTCTGTCTCTCTTACATCAAATGTTCATTAGAAAGGATCCATGCAACATCTGGACAATATTCAGATGAGGCTTGATGTCACAGAAAAATCTTGACCGATTCAAGCTTAACATGTATCAACAACTGTTTGTATTCCATCCCTTCTTATAGCAACAAAGAATACAAAGGTGAGAGTAGCTGACTTCTAAGAGTATGGCTGGTGGAACATCAGAAATCCATAATTAGGTGCAAGAAAATGAAATCAGGCATAGCGGATCATGTATTGAGGGAAAAGGTAGTTACTAACCCTTGCAGAATGAAGTAAAATACTCTAGACAGTAAGTCAGGGCACTGCACATATACTATGCTATTCAATAGGCCTAACCTAGAAATACATACAATATGAGAACCATTAATAAATAAAGAGAAATAACAGTTCAACTGCAGCAACAGTAAAAAAAATTAGAAGCCTTGCTAAATGCAATGCAGCAAAAGTAAGATTAGGTTTAAGTCTCCAAGTTCAAGACTTAGGATTGTTCCATGATAGTCTCACAATAGCCTAGTTCACTCTCTGTGCATAGTAGTGTAGACTTAGACAGTCGAAACAGGCTGAGTAAAGACTGAGTAGTATTAAGTAAGAATAAGATATCCTTAGACATGGACAGTAGAATGAGAACAATCTACTTCCATAGATAAAGGGCCCAGTTTGGAATCCCCTGAGAGTTACTTGGATTGACAAGCATCAAAAGAAGGGTTGAGAAATATTGCAATAACAACAACAAAAATGAGTTTTAGTGTTTATACAAATTATTATAGTGGTAAAGGTGGTAGGAGGGGGATATTAAAGCTTTTCCTTTGTTGACTTGACAGCTGACAATTAGGACACACAATTTTTACAGTTGCAGAATTTTTATATATATATATATATATATATATATATATATATATATATATATATATAGGGTGTATCTGTTTACAAACTTTAGCGGTTCTTCGCACCAAAACAAGGACAAAAGTCCATACAAACATGCAAATCCTTTGTTTTTGACTTATATATATATATATATATATAATATATATATATATAATATATATATATATATATATAATATATATATATATATAAATATATATATATATATATATATATATATATAAATATATATATAATATAAATATATATATATATATATATATATATAATATAAATATATATATATATATATATATATATATGTATTATCACTCTAAACGTTATTTTTAGTGGATATTCATAGTGTGTAGATGCTTGGTTTATTTGTTAAACACCTTATCTATTTTTGTCTGCTGGCCTGAATATTTGAGAAATCATTTTAAAGAAAAATATGTGCTCACTGGCAGGTTTCGAATTTGCTTTCCTCTGGGCAGAGGGAACAATCACTAGATCTGATGTGCATTAATCGACTCAACCACAAATAATATTTGCCAATCAAGAAAGGTTGAACAGTGCCTGTAAGTGAAATCATTCTCATCATCAGTCAGTTATGTGCCATGCGTGATACATGCTTAGGTGATCATCTGTCTTCTGATACATGACTGACGAGGCAGATTCTTTCCACACAGTAAGTTGCCATTTCTTTCTACGGTAGACCAGTTGCTATCCAAAGCTATAGAACCTGATCTGTCCTGCTATTTACCCATAGGATTCATACCTTTCTCAAGGGTATCAGCACGTAAGTGAATGCAATGGATTTGACTGGAATTTGAACTCGGCTCTCTGATTCCTAAATCTGAGCCACTATCCATTACTCCACTATGCCTCATCTGTTCTCATTATAGACTCTTGAAATTTCATATCTGCTTAGTTTCATATCCAAACATAAACAAAGCAATTTCTAAAGAAGAAATGGATTTATTTATTTATCTGAAAGATTTTATCACTTTTAATGTTATTAGGTTGGTGCAAAAATAATGTCGTTTTTGATGTTCAACTTCATGTGAGAAAACAACATTATTTTTGCACCAACCTAATACTTTAGTGGATATTTATATTTGAGCAGACACTGCATTTATTTATTAAGCAATCATGGCTATTCACAATTTCCTGTCCCTTTCAGCTCTAAATAAATTCTGTCTTTTCTTTATTGCTAAACCATGTTCTTCCATCCATGCTCTCAAGCTCAAGTATGTTATTCATTGTTTTCCTCTGTCCCTCCGGCCTTTAGTCTGTCCTGTGAGTAAGAGATTTTGCAAGCCCTCCTTCTTCATTATGTGCCCCAGAAATTTCAGTTGTTTCTTGCTGATGCTAAATTTTCTTTTTGTTTCCATTTTCTCTAAAACCTTTTCATTGCTCACATATTCAGTCCATGATATCCTCAGCATCTTTCTGTAGAATCAGATTTCTGTTGCTTCAAGTCTCTTTTTCATCTGTGAGGAAATTGTCCAGCATTCACTGCAATGACAGATATCATGTAACAGTTCAGTACTTTTTCTTTGTTTCTAACAAAGTTTTCCTATTTCTTAATACTCTGTTTAGCTTTTGGAATGCATCTTTGGCTATCCCAATGTGTCTTCGGATTTCAGTGTTGCATTTTCTGTCCTCTGATCCCCCACTTTTTGCCTTAAGGTTCTCGACAAGATCCAGAGACAGATAAGCGATGTGGTTGGTCCTAATCTGGCATCTCGTCTACATCTGCGCTCTCACAGAGGAGTCATCACCTCCCTCTGGCTTTTCTACAAATACTTTCATGGTAACTGCTCTGACGAGCTACTTTCGCTAGTTCCCAGACTACACGAATTTAAGCATGCTACTAGGCTGGCATCATGGACCCACCCTTTCACTGTCAGAATGATTAAATGTGGCCATCTCTTCTATTCCAATAGCTTCATGTCTTGCACATCTCATCTGTGGAATTCTCTTCCTATTACTTGTTTCCCTGATAGCTATAATCTCCAACTATTTAAATGTAATGTCAATCGATACCCTGACCTGTTCCCCGTCCTTCTCCTCATCCTTTCCCCTCTCACGCCTCTTTACTCTTGCTCCCACTCTCTGTAACCCCTTGCGTACTAGTGGCATCCTGCCTTGCTTGGGGTGAAATGCTTAAAAAAAAATATTTAATTTTTCATGTTTGGTTGATTTTGGTACCTCAGATTTGTAATTTAACATTTTGGGCTCATCCTTTTGGTAATAACCATTCATTTAGTCTTCTTGCAGTTTATGCTTAGTCCTTTCTTCTTGCTTTCCTTCACTGCCTTGTGGGGTTTTTTCCATGTCTGTTGTACTGAATCATTACTGCGACTATTTACTCTTTTATGGACCCTCTTCCAAATAAAAGCTAAGTGCAATTCACCCTTTTATTTTACTTTCAGCAAGAATAAAAGCAAATCAGTTATTAGTAAAAGGTGACTACTTAAAACCACTAAGTGATTATTAACTCAACTCTTTCCTCGGGGAGATTATCATTCGCTATCCAATCACACATTAACAAAACATCAAAGAGATCACATCAACCATGAAAGTTCTTTCAGAAAGCTTCTAGAATGTGACACCAATTTATGAGTGGACCAGTTTGTTTGAACTGTAATATACTGATCAGTGCTTATCACGTGAACTTAAACAGAATTTGTATTTGAACACAGATTCCTTTCTTAGAACAGAAATTGGTTTGCATTTGGAAGATACTTTTATGTTATCACTTGTTATTAAATGCATTTTCAAATGGTTTTATTGCCATTAAAAGATTATATAACTTCCATCTGTTCTTATTGCTTTATGATTACTGGGAATATTTGGAAGTGACTATAAATACAGTTTATATTCTTGTCGGGATACAGAAGGTGATTATCTCTCTTTGATGGAGGTAAGCCACAAGGATCACATGATGACCACTTACCAGTATCGCTCCAAAAACTTAATTTCTTCCCTTTATGCTAATACAACATCTCACTGTAACCTTCTACTTTGAGTGGCTCTTGAGTCATGTAATGAGTGAACATTAGTTAAAAATAATGAGTTCAATGTCATGAATGACATGTTTAGATCTGACAAGGTTATTTAAGAAAATGTTTCAACTTCTAAGGTTAATGTTTTGGTTTTGTAAAATCTTGCAGGTATTGGTTGAAACTAACTCCAGCGCAGCCTATCCTAGGTTCAATTTCCTCACATGTCATACTAAATTATACTATGTACTATTAAACTGGCTAGAATCGGACACAAAGAATGTTGATGATTACAAGTGCAAATATTCACTGGAAAAACTTTTTAAGTATAGTATTTTAAAGTGATCCATATACCTTGGTGCATTGATCAGTTATAACAAATTTAGCATAGGAGATAAGGAAACGGACCATAGAATATGCTCCGCCAAAGAGAGTTTAGCCCAACACTGCAAAATCAACCTGAAAATCTTGAGTCATATTCTTAAATAGCCTCGTCCGCTTGAGACTTCTATATGAATGTCATGCATGGTGCTCAACACCAAATATATAAACTATCAGCTGTATACAACAGCTTTCTAAGATCGATAGTTAAAAATGACTTTGAGCAAGTGAAACCTGAGGATCTTGGCAAAGGCCATCCCTCTTTGGACATTCTGCACTGGCACTACAGAATCAGAAACAAAGAACTGTACCAAATAACAGAAACCACGTCACTTTACGACTACCAACAGCAGCAACAACTAAAATGGATAGCTCATCTAACTCAAAGTGTCGATCGTTTTGGTTTAGTGGCATATCAACACTTCTATAAGTTATTTAATGCTGAAATCTAAATATTTTGTAAGCAATTTTATTTAATTTTTTTTGTGAGATAATAATGGTTTTAGTGATACACGTATCCCTAATTAAGCTGGGTGGGGGAGAAGAGTTGGATTCATACCTTTTCCCAAGGGTATTTGCCCATAAGTGAATATAAGCAACCTAACTGGAATTAGAACTCGGCTCTCTGATTAACAATTCTGAGCCATTATCCATTATAGCACCCACACACATTCAAGCTTACAGCACCTGGTATTCCAAAGTGGTCACCCATCTAGGTACTGACCAAGCTCGATGTTGTTTAACTTTGGTGATCATACGAGAACTGGTGTTTCAATGTGATGTGGCTGTAAGCCCAACTAAAAGATAAAATAATGATATAATCATGATGTTGACATTCCACACTACTTCAAAGAAAAGATTAGAAAGGAAACCGCCATTTGTACTGGAAAGAGCAGTAACAGCTTCTAGACTTGAAAAGTTATTTTCCTGAAAAATTGTTTTTAAAAAAAAAAAAAAAAGATTTATAAATTTCAACTGAAAACAGTTCTGGCTATTTGGTCAATGAATGTCAAATGTTTCCTTATAGGGAAACGGCTAATATTTCCATTACCATATGCATAATTATTATTTTTCAGCACTGTTTTCCTAGAAATAAATTGTAAATGATTTTACTATAGAATTGCATTGAGAGACAAAGAAAAAGTAATTTTTTTTATGGTTTACCAACCTTCTTCAGGTTATTTAAAGCCTGAAAATATTTTTAGGATGTAAGAAGTTTTTGGAGATAAAAATGATTTACTGATACAAGTACTAATTGATCCATAGCTGAGGGAGAATAGATTTGTTCATATATTTCCCAAGGTCAAATATTTCTTTGTAGAGAAACAGATAAGATTACTAGTATCATTACTTGAACATCATATTCATAGTCGAATGAATGATTTAGTTGTATAATTTAAGATAGTATTTTATATTTGGTAACAAAATATTATCCTTTTTGCTATAATGTTATCACTTGTAACTATACAGTTTCCATTTTTAAATATCTTAACTTTTTAAAAATCATTTTATTTATAATATTATGCCTCTAGAAGAGTATAATGTCACATTATATACTGGCTTCAGGCATTTTAATTTCCTTGTTTTTTTTTTTATATCGATAAAGAAGACATCGGCTTAATATTGTCTTTATACCCTCAATACACAAATGACTAACACTGTCACACTTGAAGCATTTATTTTGAATAAAATCATTTGATTTTGGGAGCTGATATTATTATGTTTTGTTAACATTTTTTTTTCAGTTCAACTTGTAGCCTAAGGAGACAGAGAATTTTATAAGTTGCAGTAAATACAGTTCAACACTTTCAAGACGAAGTCTCCATAACCAAAAAAGATACTTGAGAAAATGCAATCACATTCAAAGTATCTTGTGAGACAAAACTATTCGAGATGTTGAAATAAAACATAAATATATAAAAAAAAAATTCATATTTTATTTTCTATTTACACTTTCATATAATAATAATAATAAATGTATTATAGAAAAATAGACAATTTACTCACCCTTCGGATGAAAAGACCCATAGCATGGAAGCATTTTATAGACACTGGGATCTTGTTCTCATTATCACTTCCAGCTATGACAACCTTTGGAACATATATAATGTATGTATATAAAGATTATATAAATTACTGTCATATGACATGCTATACCATTTAGCTACAGAGGAAGCATCTGGTTAGCAAAGTCAAATTACTGTCTTTAAACAACAAATTTCCCATTATTTTTCTCAAACAATTATATCTGCCTAAAGCATATCTTAACGTAAACAAATGACATCATATATTATGAAATGGAGTAAATTCAACAATTATTTTAATATATTTTCTGTTTATATGTTATTTTTAGTTCTTAGACATTCAGGCTGGTAAATGTAGTTAATACTGTTTATTATAAACAGAGCATTTATTAAATATTTGTGTCTACAGAAATAATGTAGAAACAGAAAATATATTAAAATAATTGTTGGACTTAGTCCATTTCATAATATATGATGTCATTTGTTTACATTAAGATACGCTTTGAGTAGATATGATTGTTTGAGAAAAATCATGGGAAATTTGTTGTTTAAAAATAGATTACTATAAAATGCTTCTGTGGCACACTTCTCAAATAGCCCGTTACAACTAAGTCCAGCTCCAAGCTGGAGAATGGGTGAAGGTGGAAAACTGGCACCTCATAACCAGCTGCTTCAAGTGAGTGGAGCTTGACAGCCCAAGAAGGCAGTCCATCTAGGTGAAGGAAAACCCTGATTTTAAATCTCTGCTGTCTTGTGGTCATATCCAAACATGGAAAAGGCTATGGAAGTAAATCCAAACAGAAAACTCAGAGTGGAGCCCTGAAGGCAGTTGGCTGCAAACACTGACAACTTTCTGGCAACTCCTGCTGCCAAGCTGTTCTCAAATGTAATACCCTGTATTCTTTTGGATCTTGTCTGTTCAGTTGAGAGGCAGGGAGGCATATAGTCTGAGAAGCACATGACCTTCATATAACATCAACCAGGCTTGCGCCCTGGAGAAGTCACTCCAGTTTTACCACTAAAGGACTGAATTTGGCCAAACAGTCTGCTACCTTTATCACACGTGATAAACAGATGCCTACTAATCATAAATGGAAAAACTTACTACAATTCAATGAATGCCAGTATTTTAAATAGAATTTTGAATTTATTTTGTATATCTATGTACACATAGATATATTTACACTTGTTATTTTGTATTAAGTACCATTAAGGAATATTTTTTTTTATCTATTCTGATCATTTCTATAAACTCCTCAGACATTTCGTAAGCTTGCTTTTATTTCATTTGCTGTTTTAAAAAATGCATAAAAGAATGCCCCCCCCCCCTGTTAGCAGTGAAAAATAAAAGGTTATAATAACTAAGTATAACTCGAAGCAGGAGAATGGGTGAAGGTGGAAAACTGGCACCTCATAACCAGCTACTTCAGGTGAGTGGAGCTTGACAGCCCAGGAAGGCAGTCCATCTAGGTGAAGGAAAACCCTGATTTTAAATCTCTGCTGCCTTGTGGGCATATCCAAACATGGAAAAGGCTATGGAAGTAAATCCAGACAGAAAACTCAGAGTGGAGCCCTGAAGGCAGTTGGCTGCAAACACTGACCGGAAACTCTTGCAGCCAAACCATTCCCAAATATAATGCCCATTATTGTTTTGGATCTTGTCAGTATGGTCAGGAGGAGGGACATGTAGTACACAAGCTTCATATAACTGCTCGAGAGGTTACTCCACTCTCACCACCAAAAGAATTTATTTTGACCAACAAGTGCACTACCTTTACCTTACAAGATAAACAGGTGCATTCAAAGATGAAAAACACAAAATTAGCAGGTCATAAATAAAAGTCTGTCTAAAAATACTGGTTATAAAATTCTAAAATATAATATAATTTTTACTGAACATATTAATATGTTTACTGCTACCTTGGATATTTTAACCTTTACATACTACCAGTTATCATAAGATGTTGTCAGATAGGACTAAACTTTATTTTAATAAATAAAATCATCTTTTAAAGTATGAAAAGTGATTCTAAAATTTATTCTTAGCATTGACTTTGTTTCGTTTCTCTGTTGAATCATGTGATGCATTTGTGTGATATGGACATTTTTTTTTAAACAAAAAATCAATTTCACAAATCAGAGAAAAACATAGCACTAAGGAGATTATTTACATTTAGACAAATGTCCTCATCTTTTTGACTGTTGTGCTCTGACCTTCTCCAGGTGTCTGTTGATCAAATTAACCTTCTGGGAATTTTGGACTGAGCCTTTTACTCACTATATATCAACAGTATTAATAGCAGACAACTGCAAAAACTCTTACAGAAGGTAGGGAGGAAAAGCAAAAAAAAAGAATTAAACATCAACTGCAAGAAGACGGAATGCATAGTTATTAGCAAAAGAATGAACCCAAAATGAAAATTACTCATTGGAAATACAAAAATCAAACAAGAACAAAAATCTAAATATCTGGGAAGTGTTTTAAAAGAGAATGGAAAGTGCAACACTGAAATCCAAAACGTGCATAGGGATGGCCAAAGATGCATTGCAGAAGCTAAGCAAGGTATTAAGAAATAGAAAAACTTCAGTAGAAACAAAGAAAAGAGTACTGAATTGTTCGGTGATATCTGTCCTCCTATATGGCAGTGAATGATAGACAATCTCCACAAAGATGAAGAGACTTGAAGCAACAGAAATGTGGTTCTACAGAAGGATGCTGAGGATACAGTGGACTGAATATTTATAGGAAATGGAAACAAAAGTAGACTTGTACTTAACATCAGAAAGAGACAGTTGAAATTTCTAGAGCACACAATGAGGAAAGGGGGCTTGGAAAATCTGATACTCACTGGACAAGAGGAAAACAATGCATAACCTACTTAGTGAGCTTGAGTAAATGGATGGTTGAACAAGGTTTTGGAGAAATAACAAAAAGACATAATTTATTAAAGCTACAAAGGACAGGAAGGTGTGGTGAGCTATGATCACCTAAGTCCTGAAGGGACATGGCTCATAAGGAAGAAGATCTGAAAGGGACACAATTACCAATATTACCACAAAAAGGAAGATTATATCCCGAATGTAAATAATGATATCTCCTCATCCCAGAAATTCAGACAGAAACTGAAGACACTATATTGACAATCAACAAACCTACTATATATGCATCATTCCATTAGAAACCACAGGTAAGCTCTGTGGGTATTGGATGGAACAAAATTTTACCTGAGCAGGCGTCTGCAACAGTGACTGGCTAGCTGCCCAAGTAGACAAGTATACTCAAATATGAATGGTCAGCCATTATGTGGCGATCCTGAGTATGACAATAAACTACACGCATGTCCTGGGTAAGACAATAAACTACGTTCGATAGCAAAACCTCTGATTAGGAGGTTTTGAGGGGCATGGAACCACCTCTTAATTCCTGGTGTTCCCATGTCCACATTAACCCGGGGTGGTAGCCCCTGTTAGGGTCCCAGCTATGGGCAAATAGTTAACCCCTAAACTGGGGTCAAAACACTATGAATGTGTAAGAATAGGTTTTAATACCAGAAATACTTTTTTGTAAAAAATTATTACCAGCAATACACTATTACTAGCAATACATTTTTGAAAAAAAAAACATTACTAGCTATAGATGTTTTGAAAAAAAATATTACCAGCAATAGATGTTTTGAAAAAAAATATTACCAGCAATAGATGTTTTGAAAAAAAATATTACCAGCAATACATTTTTGAAAAAAAACATTACTATAGATTTTTTGAAAAAAAAAAAAAAAATATTACCAGCAATAGATTTTTTTGAAAAAAATTTTACCATTTTGGAAAAAAAATATTACCAGCAATACATTTTGGAAAAAAAATATTACCAGCAATACATTTTGGAAAAAAAATATTACCAGCAATACATTTTGGAAAAAAAATATTACCAGCAATACATTTTGGAAAAAAAATATTACCAGCAATACATTTTGGAAAAAAAATATTACCAGTTATACATTTTTTGAAAAAATATTATCAGCAATACATTTAAAAAAAAAAAATATTACCAGCAATACATTTTTTGAAAAAAGATATTACCAGCTATACATTTTTTGAAAAAATAAATACTACCAGCAATACATTTTGGAAAAAAAATACTACCAGCAATACATTTTTGGAAAAAGAATATTACCAGCAATAAAAATTTTGTTAGCATTAAATAACCCATTGAGTTTGACATGCTGTAAACCAAACCAAACCATTATGTGGATGGTGCAAATATACCATGCTAACTAGTTTATTCTTCTCTTGACAAACCATACAGTTAAATAAGAATGACAATGGAACAACAAAGCCAATTATTTCTCTGATCAATTATTTCACCAATTAAATAAAGGACCACTAAAAAAATCGAAGTGGAATTCTAAGATTGTTTCTTTTAGTAATATTTCTTTATACAATTGTTCTAACAGTACTGTTCCTAATATAGAATTAGTTCTCTTTCTCTATTTTACTGTATTAGTTATATAATGGTATTTTTCTCTTCCAATTAAGAAGATCTACTGATAACTGACAGTTGTTGATCCTCAGACAGCTCTTGATAAGTATTCATATGCACAAAACCTGTGTTCAAATGTGTAGCTAAAGAAAAGCATTATGGGTAAAAGATTTGCAGTAATTCTATTCCATATGTGTTGGCCTAATTATATGTGTGCATCACATCAGCATCTATGCGCATCCAAGTGCATATGACTCTAGGGATATGTGCATCATTCAGGATGTTCAAGATGTCACACAAAGGCTTGAAAATTTTATCTCTTTTTTCTAATTAATAAATACTGTCAGATACCTTTCTGGATTTTTAATGCATCATCTCTTTATCTCTTTCAGTCTGTTTCTATCTATCTCTTTCAGTCTGTTTCTATCTATCTCTTTCAGTCTGTTTCTATCTATCTCTTTCAGTCTGTTTCTATATGTTTATCTCTTTCAGTCTGTTTCTATCTATCTGTTTATCTCTTTCAGTTTGTTTCTATCTATCTGTTTATCTCTTTCAGTCAGTTTCTATCTATCTGTTTATCTCTTTCAGTCTGTTTCTATCTATCTCTTTATCTCTTTCAGTCTGTTTCTATCTATCTCTTTATCTCTTTCAGTCTGTTTCTATCTATCTCTTTATCTCTTTCAGTCTGTTTCTATCTATCTCTTTATCTCTTTCAGTCTGTTTCTATCTATCTCTTTATCTCTTTCAGTCAGTTTCTATCTATCTGTTTATCTCTTTCAGTCAGTTTCTATCTATCTGTTTATCTCTTTCAGTCAGTTTCTATCTATCTGTTTATCTCTTTCAGTCTGTTTCTATCTATCTCTTTATCTCTTTCAGTCTGTTTCTATCTATCTCTTTATCTCTTTCAGTCTGTTTCTATCTATCTGTTTATCTCTTTCAGTCAGTTTCTATCTATCTGTTTATCTCTTTCAGTCTGTTTCTATCTATCTCTTTATCTCTTTCAGTCTGTTTCTATCTATCTCTTTATCTCTTTCAGTCTGTTTCTATCTATCTCTTTATCTCTTTCAGTCTGTTTCTATCTATCTCTTTATCTCTTTCAGTCAGTTTCTATCTATCTCTTTCAGTCAGTTTCTATCTATCTCTTTCAGTCTGTTTCTATCTATCTCTTTATCTCTTTCAGTCTGTTTCTATCTATCTCTTTATCTCTTTCAGTCAGTTTCTATCTATCTCTTTCAGTCTGTTTCTATCTATCTCTTTATCTCTTTCAGTCTGTTTCTATCTATCTCTTTATCTTCCTAAGTCTCTTCCTATCTCTCTTTCCATCTCCCACTGTTTCTATCTCTCTTTCCATCTCCATATCCGACTGTTTCTATCTCTCTCTTTCCATCTCCCACTGTTTCTGTGTCTCTCTCTCTCTCTCTCCCACTGTTTCTCTCTTCCTGTCTTGTACTGTTTCAATCTTTCTTTCTGATTTTATCTTGTTTTCCCTCTAACACTGATTCTATCAGTCTGTCTCCCATTAATTGATTTACTTTGGTCTTTGTATTTCACATATACACACGTGACGGTTGGTCAAAGAAGTAATGTTCTTCTTTAATTATAACAGAATAATAGAAGCAAACCAGAATTAATGCAAAATTATCAGGATCCCAAATATAATTCTCAACATAGTATAAATGAGAAGGAAAGAATCTCTTTGAACTCTGAATGGGATCCGAGGCACCAACCATGAATAATCTTCTTGGCTGCTTTCATAACCATGTGCAAGTTGCCTCTTTTAGATCATAATCATTGGTTAACCACTGTCCCCTGCTTCCTTTATGGACTAAAAGAAAACAAATCAAAAGGTACCAGGTAAAGAAAGCAGGTTAGATGAATAAAGGTTGTCCTGTGTTATATTCTGATTGTTTGTCTGGTTTTTACGCTGCTGTGCAGCCCCACACTGTTATGTTGCAAAAGTACATCTCTTATCATCAAAAGTGGATTTACATTAAGAAAACTTGGTCCGAGCTTAGACAATGTACACACATGATTCAGAATTGATAGCAGTGCCGTTGGCCTAAACTCTAAAAGTATTCTGACTTCCTCTGGTTCCAAAATATAGTAACCATCACTTTTCCTGTCGAGTCTATCTTAAGTTTCCTTCTGGGTGAACCCAAGTTGATCTTCTGCTTTCTGGCCGATAGCAATGAACTCGTGTCTCATCTGCTGCGATTATCCTGCCGAAAGAGTTACTATACATATTGTGCAGTTCCAGAAGATTGTGGACATCAACCAATATCTGCTCCTTCATGGAGTCTGTTATCATTCTGGAAATCCACTTTGTACAGAACACTGACTAGCCAAGATATTGCACTAAACAGTAGGCATTTCTATCCTTCACTTGATGGCATTCTCAGTATTTTGCAAAAGTCAATCTTCTGAGACTATCAGTCTGTTTGGCCTTATTCTCATTCAAAGCAGCAGTGCAACTGCCACTATGACACCTGTCACAAAGATTAATTTATGTTTTCTTGTGAAGATTGCCATTAATTCAATTGAGCCAACTCTTTCGTATACTTTCATCAAGGATAGCCTTCCTATAAACATTCACTAACTTCCTGTGAATGCTGATAGCCTTTCAAAAACAGAAATTTTAAAGGAGAACCTATGTGATTGAAAAAGAAGATAACTGTAAAAACTTTCTTTGAAGTTCGCAATACTTTATGGCTTATAGCAAAAAAAAAAAATTATCGGAATTCTACCAAATAATTTTAAAATTCAATTTGAACAGGCTTTGCTTTTTGACTCATCTCCATATAGTATTAGAATATAAATAAAGACATTCAGTACTTATTCAATGTTTACATGGTGTTTTGTAATATTGTTGAAGGTCCCAAAGAGTGATTCAAACATTACAAAACACTATGTAGATATTTGATAAGCATTGAATGCTTTTACTTATATTTTAATACTAATTATCGCTCTAGTCTTATATTGAGTACTTTGTTGGCAGAAGTTCTGTAAAATTTGATATACAGTGAATTGAATAATTTGATGTATATATTTATTAGTATTTTTATTTTATTCTCTCTCTCTCTCTCTATATATATATATATATATAAAGTGTGAATATAAACTAAATAATGAGATATTAGCAACTGTATATGTGTGCAGTAGCATGCATGTGCAGATAAGCAAATAAATATTTATTTAATTTATGGTGCAAACAAAACAGTGCTCAATGTAATTAAACAGAGCTATGAAGTATATATTAATGAATACACATATACCTACGTTTGTAGTGCAACTTAAAGTTTCATGGTTTCCCAAGTCATCAGGCACATATTTAAAGAAAAACCTTCAAAATCATCATCCATTTCTGCCTAACACTGAGATCTTTACTTCAAGCTAACGTGTGGATAGGAAGATATACATAGATTTAAGTAAATCCATAAGTATATAGCGAAACATAGAAAAAGTTTTCTACATAAATATTTATTTTCAATGCAATATCCTCCCTTTTCAATGTACTTGTTTGGTCATGAATATTAATCTCATAGATGGAACATTATACAATGAAAATTTAAGATCCAAATTCAGGTAATAACTAAGTGCCAGACAATGAACTTATCCATTCATCTTTATGTACATCACTGATAACATTTATTGGTAAGACAACGTATTGCTAGAGATCAGTCTGGTTATCAATAAATTTTGATTAAGGTATTATTATCCATTTAATATGTTTTTTGGGTGTTGAATTTTATTCTACTTTGTCTTGCAAAAAGAAGGCAAAAATTATTTGTAGAAAATTCTCTAACAATATTTATCTTTATAAATATTTTTCTCACGCTTCTTTTATCCAATAAATTGTAAATGATAAGCATTGGCTCATGAAGTTCTTTTCATTTGCATATATCCTCCACTTTTTCTTTGCACATCCAAGTAAATATTTTTTTCACACCTGTCACTTTTTAAAGTATATATATATATATATATATATATATATATATATATATATATATATATATATTTTTTTTTTACTCTGTGTCACTAAATATGCTTGAATTACTCATCACATATCTATTTGTTTAACATGTGTCTTGCATTTTTGCTTTTTTTATTTTTTTATTTCTTAGCCTTTCTTATTTAACTGTCCATTCTACTCAGCCAGTAATATTTTATCTAAAGCCCAAGCAGATCACTACTTGATATCATGTTTGTACATAGGTTATCATAAAGGTTGTCTGCCTGGAGCAGATATTTCATTTTTAATGGCTGTTTTGAAAGACAAGTTTCAGTAAATTTTACTTAAAAATAGATTGTTTTTGGAGGAATACTTCAGTATATTGTACTCAAAATAAGATTATTTCGGAAGAAAAGCTTCAGTACATTGTACTCAAAATAAGATTATTTCGGAAGAAAAGCTTCAGTACATTGTACTCAAAATAAGATTATTTCGGAAGAAAAGCTTCAGTACATTGTACTCAAAATAAGATTATTTCGGAAGAAAAGCTTCAGTACATTGTACTCAAAATAAGATTATTTCGGAAGAAAAGCTTCAGTACATTGTACTCAAAATAAGATTATTTCGGAAGAAAAGCTTCAGTACATTGTACTCAAAATAAGATTATTTCGGAAGAAAAGCTTCAGTACATTGTACTCAAAATAAGATTATTTCGGAAGAAAAGCTTCAGTACATTGTACTCAAAATAAGATTATTTCGGAAGAATAGCTTCAGTACATTGTACTCAAAATAAGATTATTTCGGAAGAAAAGCTTCAGTACATTGTACTCAAAATAAGCTTATTTCAGAAGAAAAACTTTAGTACATTGTACTCAAAAATATCCTTGTTTCTCTTGTTGGTTCAAATGTACTTTACTTCTCAGCTGATTGTAGCAAAGCTTTAATTCTTCATTAATGTCATTTTTCACTTACATTCATTTCTTCTTTTGCTATCAGCTCCTGTCAATGCCCTGAAATATTATGAATAGGGTTGGCAATAATGTTTATTCATATAAATATTTCATTCTCAGTTTTTGCTTGCTGTCTCCTCTATCTTATTCACCCCTTTTCGCATATGTCCACAAATAGGATTAATCTGTCATCACTATTTGATTTATTGATCAGTGTGTGCTTTGTTTAAACTTCTACCATAGAAATAATTTATTTAAAATGTGTGAGAACAAATGAGAAAAAACATAATTCAAATTCCTAAGCAAAACTATAGAAATTAATCGATTAAAAACAACAAAGATGTAGATACTAACCACAGTGATGAACATGCTAAATCCCTCCATTAAAAACAAAGATGAAGATATTAACCCTTTCTGTTAAAAACAACAAAGATGAAGATACTGAACACCTCCATTAAAAACAATAAAGATGAAGATACTAATCCCCTATGTTAAAAACAACAGATGACAATTGTCATCTATATCTGTTATGGTAATTTACCCATGAATGCATGGACTCTCCCAGCTATAAATAGGAGCAGGTACTGCCTTTTAGAGGAGGGCAGTTTCCAGCAGTCAGCTCTGATAGTCAGACCGAACATTCTTGCTATAACACGCATGTTTGTATTACTGTTTTTGTTAATATATTTGTTTAACTCAATTCCTATCTTGTGTCTTTATTTCTGGCCCTAACAAGGCCACAACAATATCAGAGCAAAACTATTTTTAAAGTAAACATTATGCAAAATTAAAAGTAAAATTTTAAGAAAGTGTTTCATGGAGAGATTATAGCCATGATATCAAATAATTATTATTCCAACGGAATTTTAGTTTCCACAGGACAATGTAGGCCGAGTTACTTGTCTTTCTTTTTATTTGAAAATTCCAGTTTCTTCATATTACTGAAATGAATGAACAATAAAATGGTGACAAATACATTTGAAGGTATTGAGCATCTAAAAAGAATGCTGAAAATCTTTTAGCCCAACCCACTTTCCAAAAATTGATTGAATGACCAAATATCAGAGTCTTTTGTTTTGCACTCAACTATATAATACATCATGTTATTTAAGACATAAAGCTATACAATATGCACTGGTGAAATAAATCTATCCGACTTTCAACCTTCCATTTCTAATCAACAATAGCATTTTTGAAAGCAGGTAATGGTTATTGGTGCAGAAAGTCTAATTGCCATGATGAGTTCAAACTCTGCCCAAATCGGTTTTGTTCCCTTTATACTAATGCTCTTAGAAAAAGCATCAGTCCATCTTTCTGCAGCTATGGCTTAAATAATTGGAAAGATGAGGCTCTCTTGCCTTAGCTGGCAGCTAGTCTATGAGAAGGAAAACTTAAGCATAAATAGGTATTTTTTTTTACAGTAATGCTCACCCTGTACAAAGCCCAAGGGTCACTCAAAATAGAGGGTTACAAAGTAAGAGGCACCACCTGAAGCAAGGAGATAATGCCACCAAGACGCAAGGGACCACTAGAAGTGAAAGAGAAGGAAAAGTTGTTTGAAGGAACCAGAAACCCAATCCTAAACAGGAAACAAGGGATAAACATCTACTCCTGTTTGAAAGAGTGGGAACTGTGGATGATAGGCAAACCTATCTACTCCTATTATTATGGGTGTCATCTAGCTATCTTACTGTAGACACACTCACTGCTGCTATGCTTGCAGTACATGTAGTTCTCCAACATCCATAGTGGATTATTAGACTGATGATCATAATCAAATGCAGAGCAAACTGGTTTCTCAGATCATTACTACTGAGTAGTAAATCAGATCGTCACTGGGTGCTCCATACTTGTGACATCCTAGCAAATTAAGCTTAGAAAATAACAGTATGTTTTAATTTATTAATATTTTTAAGCAGAGTAGCTCATTAAACATCTGATTGTATTTGATGTGCTAACCTGAATTTTTCTTTATCTCATTACAATTGGCATCCATGTTTGTGAAAGAGAATTTGGACAAAAACCTTTTCCAAATCCCTCCATGATGACCATGACTGTGTTATTCTCAACTACATCTGACCAATAAAGTCTTCTTAGTTTTTCATATTCTATCTGATCTTTTTTTTACTGTGTTTATATTTGGTATCTGCTGAGCATCAATCAAGCAACCTTTTACTCCATCTGGTATCGTTTCTTTTTGTAATGTGCCCCCAACTGTACTCTGTTTCATCACTTTTGCATCCCGTATCTCAATCTGTTCCCTGATCCATATTTTATCTCTTAGAATTATCCATAATATTGATCTTTTCATTTATTTTTGTGCACTTATTTTATAGAGATAAAAAAATAAAAGTAAATAAAGAATAACAATTTTTGTCTGAATTTCTGGGATGAAGAGTTATCTTTATTTTCTCTATTTATATTCTGACTGTTTTCCTCATCCTTGTTGTTTTTGTTAACACAATGTTTTGGCAGTTGTACCCATCAGCATTCATCAAATTGATATACACACGATGAAGGTTGGAGGGCACAATGGCCAAAACTTTGTGATAACAACAACAAAGATGAGGACAATAGTCCAACTATAAATAGTGTAAAATAATGACAAGGGGACCAAAATTTCATCAGTTTTAAAAATAGATGTATATTCAAAATCACTAGGCCATGAAGTCATATTTCCATGAACCAATCAGAAATGATCTCAGCAAGGATACAACAGTATAGACCAGTAAACTAATTAGAATCATCCCAACCATGATCTGAATATCATAATCTACAAAGTCATTCAGAGACAAGATTTGTTCCTAGACAGGATATAAGTTCACAGCTTGTGGACCAATCAGAAATGAAGCTGCAACTTTGAAACAGAATTCTTGGTCTTGCTTGAAATCCTGGCTTTTTCTTGGTTAAACCACAGATTCTAATCTGGCTTTCTCAGGCCAGAGGAAGAAAAATATTCTTACCTGCCCACCATATTATCCTCTCTTTAAAATCACAATTTTTATTCTATCAGTTTGATTCAATTTAGCAATAGTGACTCTGAAATTGAAGTTCTTTTTCTGAGCCAAAATATTCACCATTGAACAAACCAGGATGCAACCATTTTTGCTTTTGGCTGTATGTCAATCAAAAACTAATAATGATCTTTGCTTTTTTTTTTTTGTTTTTAAATATCATTGGGGAAAATTTATTGTCTTTCAAGCAAGAAGTGGAATAATTAAAGGCAATGAAAACTTGGATGAGCTTCAGGGATTATGTGGTAAAGAAAAACAAAAAAATGACGAAATGAAGGAAGAATTAAAAAGAATAACATTTGGAAAAGCAAAAAAGAAAAAGAAAAATGAAATGAAAAAGCAAAAGGGGAATAAACAAAATCAAAGGGAAATGGAAGGAGTGAAAAAGAAATAAGCAAACAAAGCTGGGGAGGGGGAGAAAGAAAGTAAAAAGAAAAAAATAGAATGAAAAAAATGAAGAAAAGGAGACAAATGAAATTAGAAAAAGAAAGTCCAGAAAAAGACTTCCAATATTCTTTCTTTGAAAATTACCAACGAAGGTTGAAAGATCTAAGATCTAAACTTCTGATTTTAGTCTGTTCTTTTGAATGTTTCCACCTGAGATGAAGTGATTAATTAGGTACCAGAAAAAACTCACCAAAAGGCTCAAGAGGTATTCTCTCTCTGCTCTATTTAATAGATCATATCAATACATACACACACACTATATATATATATATATGTGTGTGTGTGTGTGTGTGTGTGTGTGTGTGTTAATGTATTTTATCTACAAATACAAGAAAAAAAAATTTATAGACAATTTTAAACCAGCATTAAACAAATCAAAACTACACACACATAAACACGTGGCAAAACACGTCAGACTACACACACACATACCATACAAGATACAGGTAGTTAATGTATAGATTTCTTTATAATAATATAATGCATAGTATATATGTATGGCGAATAAATATATACATACATACTGGCAAAAACAAACACACATGATGGACCATATGTGCACACATGCACCGTACACATCATACAAAGTGTGCATGTATATATAATATTTCTTTGTAATAAAACAATATATATGCATGGAAAAGGAATATATATATATATATATATATATATACTAGTAAAATCACACACAATACACAAAAATGGAGAAATGTTTAAAAAGATACAGAGAAATAAAAAGATAAGAACAAAGACCTCATTCCTTCTTTCTTTGACGAATCCTAATTATTTTATTACCCCTTAAGCAAATGAATATTTTTCCACCAGTCCAGAAGAATTTGGATTACTACCACACACAAAAGATAATGGTTAAACATAAGAAAAATAAGAAAAAATTAATTCCTTTAAATAATATGTGGAAATAACCTTTCTTGAGCATCACAAGTCCCAAAATATGTGTTGCAAAAAATATGGAAAATAAAGCATAATATATAAAAATAATCCACATTAAAACCAAAACGTTTGTGGTTTCTCTTTTTTCTTTATTTATATATATATATATATATATATATATATATATATATATATATATATACTCAATGAATACAGTTTCCACACAATGCTTTCTACAAAACATATACAACCGTAAAGAAGTAGGCCCAAACTATTACATCTCAACACATGTGAGGAGAAAAAAGTCCACCCCACCCTCCAAAAAAGTCCTATTTCATTTTTTATTTCGTGTTGAGAAAGGACTAAGGTCTGTCTGAATATTTGGATTTTTAACATCTTTTTTCATCATAATTTTGTTTGGTGGAAAGACCTAATAATATACAATAAGTATTATTTTTGTTGTTTTTTTTAATCTCTGCATATTATAAGAAGCTTACATGGACAATTTTTCATTACCATATATATATATATATATATATATAAGTGCGCGTGCACACACACACACACACACACACACACACATACATACATACATACATACATACATTCGTCCTGGGTAAGACGATAAACTACATCCAACAGCAAGGCCTCTGATCAGGAGGTTTTGAGGAGCGTCGAACCACCTCTTAATTGCTGGTGTTCCTAGGTCTACCCTGACCCGGGGTGGTAGCACCTGTTAGGGTCCCAGCTATGGGCAAATAGTTAACACCCAAACTTGTGTAAAAATAGGTTTTAATACCAGAAATACTTTGTAATAAAAAAATTATTACCAGAAATAATTTTTGAAGGAAAAATTATTATCAGCAATACTTTAAAAAAAATATACCAACAATAGAGTTATACATTCTTTGAAAACCCATTGAGGTTGATATGCCGTAAAACAAAAAACAAACACACACACACATATATATGATGGACTCTCCCGCCGGTTTCAACTGTGCTTATTCAACCCTGTGTGTAAGTCGCAAGTGACATTTCAGTCCCGCTAGTGATTTGCAAAGAAGTCCACAGATTGTGCAAGAGTGTGGATTGTTGGAGTGTATGGCCGGTATATATATATATATATATATATATATATATATATATATATATATACACACATATATATATATATATATATATACACACATATATATACACACACATATATATATATATATATATATATATATACACACATACAGTGGTCACTTTATTAGCTATTATTTTCTGGTACCCATTTGCGTTTCCTTTTGACTTTAGACCTGCCTGTGTTCTTGGTATGGATTTCATAATATCCTGATTACACTTGTTCTTCTGACCACATTCTGTAAACCCTACAGATGGTTGTTCATTAAAGTCTTACTCAGTGAAGATACTGAGAATACCATGGAGTGAACATGTGAGCAATGATGAAGTTTTAGAGAAAATGGAAATAAAAAGGACACTTATACTTAACAGCAGAAAGAAACAGTTGAAATTTCTAGGGCACGGGATGAGAAAAGAGGGCTTGAAAAATTTGCTACACACAGGACAGATTGAAGGCAAGAGAGACAGAGAAAAGCAATGTATAACCTACCCAACAAGCTTGAATAAATGGTTAGTGGAACAAGGTTTAGGAAAGATAACAAAAAGGCAACATCCTACAAAGGACAGGAAGTTGTGGAGAGACATGATCAGCAAGGTTCTGAAGGGACATGATTCAAAGAAAAAGAACGAGCTTGTGAAAATTGTTGGCAGAACATGATGAGAAAAGATAGCAAAAAGACAAACATTACTAAGAACTACAAAGAACAGAAAGTTGTAGAAGGGAGATGGTACATTGAAGACAACTGACCTGTTTGGCACTAATGACCATACCATCTTCAAAGTCATTTAAATCACCTTCCTTTCCCAGACTAATACATGAACAGGTCACTATGACCATGTTTAAATGCTTATCTTCATTCAATTACTGCCATGTTATTGGCTGATTAGAAATGAGCATCAAAGAACATTTGCCCTCTTGTATTTAATTAAACCTGGTCTCAAAGTCACTGAAAGTGCTTTCAGAATGAAGGAAATGAAACAATAGCTGACTATACTGACCAAAAGTGATTCAACCATTTTAAGAGTAGTGACTTTACCCTTCTATCTCTCTCTGTTAAGGCAGGTATATAGAAGACCGATTCATCTTTCACCAATATAGCCACTAAAAAAAATGGAGTATTGCTGCCATATATGGTCTGGAGCCCCTTCTATTTGCCTCGGGGTTCTTGATAAGATCCAGAGATGGGTATGCAATGTAATTGGCCTTGATCTGGCTTCTCGTCTGCAGTCTCTCTCTCTCACAGATGCACCATCTCCTCTCTTTGTCTCTTTTACAAATACTTCCATGGTAATTGCTCCGATGAGCTGCTATCGCTGGTTCCCAGGCTCCATGAATTCAAGCGTCATATGAGGCCATTCCCACCCTTTCACTGTTGAAACTGTTAGATGTCTCTTCTACTCCAATAGCTTCATATCTCGCACCTCACATCAGTGGAACTCCCTTCCCTATTCCTGTTTCCCTGACAACTATAATCTCCAACTATTCAAATGTAACGTCAATCTACATCTCCAGTTGCACTGATCTATCCCTTATCCTTCTCCACATCCTTTCCTCTATCACTCCTATCTGCTCTTGCTCCAAATCCTCTGTAACCCCTTGCATGCTAGTGGCTTTCAGCCTTGCTTGGGGTGAAAAGCTTAAAAAACAAAATGCACTATAATGCTATGAGCTTTGAAAAATATTTGGGGTGAGGGCTTACACCAAAATTGAAAACTTTTCTCTTGAAATAAAACCTAAAAATGGACAACCATCACTTGTTGACTTCTTTTATATTGTGTTCCTTCCAAATGTGAGCAGATATTTTTTAAATATTTGTCTTTTTACTATACTTCCATCTTCCACTTTTACTATCCAGTTTATTATTAGTGGATTAGACAGGTTATTCACTGTTTCTATTTGCCACTTGTACCTGTAAATATGTCCTGTTAGTGTCAGATTCTCCAAGCCTTACTTCCTCATCATGTGTTCCAGAAATTTCAGCTGTCTCTCTCCAATTATGATTGCTTTTGCTTTCCATTTTCTTTGAAATTTCCTCATTTTCAACTAGGATTCTTTACTATTCTTTTGGGCAGAAGTGCCCAAATGCAGCCTTGGTCTTTCCATGCTTACCTTCTAGGAGCGCCAGGATATGCCCACTATCTATTATCACTGTATTTTAATACACAACATTAATACCAATCACATGATCAACTAGGTGCTCGCCATCCTGGGTAAGACGATAAACTACGCCCAACAGCAAGGTCTCTGCTCAGGGAGGAGCGTGGAACCACCTCTTAATTGCTGGTGTTAACCCAGGTTCACCTTGATCAGGGGTGGTAGCACCTGTTTGGGTCCCAGCTATGGGCAAACAGTTAACCACCAAACTGGACTCAAAGCACTGTGATAGTGTAAAGATAGGATTTAATACAAGAAATACTTTGTAAAAAACAAATTATGAGCAGCAATACATTTAAAAAAAAAAGAAGATATTAACAACAATACATTTTTGAAAAAAATGTGTGTGTGTATATATATATATATATATATATATATATATATATATATATATATATATAAATTGGACATAGTCTGACAATTTATTAAAGACATTTTTGATATGTTTAACATTCTTTTAAAAGAACGTTAAACATATCAAAAATGTCTTTTATATATATATATATATATATATATATATATATATATATATATATATATATATATATATATTACCAGTAATAAAATTTTGTTGGCATTAGCCATTGTGGTTGATATGCCATAAAACAAAGCAAGCCAAGCTAAACTAGGTGCTAGAGATCTAAAACTTTGTAAAAGTCATAGATTTTCCAAACCATATTTCATAAGTAGTAAAACCGAGGCTAAATTTAGTATTATTCAATTTACTTTCACATAAAATCAACTTGTAAGAATTGATTTTCAATGGTTTTTGAGAAATATCGTTTTAATTGCACTAAAATTACATATTCATTTTTTTTTAACAATATTGTCATGGATTTAACAATTGGAATCTATTCAGGGCTAAAAGGGTTAGTTTAGGTCGTTTTTATTGAATGTCTTCAGTTTGATATTATTAGAATCCTGCTTTTAAACATTTAGAAAAAGACAGATGTCAGAAGCTTACCATGGTGTTTATGATATTTCAATCAAGAATGTAAAACAAAGAAACTATGCTAAATTAAAAAGAATTACTATGGCTACCGTAAAAAGAAAACAGAATGGCAACAAGAGACCCAGAAACCATTATTTTCCCAAAGTAAACAGGCTAAGTTTGGTATTATTTGAAAAAAAAAATCAATTTACTTACATAAAGATCAACTTGATTAAAAAAATGAAATTACTTTTGATATATCCTAATATTTAAAATAACCAAAGCATTTTCATCTTTTCTCTTTGGTGACTTGACCACATAAATTTAAGCATATGCTTAGATTGGTAATGAGATCTTATCATTTTACTGTTGAAGTAGCTAGATGCAACCATATTTTCTCTTCTGATAGTTTCTTTTCTCACACTTCTTACTTGTGGAAATTTCTTCCAGTTTCTTGCTTTTCTGCTATCCTACAATCTTAAAAAAATTTAAATGCAATGCTAACTGCCATCTTCTGCCTTCCTGAAATCTGTCCTTTTATTGTCCTTCCTCCTCCCAAAAGCTTTTTCATTCTCTTTCACTCCGAGTAGCTGCTAGCATCTTACTGTCATTATCGCCTTGCTTTTATTTTATCTTTTTAATCATTTCACCCCAAGCAAGGCATTAAAACCATTAAGACACTGGGGATTACTGAGTGTTAGAGAATATGCAAACAAAAATACTATAAAGTAGAGAAAACAATAAAAGAACAAAAATTAAAAGAAACAGACGATAACAGAAGTTATTAAAAAAAAAAATTATATTACACCTCAAGGTTATATGCCTCCAAGATTATAAAATCCTTCAGGTAAGATCCAGGAAGGATGAAGCAAAAATGAATTTGTTCTGTTGTGATTTTTATATTTTGACTCACACTCTAAAAATTGGGGAATTATTTGCTTTAATTTGTACTGTTACATGTGACTATGGCTGAAGCAAACAAAGAGAAGTAGAAAGGTACTCATAAAATCAAGATTGGAATACTTTATTAAACAGCAAAAGGTTAAAAATATGCTTTGAAAAGGTTTTCCAATTAGGGGTCAGTTCACTGGTGTGGTATTTTCTCAATCATTGTCCTAATATTCTCCCCCTCATCCTTTTTGACTCATTTATTGACTTCTATTATGAAAGAAAATAGTTGATGCTCAGTCATCCATATTGTACTACTGACTTTTTGTAGTAAGCAATCATAATAGTCTTTACTGCCACCTATTTCTGGAACATATTAAATTACCTGAGTCATATGAGACCAAATTGAAGGAGAGTTGTAAGGATTTGAATCCCTTATAAGGAAAACACCTTTTTCTTTTACTAATGCAAATTTTCTCTTTTTTCTTTTTGAACAACATCATTTTCTCTTTTGCATTCAATTTTTCTTTAATTTTATGATTTAAAAAAAAAAAAAACTTAATCTTTTTCTTTCTTTAGAAATTTTTGTTATTTATTTCTATAGATATTTATTTTGCATATTTAAAAAGATTTTTTTCCTAATTTTTTTGTCATGAAGATTTTTTCTTCATCTTTTTTTGTTTTTGTTCATTCCTTTCTACTTTTTTGTTTCTTCTATGTCTTCCTTTCTTTTTTCTTTCTCTTTCAATTTTCCTTTTTTTCATTCACTTCTTTTTGTTATTATTTCTTTCTTTGGTTTAACTTACTCTTTCTATTCTACTCTCTCTCTCTTTCTTTCTTTCACACTCTCTTTTTACTTATTCATTCCTTCTGCTCTTTCCTTCAAACTCCCAGATGGATTCATTAAATTTACTTGTGTGCAAATACTCTTGGGAAAGGTTGGAATTTCTTTTCTCCCCCAAGCTACAGGTTAAATAACAAACTTGTTTCTAGAATAATCTTTGCTAATTGCAAAAGAAAATTGTGAATGTAATATTAAAAAAAATATTCTTACAGTCCAAAATATAATTTGGTTTTAAATAATTGACAAAAGCTGGTAAGGTGTAAAAAACAAAAAACAAATCAGTTAATCAATCATTCCTTTAAACTCCTTTCATTCTTTTACTTCATTTTTCTTTCTTATTCTTTTTCCTTCTGCATTTTATTCCAATCTCCTGTCAATCTTTTACATACTTTTTCTTTTTCATCATTCAATCTTTCTGCTTTTTCTATCAATTCTCTTTCAATCTTTTGCATCCTTATTCTTTCTTTTCATTCTTTCTTTCCTTCTACTCTTTCATTCAATTCCCTTTCATTCTTTTACATCCTATTTCTTTCATATCATTCTTTCTTTCCCTCTGCTCTTTCATTGAATTCCCTTTCATTCTTTTACACCCTTTTTCTTTCTTTCCTTCTTCTCTTTCATACAGTCTCTTTTCATTGTTTTACACCCTTTTTCTTTCTTAACATTCTTTCTTTCTTCTCTTTCATTCAATCGCCTTTCATTCTTTTACTTCATTTTCTTTATCATCATTCTTACATTCTGCTTTTTCTTTCAATCTCCTTTCATTCTTTTGCATCCTTTTTCTTTCTTATCTTTCTTTCTTTCCTTCTGCTCTTTCATTCTTTTACACGTTTTTTCTTTCCTTCTTCTCTTTCATTCTTTTTCTTTCTTATTCTTTCTTTCCTTCTGCTCTTTCATTCTTTTACTTCCTTTTACTTTCTGCTCTACATTCAGTCTTTCTCTTCTTTTAATCTTTCTTGCTTTCTTTCCTTGCTTCAGCCATTTCTTTTCTTTTCTCTTTCTATTCACTTCCTTCTGTTATTTGTTTCTTTCCTTCTTTCTTTTTTCTACTGTTATTGCTCTTCTGTTTTTTCTTTCCTTCACACTGCCTTTTTTCTTAATCTTTAGATAAAAATATAATTATTTAGAATTTTTCTAATTATATACAATAGTTATATATATATATATAAAACAGTTGATTATATTGTATTTTGAATAAATTCAAGTGTTGATGTGTGCCTCTCTATATGCATTTGTGTTCGCATAATCACTTTATTTAGAACAATTTGATTTTAATTTATAAAGCAGTTAGACTGAAGTGGGTATCTTTGCATAAGACTTTGTCGAGCAAATGTTCTCTTGATGTTCAAATCTCGGTCACCTTTCATCTGGTTGTTAACCTCTATTTGGCTCCGTAAAAGGCACAGTGTTCAAAGAAGATGGCTCTGGATCACAGAGCACACTTGCCTCATTCAAGAATGTTTGTTTCGTTGAACATAATATCAATTAAGAGTTGTAGCCATTATGAACATTATTCAAGCTGACTCAAGCAGAACTGCAAGTTAAATTATCTTTTTGCTTATTGTTTACATTTTATATAATTTTCAATTTGCCTGACATACTCCATTTGAAACAGCATTCTGATTACTACACAGTAACATTAAAATATATATATAAGTGAACGTAGAAATCAACACTTAGAGGCAACAGTCTGTTTCATGCTAGATGCAATCGTCAGGCCACGAGTGCTGCTATTTTTCTTGGCTATTTATATATACCGGTCCGTGGTGTATTGTGGGTAGCCTATTTTGGCGGTTATTTTACCGGAAGTCGTTTATTTGTTTATTTATTTATTTGTGTTAAATTATTTTGCTTGTTTTTATTTATTTTTATTTTTTATCTTATATATTTATTTTATTTTGATCAGTGTTTTTATTAACGTAGTAAAAATTGTTTATATAGCTTATTGTGGGTAGTCTATTTTGGGGGTTATTCTACCAGAAGTCATTTATTTGTTTATTTATTTATTTGGGTCAAATTATTTTGCTTGTTTTTATTTTTAATCTTATATATTTATTTATTTTTTATTTTATTTTGATCGGTGTTTTTATTAACGTATTAAAAATTTGTTTATATAGCTTACTTAATATATATATATATATATATATATATATATATATATACCAGGTGTAATAGCAAAATTGTTAAAATCTTGTAACAGCATGTGATAATTGTCCATCCCACAAAACGTTTAATGACTAAAAAAAAAAAGCACCAAACTAACTGATTCATTTTTTCAGGTTTTCAGATAAGATGTTTAGCCATCTTGACACCATCTGTCATCAGAATCACTGAAAAACTCTTGGAGGTATTCAGCTAGAAAGAGAAAAGGTTAAAATGGCTTTGTGTTAACCCCACTATATCTTCCCAAATGAGCAATGTTGAGAGAAAACGATCATTCAGGCCTTCAGTAATGGTATCAATATTCATACGCTGGCTTCCATCTTCAAAGTCCATTCAAGAACCATCAAGAGAATGGTGAATAAGTTTAAAAAATAGGGAACAGTATAGAGGAAAACTGGATCAGGAGGTCACAACAGCAAGAGAGATCATCATTTCAACTTATAGCTAAATACATTCTTATTGTTCAAAGAATAGTCTAATAGTGTTATAGAAACCTTGGAGAATTTCAGTCAGATATCATTAATCATTTCTAAGATACAATGGTTCAAATCTTTATCTAACAACTGGATAATTTTGCTGTTACACTCTCTGTCTGTTTGTCTCTCTCTCTCTATATATATATCTTACACTACATAGACAAATTGAAAGACAACATGAAACAACTTTGATCTGAAAACCTGGGAAGCCCAAGCATCAAACTGAAAGGATTAACATAAGACATGTTTCATTAAGTTAAAGGGTTTAAAAGACAGTAGACTGAAGCACTGTGATCAGCTTCATCAAGCTCTGAAGCAGAGACGCCATCAAAATCCTGCTTTAACAAAACTCATCTGTCAGTGTGCCTTTGTCATCAGCAGCAAGGCTAGCATCACACTTAAGAAAGCACAAATGACATATGTCTTTCTCTTACCTGATTTTCTCCACAATAGCCCCTGCTAGCATGCATAAGTGTAAAATGAAAGACACCATCCAATGCTGACCCTCATTTATCATTCACAATAGAAGAGTCCATCATATATATATATATATATATATATATATATATATATACATACAAGTATAGGATTGGTACATACAGAATAAATTCCAATAACCAACAATTATTATTATTAAAAGAGTGCTCAATACAGAGTAGATCAGATATAATTATTTATTTAAATATTATAACAAATATGTTATAAAATCACTACAAAAATAGCCATTTTGTTTCAACACTTCTGGTGTCTTATCAAGTGATGATGTTGAATGTAGAATAAATTTTATTCTACATTCAACATCATCACTTGATAAGACACCAGAAGTGTTGAAACAAAATGGCTATTTTTGTAGTGATTTTATAACATATTTATGTTATAATATTTAAATAAATAATTATATATATATATATATATATATGTGTGTGTATGTGTGTGTGCATTTTGTTGCTTAAACATTAAATGTAATGAAGTATTACATATTGACTTAGAAAATTTGTTTTATTTACCAACAAATTAAAATATACTGATTAACCTAATTTTTAATTATCTTTAATTCATTCAGTTAGTGCATTTTGCACTGCTGTGTTCATCACTCATCTCCATCTCACAATTGTGTTTCATGTTGACATTCGGGGCAGTGCAATGGCTTGCAGGTTTCTTTTGCACTGGGGATGTTGAAGTTACATTGTCTTTCCTCTCAGAAGTTAAAGAGGCAAGACCTGCAATGCATCAGGTGGTTTGAATTCTGAGTTTTCCTTCTCCTAGATTGGCAATTGTATATGAAGATTGTGTGCTGCTCCCACCCTTTCCAACAAGATCCAAAGGAATACAGAGCATTACATTTGGGGGATGGTTTGTTGTTTTCGCTGCAGGAGTTACCAGAAAGTTGACAGTGATGGCAGCCAAATTCCATGGGCAACACTTCAGATGTTCTGTCTGGATTTATTCCCATAGCTTTTCCTGTGTTTTGGATATGGCCATAAGGCTGTGAAGCTTTAAAAGGCAGGGTTTTCTTTCACTTAAATGAACTGTCTTACTGAGCAGTCAAGCTACATCTAGCCAAATTTTTATACCCTCTGAAATTATGAAAAATTATTTTGTTGTTATTTCTTGAGAAAAAAAGAGAATGTCTAATATAAAATACAAACATTTGCAGATGATATAAACCTAGTATTACACATCCACTTTCAACATTCATCATATTTAGCATGCAATTAAAATGCTCTCATAAAACCAATTTTCATATCAACACTTAATTCATGCTAACAATTGAAGAATTAAGTTAACAGATGCCATGAGATATCCATACGATGAGCACAACAAAACTGACACATACGTACTAAGGTCATAAAATAAATAAAATAAAAGAATGGCAACAAAACACAACACAGAATTTAAGAATCCAAACAACTCCACATTATTCCGCTTACAAATATTTCTGATGAAGTTAATTAAATAGTGAAATATTTTGTATTATTTTCTTGCTAATGATACATTCTCTTCTTTTATGTGTGGTAGTTAGTCCTTTCTTCTTTCTTCACAGTTCAACAATCTTTATTTCAAGCAAAATCTTCCAGTTTCCTAACACTATATTTTGTTTTTGGAAGTCATCTTTTACTTTTTCCATTGTAGCTTCAGATTTGTGTCACATTTTCTTGCTAATAATACATTTGCTCCTTTTATGTGTGATAGTCCTTTCATCTTGCTTTTCTTTACTATCTTTTCTAGAAGTTTCAGCAGATTTCTTACCATGTCATTTTTATCATATATATATATTTAAGACAATATTACTAAGGCTATTAATCATATATCCATACTTGTTCCAGCAAGGATAAGCTATTGTCTGAATTGTAGGTAGAAGCAAAAATTTCATTCCTTATGTTGATTATAATTCTGGCTTATCTGAGTTTGAGGAATCAGAGAGCCAAGTTCAAATTCCAACCAGGTTTATTATATTCTCTTATATGCAAATACCCTTGGGAATGATATTCTCCCTCCCCACCTATAGTAAATAGCAAACTAGAGAGTCCTATAGCTTTGTGTGGCAACCAATGTAAGAGAAGGACAACTCTGAATTCAAAACCTCCAACTATGGGTTAAATACCTTCACAGTTTTCTTATGTTAATTTTCCTATGAATCATAATCCTGAAGTTAATTGGTTTAGTTTGGTTTATTTTGTTTCATGGAATATCATCCTCAATGGGTTATTTAATGCTGATTTTTAGTATAGGTTCGTATGAATAAAATATGTATTCTTTGTCAGAAATCCTTTTGTAGATCAGGTTCCATTGGCATATTTTTGTAAAGAGGGTTTTTGTTGAGAGTCAAATGTATTGCTGACAATATTTTTTTTTTAATTATTTGCTGGTAATATTTTTTTAAATGTATTTCTGGCATTTTTACTATAAATTCTATTTTCATACTTTCATAGTGTTTTTGACTCCAGTTTGGGGGGTAATATGTTCCTATAGCTGGGACCCTAATATCTGCGACCACACTGGGTCAGGGTGGACCTGGGAACAACAGCAATTAAGAGGTGTTTCCATGCTCCTCAAAACCTTTTGATTAGAAGCCTTACTGCCAGATGTAGTTTATCGTCATACCCAGGACACCTGGAGATAATGATTTAATAAGCTCCTTGCAAGTTAAACAACTACAAAAAAGCTGTGGAAATTCATCTATTACATCATTAAACAACATTGACAAGAGATTGCAATAACAGCCATAAGTAAGAAAGCAGGTCATTATTTAAAGAAGTTACCATGGTTGATTTATCTGGAAGGTGACTTCTTGATGCTATCAGTCTGGTAAGGTGATCATAATGTACACTACAGTTCAAAAGTTTAAAACTATTGCCAGAATGAGCATTGAATGAACTTGACAGAAGAGTGAAAAAATATATGAATTTTGGTCAGATTTTAGGAAGTGGGTTGGGCTGAAAAATTTTCACCCTCCCCACACCTCTGACGCAGTATGAGTATACAAAAGTAGGTATACAGTATTATACCAGTGTGGGAATGCAGTTGGAACATTTAAGGGATTGATATGCTTATTATTTATATGTGTATTTCATCAGTAAAATACATTTTATGTGCATGTTTTGTTTTTCATTAATGTATACTTACTTTTGCACCCCCTGTAGACATACATAAATTTTTCCGTTTTATTAACACCCACAGAAATGCTTTATTTTGATAATTTTTAGTAATATTCTCTTGTTTTTTTTATACTAGTTTGGTTCTAGGGGTGTAAAAATTATATCTATTTTGAAATCTTTTAAACATCATTGGTCATGTTAAACTATATTACGGTTTTGAAATCTAAGAAAACTTCATGTTTTTCCCATCAAAGAAGCTTGATGTTTAAAATATAGTTTGGCTTTTATGTTTATTAATTATTGAATCTATTTCATGCATTACTTTCAAAGTTGAAAGATATTTTAATCAAGGTTTTTTTCTGTTTCTATTAGTTTGATTTTATTCATTTGTTACCTCTTTTTTTACTGTTTATGCTATATAATATCATTGTATTATCTCTGAGTTTCTATCAATATTGGTCAGAATATGTTAGCATTATGTGCTACATTGATTCATACACTGGAAGCAAACATACATTACCTTGTAGAAAAACAAGAGAAAATCATTATAAAGTGATCAAAACAAACTACTTAAGCTACTGCCAATATAAAATACATTGTAGAGTACAGTTCAAAAGTTTGAAGCCATCCGCAGAATTAGCATGGGAGGAACTTGACAGAAAAGTGAAAAAAAAAAAAATGTTAAAGAGCTCTTAGAGTCATTGAAAAAAGAACAGAATCAATTATCAAACTTATACTTTGGGAAACCTTTGCAACGAATGCCAAAAATTTGTGCTGCAGTAATCAAGGCTAAAGGAGGATATTTTGATGAGAGCAAAATTTAATCATAAAATACTTTTTTTCTTTTTGACTTAATAAAATTTCTAATAAAAAATCATGTCTCACTTTTTTTTAAATCTAGTATAATAATTTTTTCTTATTTAAAGTACAAAACAAATACTTTTTGGGCCAATTTAAAAAAATTACCAGTGTGTGGCCTCAAACATTTGAAGTGTAAAATATAGTACAATGTAAAAGTACCTGAAAACCAGAACACTGGTTGACCCAAGCCTTGTGAGTGAAATTGGGTAGCTGCAACTGTTTGGAATCCATTGATGGTTGTGCTCACACAAAGTCACAAGTCATCGTAAACGAGGGTGTGAGTGTACTGGTATTGTTCAAACTTTTGGCTATACCACATTATACACTCTCTCCCAGGAAATATAACTAAAGTCTGCTTAGCATAATAGCAGTATAAATGAAAGTGGGTGTTGAACAAACACAAATGTGTCTGAGCTGGTGTCTGCAGTAGGGATTGACTAGCTGCTCATGTGAATATGTTTGCTTGAAAATAAGTGTCTGGCCATTATGATTAAAAAATGTTAGAAGGTACAAATGGAAAGATTCAAAACTAACAAAATTTTCCATTTCACTGAAGCAGACATTAAATACATGAGAGCATTATCACCTCTAGCTTTTCTTTCTTTCTCATTCTATTTTTTTCATTAAAGCCCAAAAGGTCTCTGATATGTCATTTTCTTCTGTCTCCTTGCAATCAAAATAAAATAGTCCATTATTTATCTGAGGCAATGGCAAAGAATAACGTACATGCTAAGAAACAGAGGAACAAGTTGAATTATATGATAATTTTAAGCAGAGTAGGTATTGCCTATCTTGCCCTTCTTAGCACATCTCTGAGATAGACCTAGCTTGAGAACAATGGGCACACAGTACAAGCTGTAAAATGCAGATCATATAAAAGAGTTTTGAAATGAGAAACAGTACCAGTTTAGTAGCAAATTGACTGATAATTTAGTACTCTGCATTATTAATATTATTCCCTTTCCACTGCAAGGCCTCGCAATTGCAGTATCCTTATTGTTAATTTCACTCAAAGTTGTTTTCTGTTGCCATACCAGGATATGACAACACAACTATAAAATTCAGACACTCTATTGTTCAGGGATCAGAGTCACATTTCTTGGTAGGATAAACTTTTTGTACAGCAAATGATGTCACATATAGAGTGATAAAGGTTAACTTTCTATGAAGTCAGTATATATAAATTCTAATCAAAGATCAAACAGTTTTCACACATAAATACAAAAATACAAATACACACACTATACTCAAATTCATATATATATATATATATGTAAGCAAATGTGTGGATGTAGATCCGACGGTATGATGAAAACGTGGAAAAGACAAAGCAAAATCCGAATATGTGAGTTTACTGTTTTTTTTATTTTGTTTTTGTTATTCTGTCGACATCAGACGTTTCGGTCAAATAGACCTTCTTCAGGACATGGTTAATGGAGACATATTTATATTAGATTTAAGTTAGATGAAGAGACGATATATACAGGACTAGTCAGAAACGGAAAAGAAACAGACTTTAGAATTTCAGTTTTTCTGTTTCTGACTAGTCCTGTATATATCGTCTCTTCATCTAACTTAAATCTAATATAAATATGTCTCCATTAACCATGTCCTGAAGAAGGTCTATTTGACCGAAACGTCTGACGTCGACAGAATAACAAAAACAAAATAAAAAAACAGTAAACTCACATATTCAGATTTTGCTTTGTCTTTTCCACATTTTCATCATATATATATATATATATATAAATAAAAGGGGTGTTCCAATAATTTGGACTGATTTTAAATGTGAATTAAATTGAAGTGTTTAATGAATTTTTTCTTTTTCTTTCAGATTTGATGGACATTTGGGTGATATTATTTTTCCCACATAATTGCCATGACTTAAATGACATGATCCAATAGAGAAATAAATAAGTTTTCACCAGTAACACTGATTTATTTACTGATGACTTTGATCCGTCTTAATGAAAGACCCTTATATATAATCCATCATAATGAAACACCCGTTTTTTATATATATATATATATATGTGTGTGTGTGTGTGTGTGTGTGTGTGTGTGTGAATCTAATTTTTATACCTTCAGAAAATTAGGGCTATTTTTAAGGACTAACCTGACCTTGTGAGTTTTGATTTGTCAGGGCTTTCACAGCAATTATTGAAAAGATTACTCACCTGAAAAGAGAAAGAAAAATTGATAAGAATCGTGTTCAAAAGATAATTAAAAGGTTTAAGAAAACTACTTTTTATTAAGGAAGAAAATGATTTAAAAAACAACAAACAAACCTCTAAACCAGGCAATATTAATCATTTTGTTGAATTTTGCTTGGAAAAATAAAAAATAAATGAAAAAAAACTGAATTCATTCAAAATTTCTCTTTTAAAGAGAACCTCTAATAACTGTCTTAAATCATCTGAAAGCATTGCCATGATGAAATTTTATCTTAGTTTTTCTTTCATCTTATATTTTTTAGCCTTTTTACATCTAATAGTAGTAGATATAACAGACTTAAGTTCTCCAAATTTATTAAGCATTGTCATTATAAATTTTTAACATGTGTTCTTTTATCTTATATTTTTTTTTAAGGTTATTTGGTTTAATAGTAGTAGTAGACATAATAATTTACAGTTGTCAAAATTTATTAAGCATTGTCATTATAAATTTATGACCTGCTTTTTTCTTTCATCCTCTATTTTTAGACCATTTATGTCTAATAATAGTAGTAGACATAATAGTCTTAAGTTATCCAAATTTATTAAGCATTGACATGAATTTTTAATCTGTTTTTCCTTTCTCTTATATTTTAGTCTATTTATGCTTAACAGCTGTAGTAGACATAATAGTCCCAAGTTGTATGTTTACCTACAGACTGAAGAATAATGAAAAAGAAATGAAACAGATTTTGTCATTAAATAACCCCAAAATTGTTCATATGTCTTAAAATCCGCCAAGCTAACTTAACATAAATTTGTCAAAATTTATTAGATGCAGCCTTGTCTCAGATACTGATACTAAATTTTATTAGTCTAAATATAAATAACGTAAATAAATAAATTTTTATTAATATTTACATTTAGATATAAAGAATTTCTATGAGAGTTTATTTGACATTTTCTGTTCATATTGTCTATAATAATTGTCTAAGGGAGTATTGAAAAGTTCTTGGCTTCACCTAATTCCCTCAAATATGGCCAAATGCAATATTTTAAAAAATTCCTTCTTTTCACCAATTTTTTGTAACTATAAATACAATGAATTGAGATATCAGAGAAGTTTTATATGTGATGTTGCTAGAAATGAACTAGTACTGGACTAGGGGATATGCTAAATATGATATATACTCATTGAGAAATATATGGTATTCATGTAGAACTCAAGCTACGAGTAAAACACTTTCCAGGAAAATTCTGACAGTTTAAGGCCACTGTACAACCAAAGACTTCAACTTTTTGATCTAGGACTTTATTTTCTTTCATCGGTCAGCACACCACGAATCTTCTTTTAGTGTCTAGCCAAAGATTCAAAGTAGGTGACTTTCAAAGACAGCAAGCTAACAATTGTACTTGCATTTATTTTAATACTAAAGGAGATGCCACTCTTATGACAGTGTTATGGAAAGTAAGTTAATGTCTTCAGCTTCACTGATCCTAACCAAATTTGTATCAGTACTTAGGAAATATGCAGATTTTATTCTTTCTAGCAAAAGAATAACCTGAAAGTCTATGGAAAAGTCAGTCTGTAACATCTTCAGAATAATGGCAAACTTGTATGTTCAAAATAGCAAAACCAGAACAGGTTGCTGAAGAAATAATTATTTTTCTAAGACAAAGGTTGAAGCAAGAACAATTTGTCATTGTGTAAGACTTGTAGTGAGTCCCAATAAAAAATAAAATATATATACAAAAAAACAAAAAAGAATTCAAAGTTAAAATAAGGCATTGAGTTTTCTTTAAAGCCCTTATCTCTTTTTTTCTCTCTCTCATATATATATATATATATATATATTTCTCTAACAACCAACGAGAAGGTAACACTCAAATAAAAAAGAGGAAGAAGAAGAAAAGATTGGGCTCGGCTGACAAATGCTGGAAGTTTGTGGGACTAGTGTCTACTTATTTGTGACTAAAATCTAACAAAAATCAGGAAGGCTTCACGCATAACTTCCAGTTAAAAAAAAGAAAGGAATGCTGGAAAATAAAATAATTTTGGCCAGTCAAAAAAATTAACACAAAAGACAACTGTCTGATGATCGCAAAAGCGTGAAACCCAGGGTCACAAACTCATGTCCATACAACTTATTATATATAAGAGAGAGAGAGAGAGAGAGAGAAGGAGAGATTGAAAGCAAAAGGGCAGAAAGAAACAGCGAGCCACCTACTTAATGAGTTTGTGCAAATGGATGACAGAACAGGGAGTAGGTGAAATAGTAAGGGTATAAATATTGTTGAGAGTTACAAAGAAACGGAATTTTTTTTATCATTTCAACCAAGGCAGTGTGATAATACCATTATAATGCAGAGAGTGAAAGAAAATGAGAAGACCTTAGTGAGGAGAAAACAATAAAAGAACAAGTTTCAGGAACACGGATTAGGGCGATTGGAGTTGCATCTAAATTTTTGAAAATTCCAGGTGGCAGGAAAGCAAGAGACTGAATTGAGTTTCACAGGCGAGATGTGCGAGAAAAGAAACTATTAGAATAGAACTTATGGTGACAGCTATTTCAACAGCAAAACGATGAGAGCTAGTTGCTAATCTGGTAGTATGCTTAAATTAATGCGGTTCAGGTACAAATGACGAAAAATCACTAGAATATTAGCCATGAAAATATTTGTAGAAAAGGCTGAGGGAAGCCATATGACGGCGGTAGGAAAGTGACTGAATTTGAGAACCATGATCGCCCACGTCCAGATTGCGAGACAGGAGGATTTCTTTGGTAACAAAGAAAAGAAGACAGAGCTGTTACGTGACATCTGTCCTTCTTTACGACAGCGAATATTGGACGATTTCCTCGAAGATGAAGAAGAGATACGAGGCGACAGAGATGTGGTTTTACAGAAGGATGCTGACGATATCATGGACCGAGCGTGTGAGCAACGATGAGAGGATGCAAACCAGGAGGAGGCTTATACTTAACATCAGGAAGAGGCAGCTGAAGTTTCTGGGACACATAATGAGAAAGCAGGGACTAGAGAATCTGATACTCACGGGACGAATAGAAAAAGAGACAAGGGAAAACAACGCATGACATACCTGGCGGGCTTAAACAAGTGGATGACAGAACGTGGTTTGGGAGAGGAAGTAGAGGGAAGGAATTTGTTGAGAGGTGCAAGGGATAGAGGGAGGAGGAGAGCCATGATCGCCTACGTCCGGAAAAGACATGGCACATAAAAAGTAGAATAAATAGTAACATTCATGCGAGCTGTTATCTGTAATCATCCTATATACAAGTAAAAAAAATAATGATGAAATAAAAAAAAGGTTTTATTTTCAATAAAAAAACAAAAACAAACCTTGCCGCGCGCTCAAGTACAATATCTCAATTCACAGAGCATATAGTTGTTTTTTCGCCCACATTCCATCAATATCACTTTTAGATATACAATACCAAGGGGTTATTTTTCAACAGAAGCAGATGATGAAAAAGAGAAGATGTCAAATGGAATGTGAAATTAATTGCAGAATTGAAGAGGTGGAAAGGGAGAGTTAACCCGGGAGGAAAAGAAAAAAGTACGTCACTCGAAGCTAATAGAGGGGTAGCGATACTGTCAATATGTTTGAAGGAGAAAGGTATTGAAAAGTAGACATGGGCTCTCCTAAAGGTGTTTGGGTGATTTTTTTTTCATGGTGGTAAATAGGGTAGGGACTTTGATACGTGTGGGGGAGAGGATGGGCGCCAGAAAACCACGTGAAAAGGAAGAGGAGAAATATATGCAAAGCACGTCTTTCACACGAAACAGTCCCAACGTCGCCTGAGATGATTCTTGTTCATCTTGACAGAACTTAAGCGGTGATGCACTGGTATTTCGAGAAAGTGCCTGCCGTCAGTCAGCACACTCGGTGAACTTTGTGTCTACAGGTAATTTCTAACACTTGCCAATATCTAAAACATATATCTGAATATACCTATTTTACAGTTCATATTCATATATAAACAAAAATACGTGCGTGTTTTCAAGCTAGATCATCTTTTTTCTTTCATGTTCAGTTTCCTTTCAGATCGAGGACGGTCGTGGCTCTCCCCTACGTCTTTGGTAGTCGGAACTGTTCGAAAGCTGCCAATGGTTCGCGTTAACACGTTGGGACCAAGAGTTTGAGCGTACTGGCCTTATTCAAACTGGTGATCTCGCCAGATTATGCTCTCTCTCCCAGAAACCTTAACTAAAGTCTACTCAGTATAGTTGTAGTAGTTTAGTACAATCTGCAAGCTCACCCTGTGGGTTTTGAATAAGCACAAATTATTTAGTGGAGATTTGAAATAGACACCTTATTTTTGCTTTTATTTTAAACAGTGTATATTGCGTCTATAGGTTTGCATATTCGAGAAATCTTTATAAAAAAAAGTGCTCTCTGTCCTCCTTTGTAGGAGAAACCAACATTTGATACGACGTGGTTCCCCACTCGGTTACGAAGAACATCACAGTTCAGCAAGGCTCAATTTTCCTTTTAAAGGAGAACACATTTACTCACTATGATATTATTGTCGAATTCCCAAATCTTCTCACGTTCGGATTCGAAAGGCAAATAAAGCAATTTTAAAAGAATTAACGGATTAATATATATATTAGGAAATGGATGAAATCCGACGTATTTCTAATTTATTTGATGAACGTTATTTTTTTAAATGGATATTCATATTTGAGTAGATGCTGTGATTCTATTTATTAAACAGATAAACAGTGGCCGAGTGGTCTAAGGCACGTCAGTTATAATGACGGTTTCTAACAAGAAAAGTTTTTCTCACAAGATTTCCCGAATATTCAGGCCAGTAGATGTAAATAAATATACTATTTAATAAAGCAATAAAAATAGGAGCATCTACTCAAATATGAGTATCCATTTAAACAATAACGTTTAAACAAATAAATTATATATATATATATATAATATATATTTATAATGGATAATTCGGATAAAATTGTGCTAAAGATTGACATAGGTGACATTTGAATTAATCTAACATTTACGAGAAAAGACATATATTTGACATTTCTGTACAAACACATAGGAATTTACATCTATACACATACGCAAACATGTTTTTTTTTCTCATGCACTTTATGACCTTCGTGTATCGACGTATTTGAAATTTGATTCTTGACTTATTCATTAGCATACGTGACATTCAATCAGCTCACTCACCTCTGCTTGACATGAGAGCCCGATGCGGAGGAAATTGTGAGGTCGAGGAGGGCGGCGAAAAAAACGAATATTGTTTTTGCAAAAGTAAATAAAGTGTTTTGAGCACCTCAAATGGGGAATTAACATCGATTAAAATATATACAGTGTAACCCGGATATAAGAGAAAACCGGATATAAGAGAGATTTTATCTGGTCCCAAATTAGAGCCTGTGTTAATGTAAACAAAATAGACCAAACCCGGATATAAGATACTTCTTCTCCGGTCTCGACAACTCTCTTATATCCGGGTTACACTATATATATATATATATATATATATGTATGTATGTATATGTATGTATATATATATATATATATATATATTATATATATATTATATATATATATATATATATATATATATATATAGAGAGAGAGAGAGAGAGAGATCTTCGGAATCTCTTACAACTCTTCTCGACGGTCTCCTTGTTTAAATTGGTAAATGCTGCCATAATCCTTGCCTTCATTTCATCTTTGGTGTTACAAGAAGTTTTGTTGGTCTTTTGCTCAACTGCACCCCACACAAAATAATCAAGGGGTTGGAGTCTGGTCAGATGTGGTGATGTGGTGGCAGAAATTTTCTGACAGTCATGCCTGCATTCTTCTGCTTGTGTGGCATGGTGCAGAGTCTTGTTGCCAGATGTAGGGTCTTCCAACAGCCACACTCTTGATCCAGGGCAGCACTACCTAGTTAAGGCATTTGATGTAAGCCTCCGTATTGTGTCTAAGGCCCTGTGCAAAGATGAATAGAGGCATAACGTCGCCATCACTAGTGATTACTCCAAACGCCTTCGTAATCACTATTAGACTCCTCTCACCCTTTCCGAATCCTCTGCACTGCCCTCAAATTCACACCCTAACACCCTGAAATATTCATATTGGAGCTTCCGGCGCAAATTCCAAGCAATACAGCATGTAATTTCTAAATTTCTTGCGGAGTAAATTGCACCATTGTGCTCTTTTTCTCACAGAGTTCAACTGACCCTACTATACTGCGCAGTCGACAAAATCCTAAACAAACAACGCTCATATAAAAACATCACAGGATATGGTCGTTCGCACGTGTTGGTCGATCGAGATGACAGTCGTGGGTGGATTCGTTGAATTGTAACGTAGCTGGTAGGCCTGTTCTAGGAAACGGGACCGCGGTGACGATTGCAAAGGGAATGTCTGTAGCGAATCGGTTATCCCGAGAGGAAGAGGTTGGTGTAGCTGGCTGGCTGGTGCTAGGCCGATTCGTTGCATGCATGCGGAATCGGAGTCGCTGTAGTCAGTTGGGTTTGCCGAGGTGACGGCGTTGGCGACGAGCAGCACTTGTATCTGGGTGGTGTCGTCGTTGAGATGTTATTAATCGCGACGATTGGTGTCTTGGGTCTGGTGGTGTCGAGGCTGGATAGTCGACCGCTGTAGTGAGTCGGGTTTGCCGAGATGATGGCACTGGCGAAAGGGAGCGCCTATAGCTAAGTGGTGACGACGTTGAAATGGTATTCTGGATTTCGTGTGCATAGAGTCGGGTGGTTAGTCAAGCTCGGGAGTGGTGATTGTCGTCGAGTGGAGCGGTCATGTTGGTGGCGGTGGCAGCGACCTATGTGTCGGCAAGTGGCCCACTGGCTCGCAACTTCTTTGGTCGTTATGGACGTCCTGCTTTTAAGCAGATGTAGCAGTCACCCTGGGCATCGCCTTTTACGACGGGGACGTTCGCGATTAGCGAGTGTCACTTTAATCGAGGAGGCTTGTTTCAATAACCGGACGTGATGCTCGGAGCCTATGCGTAGAGAACGACTTTTTTATTTTGTTCTCTGCCTTCATGGTGTTCACATCCGGGCGGCATACATAATAAATCAGAAAGAGATCTAGTTGAAACAGAGTATAATACCTAGAGAAGCGAAAGCCATATTGCTTATCTGAAAGATCCTGCGAAGTATGAGGCATAACTAATTCGGAGATTAGTATTTTTACTTCATTCCACAGGGTTGGATTAATTATATGTTTTAAATTAAGTTGTAATAACACGTCAATATTAACCAGGAAACAATTAAACATAGTTAAGTGTAACTGTGCAGCTGTGTTGATCTTATACAGTTATAGAAAATAATTTCTATTTTTAACAGTTACATACCCACATATATATATATTAAAACGCGCCCAAAATTTATCTTCTAACTAATAACCGACAATATTTACACGCATGCCAAATGCTTCCACAATACAACACACACCGTTGAAATCAAAGTGTCTACTGGTTATAAATTAACATTACATGTGAAATATTTGATGAACTATAGAAAACTAAAACCTTACTTTTCTCGAGACTACTTTCGGCAAAAAAATTATAAAAACCAACAGATTTCGACTTTCAGCAGCAGAGATGCGAATGTCTCCAACCTGTTCAAACACAATAGAAGACGTCGCTACATAGCCCCAGTCAGCACGTACTGAAAGAAACATGTGTCAGCGACTTCAAATGAATCATCACAGAGAACAAAAGCTGACATTATCAGTGAATCTTAGCTAATGATCACAGTCTTTTCTCAACCACAGGTTTTGGATGTGGACCAACTACCAAAAGAATTTAACTCAACTAAAGACTATTTTTACTTCTTTTCGAATCTTTTGAATTCATGTACTTATGTTTATACATTCTTTTTAACATATATGTTTGTAAATGCAAATTATTTATTTAGCAGGTATACTTTCTTTATTATTGTTTGGAATTCGGACATTCGAATTTCTAATATAAAAACAAACCTTGGACGACGGAATTTCATACACGATAGCCATACTTCATCAAGCTGAAATCTGGAGCGGAGAAATTCTCCTTGAAAACACTGCAACACATACCTGCAGTGCGTACGAAATAGGCTCGCGAATTACTTTCCGTCTTTTTTCTCAAATCTGCGAATTTGAAAAGAATGGGTAAAGGAAGTTATTAGTTCGCACTCACTACATACCCGTTCCACTGATAACGAAATTTAAATAAAGATAAGCATGCTTTTTCGAAAAGCAAGGCATGCCTCGGGGTTCTTGATAAGATCCAGAGACGGGTATGCAATGTAATTGGCCCTGATCTGGCTTCTTGTCTGCGGTCTCTCTCTCACAGACGCGCCGTCGCCTCTGTCTCTTAAAAATACTTCCATGGTAATTGCTCCGATGAGCTGCAATCGCTGGTTCCCAGGCTCCATGAATTCAAGAGTCGTACGAGGCTGGCATCCCGTTCCCAACCTTTCACCGTTGAAACTATTAAATGTAGACGTCTCTTCTACTCCAATAGCTTCATATCTCGCACCTCACGCCTGTGGAACTCCCTTCTTTATTCCTGTTTCCCTGACAACTATAATCTCCAACTATTCAAATGTAACGTCAATCGACATCTCCAGTTGCATTGATCTATCCTTCTCCACATCTTTTCCTTTTTCACTCTTATCTGCTCTTGCTACAAATCCTCTGTAACCCCTTGCGTGCTAGTGGCTTCCAGCCTTGCCTGGGGTGAAAAGCTTAATATATATATATATATATATATATATATATATATATATAAAGAAATCAGTCTGTAATTGCCCCAGACTTTTTCTGTTTGATTTCGGATAAATCCAGCTATGTAAAATAAAATAAAAAATTGCCCGCATCGTTCCCAGTAGACTAAATTAAGTTAATTCATTTGCTTGTGAGATTGTATGGAAATTACTGTTATGAGAAAAGACATTCAAATCTCCGAATCTATTTTCCCATTGTTAGGGTTTTGTAAAACCAATTTGTTCCGGTACTTGAATGTTAAACATAAGACCTTGTTCCTCTGATATGGTGGTTATTGTAACCTCGCCTCGTTTCGGAAATTTATCTCTTTTTAAATTCATCCCGAATTCGGTAAAACAATTTTCCCAAGATTCACTTGAAGTCCCATTGGCATCATGTTGTGATTCTATAAAACAGCAAACAAATATTTCTTTTTATGTATGAACAAACGCAGAAAAAGAACACTATAGCCTAGTTCCCAAAATGAACTTCCTCTGCTTATTCTCAGCCTCCTTTTCGTAAGATTACTTCCTTTTCAGAATGCTAACAGAGTTATGTCCCTTGCATGACCAATTATTTCTTGTTTACCTCTTGGTCTCTACCTTATCTTTTGTCTGCACGCTCTGGGGCAGCAGGATGTCAGTGCGTCTTTGCCCGTCACTGAGTTTGGTTTGGCCGTCTTTCAATAGTGAAGGCGAGGCGCTTAAGTCCTTCTAAACGTGCTTATCGGAATAAAATAAGAAATTATTTCAGAGCGTAGAAAAGGGGTAACAAAACCGCTACGCCCTGTCTGACTGTCGAATTTGGAAAAAGATCCAAATTAATGGCGAACTGAAACGACGACCGTCATCTTGCTGAAAAGTAAATCCCAACATGGAGTCTTCATCATTCATCTTGGCTGACATTTCATGCTGTCTACGGTTATTTTCAAACATAATCACTGCAATTCTGGGCTTCTTCATGAAAGAAATCTAACTTCTCACATCTCTTGCTTTCACTATTTGCTTTAAGTTTGGGCCGCTCTCCGAGATAAAACGCATATGTTTACTTTACATGATGTTTTCCAAAACAAATGTATTTAACAGACTATCTATTTCTACTGTACTGAGTTCGTAAATGTGCGGGTGATGTAATGGAGAGACGGGTTCGAATTTCAGTCGTGTTTGTTTGTTACATTCATTTACACTCAAATACTCTTCGAAAAGGTATGAATCCATCTCCCCTAGCCAGGTGTTTAACAGGAGGAGTTTTATTCAGAAAAAACATTGTTATTCTCAAAAATATTTAAAGCAATATTTATTCGCAGAAAAGAAATATTCTTACATTCCAAAATATGTTTCGGCTTTAAAAAACACGGAAAGGTTTGGTAAACCGTAAAAACGAAACAAAGGCGTTTTGAGTTTAAGCAAACATATATTAATGAAAAGTTTTCCCATTCAAATATTTCCGATATACATTCCAGATATTATATATATATATATATATATATATATATATGGTTTTCCAGTAACTTGAACCAATTTTAATGTGAATTAAGTTTCAGCGTCTAATAATTTTTTTCTTTTTCTTTCAGATTTAGCGGACATTTGGGCGACATTATTTTTCACGCATAATTGCCATGACTTAAACAACATGACACAATAGAGAAATAAATAAATTTTCACCTATAACACGGATTTATTTTCTGCTGACTTTGATCTGTCTTAATGAAACACCCTGTGTGTGTGTGTGTGTGTGTGTGTGTGTGTGTGTGTGTGTGTGTGTGTGTGTGTGTGTGTGTGTGTGTGTGAAACTCGTACACGATTTGGCTATGCGAAAAAAAAACTTAAGACGGAATTGCACAATTATTAGTAGTGAGATCCTAAGAGGTAAGCAAGATTTTTTATATCTTCAGAAAGTCTGGCAACCGGATGGAGCTCAGAGTTTCTTTCAAAATGATAAAACCTGTAAAGGTCATTTATTAATTTAATATATATCCATATCTCTCTATCTATTTTTGCAGCGAGGTTCACCCTCTACTCGAGATAGAGAGTTACGTTCGGAGGCCATTTGTGTGTATAGGAATGTTAACCCTAGCCTTGAACAGGATAAGATTGTAGTGATCAAGGAAACGTCCTGTTGGAAGCCGGTTTCACAGGGCAGTGGTTCGCAGGAAGAAGTTACTCGAGTGGAACTTACTTCTCACCAATACGGAGGAATGTGGGTTGTTTGCTACTATGTAAGTGAGTAATGATACCTAGGACATCAGCAGTAGATCGAGCCGACCGATTCAGGGGTGAACCAAGGTTGACTGTTTTCAGCTGGAATTTTTTTTGAAGGGGGGTTGGTAAACTCTCCATTCCAGAAAGGATTCAATCAGTGACAATGGCAGCAGTTTTTGAGGCAGCATGCTTGAAGATGGTTGGGAGGGGAGCTTCCATCATGTAGGATCGAAAGCTGTTCTTGTTTGTCTTCGCATAGCGAAAATCCTTCTATGGAACGGTACATCAAGGGATACCTTAAGTTTAGCATCAATCTGGACACTGATTAGGTAATGGTCTGACGTGCCTAGTGGAGGTAAAACTTTTGATAGGCATTTATCAGGGCAGGAAGTTAGGAAGCGGTCGAAGAGGTTCGCCTGATGTCCGGTCGTGTCCGGGACCCGGGTAGGTTCTCCGATGATCTGGATTAGCTTATAGATAGATATCGATAGAAACCTCTCCATCGCTTATCTATCAATCACTAGAATAATATAGGCACACACGGCGTGCTGAAAGGATTTCATAAAAATAACTGATGCTTGCTCATTTAGTCAGATTTGGGACTGACAACTTTTCAGCGCTGCGTGTGTATGTGTGTGATTTCCAAATTATTTTTATGAATATATATTCCGTGTTCATATCTCAGTATGTATTCATATTTACCTGCATTCAGTCAGTTATGGGTCATGCGTGATACACGCTTAGGCGATCATGTATCTTTCGATACAAAACTGACGAGGTAGATTTTTTTTCTCCACAGTAGGTTGCGGTAGACCAGTTGCCATCCAAGGCTATAGAACCCGATCTGTTCTGCTATTTATCCATAGCTAGCGGGAGAAGAAGAGGATTCATACTTTTCCCAAAGGTATTAGCACGTAAGTGAATGTAATGGATTTGACTGGAATTCGAACTCGGCTCTCCGATTCCTCAATCCGAGCCGCTAAGTAATTTTGTGAAAAAGAACTACTTCGAACGAAAGTTTTAAAAGCGAAAATAAATGAACCAAAGTTGAGAATGTGTAAAATGATATACAGTGTAACCCGGATATAAGAGAGTTGTCGGGACCGGAGAAGACGTCTCTTATATCCGGGTTACACTGTATAATTATATTGTTTTAGTTCGCCTTTACAAAGCAATGGTAAAACGGATGGCAGCTTCACTCAGTTTTATGGCTTCAATTCTGTTACCAAAGTGATACTGATTGTCAAAGTGAAATGCCAAGTTGAAATGTTCGTATATTTAGCGACCTCGCTCTTAAATATTTACAAGATATCACTGTCCATCATAAAAACTAATTCCTGTCCCAACGTCAAGCTAGCCGTCTCTTCTGGACAGTGGTCAAGCAGAAATTAGACATTTGTCGTTTTGCACTCCGCCACCCTCCGCCTGCACGGCAGACTTCAAAAGGACAGAGGGGGGATTTTTATCCGTGGCAAGAGTCCAGAACTGGAATCACTCCTCTCTTCAAAGAAGATAGAGAGAAAGATAGTGAGAGGAGAAAGGAAATAAAAGACATATATATATATATATATATATATATATATATATATGTGTGTGTGTGTGTATAAAGGGGAAGTGAGATTTTCATATTCTAACTAGAATGACCAATTCGAGTGATTTATGGTCAGTCTTAATCACGGTATCAGCACTATCTTTGTAGAAAACGAAATTACCGGTCTTCGTTATCATGCTCAGGAAACAGGAAAATTTCGTTCGAAACAAAGAAAATGGTGTTGAACTGCTACGAAGTATCAATCATTGTATATGGTACTGAATGCTGGACAATTGTCTCACAGATGAAGAGGAGACTTGAAGCAGCAGAGTTGTAGTTCTACAAAATGATGCTAAGAATACCATGAAAAGATCAGGGGATTATTGAAGAAGGATTAAGCAAAACAGAAACCAAACGGACATTTATACTTAATTCAGATTATAACCTTCATCTTCTTCCATTCCCAGGCAAAATCCTGGTATTACTCTCTGCTCTAACAATCATGTCCACGTTGTCGCAGACAATTTTAAATTCTTGTTTATAACAAACAGTTTCGGTCTTCCTGTTTGGACTGGGCGATATTAGTTGACCTTATAAGTTCCAGAGTGTTGCTGAAAACTCAAGAAAGAGTTGAAATTTCTGAGACACTAACTGAATAAAGAAAGCTTAGAGAATGTGACACTTATAAGACAACTTGAAGATATAAGGGGCAAACTGAAATAGCGAGTGATTAACCTTATGAGTTCGTGTAAAGGGATGGCAGAACAGGAAGTGGGAGAGATAGCAAGGGTACAAACATTGTTTAAAACTACGAAAGATGCAATGTTGGGGCGAACCATGATGGCTTACCCCCTGATAGAGCACACAGGGAAAGAGAAGACAGGTTATAGAATGTCTTGGTGTCATATCAAAGCTCTTCAAAAGTATCGTCATTAAGTAAAAAATTTGCAGTATTCCGTTTTTATGTGACTTATCCCTTTAGGGCCTGGGTGGTCATGGCTCTCCACAACTTCTAACCCCTCACGTTAGCTGATCCGCTGTCTTCCCCTATTCTCTTCTCTCCTCGAGATATGTCCAAAGTTTTCCAAACCCTCCTTCCTCATTATGCGTCCTAGAAATTTAATCCCTCTCACTTTCAGATTCTAAAAATAAGTGTTCTTTTTGTTACCATTTTCATTAAGACTTACTTGTTGCTTACTCGCTCCGTCCGTGGAATTCTCAGTATCTTTCTGCAGAAACACATTTCTGCTGCCGCTAATTTTCTCCTCATTCGTGGGGAAATTGTCCAACATTTACTGCCATATAAGAGGATAGATACCAAACAGCAATTCTATACTATTTTCTTTTTTTCCTAACGAAATTTTTCTGTTTCTCAACACCTTTCTTAGCTTTTGGAATGCCTCTTTCGCTAATACAATGCGTACTTCGGATCTCGGTGTCATATTTCCCATCCTCTGTTAAAACTATTACCAGATGTTTGAATTACTGCGCATGCTCGATGTTTAGATCTCTAATTATCATAGAATCGGTGAGTTGAGTTCACACTAATATCATTGGGAAAGACACGAATCCATCTTTTCTCCCTCAAGCTATGATTTAAATAACAGTACTGGGATCTCTAGCCTTGGATAGCAATTAAGAAAAGAGAACTCCAAAACACAGTACAGTGTGACCCGGATATAAGAGAAACCCGGATATAAGAGCAACTTTCTCTGGTCCCAAATTAGAGCCATACTTACCTAAACAAAATAGACCAAACCCGGATATAAGAGAAACCCGGATATAAGATACTTCTTCTCCGGTCCCGACAACTCTCTTATATCCGGGTTACACTGTATATTTCTTAAGAAGGAATGGCAATTCACAGACAATAAAGAAAATGAATCTGTGGAGAGTGATGGTCACCTATATCTTGAAAGAAAATGGCACTAAAAAAGTTATTATTTCTTTATTTCTTTATTTACATCGTGGTTGCGAAAGGTTTTGATTGGTTGGTCGAATTATGACTTTATTTACTTGGCGATTTTTATTATCCCTCCATTTTTAGAGATGGTGAAATTTTTGTCTACTTGCTACATATTATATTTTAAATTTATTTATCATCACAAGTACTATTATTTTTTGCTATTATTTACGGCAAAAACTGATTACAATGGAAAGCTATGTCCTCGTTTACACTCTTAGTAAATTTCCATGTATGAAGAACAAGTTAGAAAATGTAATGTTGTAAAAATAGATAATTTAAGAAACCAAACGATGTTTGGATGGAATTAAACACTTCATACAGAGCAGAAGTACATGAAGAGAAAATAGGTATAACAATTTGATAAAAAGTGATGAATAACAAAAAAGGTGGCCAGGAAGACAAATACTCTCTACTGACCTTTCAATAGGAAAAATGTTAAGTGCAGAAAAACTTTTTATAAGAAACATTGATTTAAAACTATTGTTAAAGCAGGGTACTGAAAATTCTATGGATGGGACGAGTGAGCAACGAGGAAGCCGTAAAGAAAATGGCAACAGAAAGAAAATTTATACTAAAAGACAGCTGAAATTCTTTGGACATAAAGAGGAAGGAGGACTTGGAAAACTTAACCCCACGGGGCATATTGAGGATAAGAGAGGTAGGGGAAGGCAGCAAGACATTTACCTGACTTATGTGAATAGATGGCGGGGCGCGGACAATGGTTGGCGAGGCGCAGACCTTGGCAAAGGAAGAAAAGTTGTGAATAGCCAAGATTGCCTACTTCCTGAACGGGCATAGGCGATCATGGCTCTCACGTGTTGAACGAATTTATTTTGAACTTTCTCAACTCTTGCCATTTCAATTAGAGACCTCTTCCCATAACAAATCGTAGCTTTCCCGTCAGAGATAAATCGCATAAGCAGAAATAAATTGCTAATTAACACGCTGTTTTTTTTTTTTAAATTACAGTGGTACCTCGGTTCACGAATTTAATTCGTTCCTGAAGACCGTTCGTAATAGGAATCAATGTAAAAGGGATTAATCTGTTCCTGGTCCCAAGATGATTGCTTATTTCAACTTTAAAAACAGTACTTTGTGCACAAGTTTATACACAAAACTAATGAAAGTCATATAATACATAAACTAATGATTAAATCTAAGAAAGAAACCAATACTAAACAGATAAAATATAGACGAACACTTCAATTTTACCGTACCTGCATGTAGGAGAGTTGATGGCGTAAGTGGAAGGGGAAGGAAAGAGATGTTATTATTTGGAAAAGGGAAGAAATGACATGATCGTCTCTTTATTTATTTGAATAGTATAGATCGTTGATTTTGCCATATAAAACTGAGTTGGAAGAGACAATATCAACATCATAGAGACAATAATTATCATCAACAATAGTTTTTCTCTTATTTTTCCTTTACCAGTATCACTGCTTAGCTTTCTTTGGAGCCATGACTGAGGGCTAATGAAGAGAGAAAAAAAGGCACAGCACAATCAAATTAGAAAAAAAAAGCACAGCACAACATACGAATGTATACAACACGGCGGTCGACTAAGAAATGATTCCGTTCGGGTTAACTCGGCTCTGGTTCGGCAAAGTTGTTCGAGAACCGAAATTTTGTTTGATAACCGAGGCATTTTCATCTCGAATATTCTGTTTGAAAACCGATTTGTTCGACGTTCGAGAAACGAGGTTTCACTGCATCATTAATATTACTAGGTAATAATTAATGGAAGATGGTGGAACGACGTTTTCTCATCATGCTTTTTGTAATATATATATATATATATATATATATATATATAAAATCTAAGAAACATTTTTTGCAGAGAAAAACACCCAAACGACTTTAAGGAATAAATAATCTCTTTTTTATGAAAAAAAAAAGGTTATTTTTTTGTCCTTAGCTAATTTGAGACCACCAAGAACTGTTTGTTGAAACTTACATAGTTTGTTTCCTCCCCGACAGAAACAATTTTTCCGTAAATGCCTCATGGCCATAGGACATCATTGTTTATTCAGTTTCCCGCGTTTTTTCCCCAAATTGAGTAAATTCGATGTGAATGTATCGAAGTTTACAAACAGAGAAATCAGCTATTAAAATCAGCGTTCGTCTACCAGAGAACAAGAAATGAATTTTAACAAAAGAGAATATCCATTTGGGATGGCATACGAGTGTAAAAAAATAAATAAATAAATGTGGGAATTTGAATTCTATTTGCGTCTTTTGTTCTTTATTTTTTTGGCCTCTTCTCAGATTCTTGCGTCAAACATCTTCGTTTATTTGGCTTACGAAGCACGTCGTAGTTTCTTTAATATGATTGGCATTTTGGCTTTGTCAATATTCAGCAGTGGAAAAAGACAAATGAAATTCAATGCTGTAGTGTTACGTCATTTTCTCCACCTCTGTTATTCCTCTTCCTTTTCCCCCACACTCCCCCAATTCTCTTTCAATTATTTTCATTAACTTTCCTTACCAATCTGTTTTTTTTTTCCAGTTCTTCCTTTTAATTATATTGTTTACTAGAAATAACCGTGAAAATTTCAGTCTTCCTGTTTGGATTTTCTGATGAATCTTAATTCTGAAGTTAATGCTTGAATAAGCTCATGACGACTTCTACGACAATAGATTATCTGTAGAAATTCCCTGATCGCATCGTTAAATATTTGAGCTTAACAACTTTAACAAAATATTGCAATAACAATCATAAATATAAATTTAGTCGTTATTTAAAGAAGTAAGGGGGTACAAATAAAAAGATCTGAAATTGACAAAATTTTTAATTTCAATGAAACAGGCGTTAAACACATGAGAGTGTTATCGCCTATTCTATATTCCTTTCTTTTTTTTTTCATTTTCTCACTGAAACCAAGCAGCATCTCTGATATGTCTTTACTGTTTTTTCACGCGATCAAAACGGAATAGTCCATTACTTATGAGGGTCTAGTACCTAAGTAACTAAGGGAGGGATAAGCAGAATTATAACAAAACCAGTGTACCAGTGCCGTCAAAACTGACGGCAAGAATGTATTATAAGTAATATGTATTATATTGTAAGTAATTTTCGTTTAATCTAAGTAAAATTTTGTAATTTAAATTAGTTCGTTGTTAACGTTAATAATGGAACAGTGTATAATTTAGAAACTCCTAAGTACTGTGGGAACCTGACATATCTACAAATGGACTCTTCCACACTTATATAATGTGGCTACCAATAGTAAGGAGGAAGTCACCACGTGTGACACCTGTCGAACTCTTTGCTTTGGCCGAGAGGAACTCGGACGAGGCTTTGCTGCAGGGCAAAGTTTCGTCCGGCGAGGTAGTCAGTCCCTGAACCCGTTTATACGGGTTCTAATGGGCATATATTTTGGCCGAGCTTACGGGCTCGGGGAGCCCACATTAAACCGACCTTGTGCCATATACGACCCATGTGGGGAGGTTGTTAAATATCGGAAGTCACCAGGTGTGAGTCACCAAGACTGTATAACCGAGTGAGTGTATGAATGAGTGAGTTAGGACACCAGTGAGAGAAGTTCTCTCCAGTCCACATACTTTGTACTACGTTTCCGTGAATAATATACCGTTTAACTTTATAATCGAGTCTGTGTCATTTTTCTATGGTTTCAACACCATAACAGAAAGATATCTATATATTATCCTCATAAATGTTACATATTTACAACTAAAATTATGATTACAGCAAAAATTGCCAAAGCACAATATTTTTTTGTGTAAACTTTGGAATGTCTGAGAATTCTTGACGGTCCGGAGATTCAATCTGTAATTTCAGAGTCTGCTTATTTCTCGTCCTACTAAGAGCAACGTATCATCAGATATATTTTTTTAATTAATTAATTTATTTTTCTCAAGCTATTACCGAATTCCACAAGATATGCTCCGAATCCTAACATAAAAACTGCATTAATGCTATCGAATTATTTAATTGTATAAGCTTTTAATTGCTATCAAAAATAATACAAATGAAGGATGTAGTGTGATTAAAAAAAAAACTCTTTCGATGACTTATTACGAGAATTATTCCCCCTATTTTTTTAAATTATAATTTTTAAAGTTTAAAATGAATTTCTAAAAATGAACAAAGCATTGAAGATATATGTGGCGTATTATATATACGAACCCATTTCGATAGCGATATCAGTACGCGTCTATGAGACTAAGTTAGTACGGCACAGGGTGGGTCATCGTTATTTTGCACACTGCCCCTCAATTGATACACCCCCCCCACAAAAAAATGTAAATATATATGTGGCGTATTATATATGTAGAAGATTTTTTCTACTTATGTTATCGTCTCTCTTTCATCTTTGTTGCTTTCATCTCCTTTTTTAAAAGGCTGATGTTACTGATTGGAGAACATTCGGATAGCGTGACAGTTATAGCCACATAACATGGATATTTTGAGATAAATTAAATTCCTTAGGCTGTGAACAAAAACATGAATCTTTGTCCCTAGGGCTGTGAACAAAGACGTGAATCAATCTCTTATCTCCTCAGCAGTGTAAATTGGACACTCTAGTCTCGAGTGGCAGCCAATCTAGATGAAGAAGAGTCTGATGATTATGGCTTGGCTTGGCTTGCTTTACGGCATATCAACCTTTTCCATGTTATTTAATGTTGGATTCTATCATTTTCATATATTTATATATAGGTCCGGTTTACACTTTAGTCAAATAGGTAGATATAAGTTTGGTTTACATTACAGGCAAACAAAATTAGAGAGGTTCGGTTTATACTAGAAGAAGATTAAACAGAGGTAGGAAAAACAAGGACGCCTCATCAAGGTCTAATGACGGACTTATTGACGAACTTACATGTGTTCGTGAGTGAATGTACGCGCGTGCGCACACACACACATACGTATACATAAATATATACCGCATGTAACAACAAAATTGTCCAAATCGTGTATCAGCATGGGATAATTGTCCATTTCACAAAATGTTTAATACCTAAAAAAAAACACTAAACTAATTGAATTTATTTTTTACCAGGTTTTCAGATAAGACGTTTAGCCATCTTGACATCTTTTTTCGTAAGAATCAAAGACAAACCCTTTGAGTTATTCAGCTAGAAAGAGAACAGGTTAAAATGGTTTTGTGTCAGCCCTACGATGTCTTCCCAAATGAGCAATGGTGAGAGTAAAAATATAATTCAGGCCTTCAGTATTGGTACCAACATTCATAGTCTGGCTTCCATCTTCAAAGTCCATTCAAGAACCATGAATAGAACGGTGAATAAGTTTTTAAAAGAGGGAACAGTCGAGAGGAAAATTGGATCAGAAGGTCACAACAGAAAGAGAGATCATCATTTCAACTTTGAGCAATAAGAATGAATTTAGCTCTAAGTAGAGTCCAATGGTGTTATAAAACCTCGGTGATTTCCATTAAGATATCTTTAATCATTTCTAAGATACAACGGTTCAAATCTTAATCTAAACATTAGACAATTTCCTTGTTACACCCGGTATAGGCACTGAGTGTGCCTTTCGCTTCCTCTCTTTGAGCCAGGACCTGCTATGTCGTGTTCATGGTGGCAGACCATTCCCATTCCCTTCGTGTTCCTTTGATAAAGAGCAAGTTCCACTGAGACAGCTACTTCCTCAGAACTGTTACTTTGCGGTATAAACTTTCGGGGGAATGATTTTCTTGACAACTACCATCTTTGTCTCTAAGTTCACGGCGGTCAACCGATATCAAACCAAATCGTCTTCATATTACTCTTCTCCATCCTTTACAACAACACTCTACCTTGAGTGCCCCTTGTGCCTTGTATTAGGTTAACTATCAGTAAATAAAAAATCGTTCTACAGAGACAGTGAAAAGCCGAAATCAAACAAAGAGGAAGTGAGGTAAATGGTTAATAGATATCTCGGCTGAGGTAGGTCTTTGATCCTAACATGTGGTCCGATGAAGCACTCTTGCCAATTTACTTCATTCATCGAAGCGAGGTATAATTAAGTACGATTAATGAAACAGCAACGAATACGCGTAAAATGCCGCAAGGGATCGAAAAGCGAGAAAAGATCCTTCTAGCTTTCATCAGGTTTAGATCACAGCGAGGCTAAATTGGGAAAGAGTGTATCAAGAAAGGGCCGGAAGTGCTTCATAGGAAGTTGGCAAACGCGGACATTTGGGTGTAATAGGGAGTTGCAAGGGGCCAATCGACAGGTGACGATCGAAGTGAACACCGGATTCAGGTGAGTTCTTGATGAAGCAGGAAACGAGTTAAATGGCCCTAATAATATCACATTTGAAGTTTATAATCAGCCTCTTGACATCAAGAAGTTGTATGATTACGTCACAAATTAAACGACGAGTTACCATTATTTACGTTCGGATTAACGTCCTTATATTTGTTGTCTAATCAAAACGTTTCGGTCCTTTTGTCCCCCAGCCTTCTTCAGTTGGCAGATATATGGAGGGAAAGGTTAATCACCAATCCCTGTCGAATGAAGTTAAAGTACTAGACAGATGTTGTATCCTTAGAGAAGGTTTACAAACAGACAAAGCTGGTACTTGAGTGAAAGGAACAGCAACACGGGCGTAGATGACAGAAAGAGAGGTTTATTGTAAAAAGAGATTACACGACAGAAAGACAGGGAATCGGTTACTAAGCTAGTAATTCCCGAAGCAAGCATATCTACCAACCGACCCACTGGGTCAGATGTGGCACAAGGCCGAATTTAATGTGGGGTATCCGAGCCCGTAGGCTCGGCCCAAAATTCCCCGTATAAAATGGGGTCTGGTAGCTGTTTCCTGAGATGAGACTCTGCCCTTCGACATAGCCTTGTTCGTGAATCCTCTCTGTCCGGAGGCAGAGAGTTTTGACCAGCAGAGCTGGAGACGAATCTCCAACTCTAGACTAATTCCCGAAGCAAGTTTATTTACCTTACCTCCCCGTGAGGCAGGATGTGGCACAAGGCCGTTTTTTAATGCGGGGTAAACCCGATCTCGTAGGCTCGGGAAAAAATTCCCCGTATACACTGGGTCAGGTAGCTGTCTACCACCCGAGACGAGACTCTGTCCCTCGGAATAGCCTCGTTCGGGTTCCTCTCTGCCCGAAGGCAGAGAGTTCGACCAGCACAGCCGGAGACGAACCAAGTCCGCCAGGAATATCCTGTGCTTTCTATATATATCTAGTTCTATAGTCAGTCCACATATGCGATAGGGAGTGTGGGACATTTCACTAAAACAACAGACAAAATAGAATCAGAAATCTGAAGGAATCAGAGCATATGCTAGGCTCTGACTGCCTACTTCAGTAAACCTAGAATAGAAATAAGTACCATATGAGAGCCTTTAATAAAGAAAGATACGATTTACAATATTCGGACTGTTGTCTCCATCTTTATTATTACATTCACGACGTTTCGGCCGTTGTACGTTGCGGCTTTCTTCAGGTGATATTGCTTTGAATTTCGAAACGAAGGCTTTATTTACTCCACAGGGTTAGATTATTCTAATTCATAGTGTCATGCATTTTGGACATCTCAGTTTCAGTTAATTTCCCTTGATAACTCTTAAAATTTTTGTTCCCTTAAAACAGTCACGTTCCTAGAAGCTTTGCGCAACGAAGAGATCTTGTCCATCGTTGGGGGAAATGCATTGCCAGAGATGGTTTGCATGAGGGTAAGAAAAACTAAGAAAGAAAAGAAAGGTATTAGTACATAAATCAGGTGACCCTTTTTTGTTGCGGGTTTACCCGTCTTGTATGCATGTAGTGTGTCCGTGACATCACCTGACAGGAAGACTTAACTGTTTCTACTGATGTGATTAGGGCATCTACAACGATTTACTAACAGTTTTATATAATTAAAGATTTTTAAAAAAATATATATTCGCATTATATATACAAATTTAGTAAAACAAATGTTGTTGAGGGTCGTAAATAGCAAGGATGAAAAAATATCACCGTAAAATGGGAAACGGAAAAATAGAACCAAAAAGAAACAAGAAAGCTAAGCAGTTATCGCTCAGACATTTACATTGATAGACTTTATTTTTTTATGGATTATCAACCTTTTATAGGATTTTTAAAGCAGAAGCATATTTTGAGATCGTATGAATAATTCTTTTTTAGTGAGTGAATATTGGTTTAACGATTTTTTGAAAATAATAATCATTTTATGATACAAGTCTTACTATTAAGCCCATAGATGGTGGAGAACGGATGGATACATACATTTCCCTAGGGTATTTGAACGTAAGTGAATGTAACGAATCCGACTGAAAAGAAATTATTTTTAACAGCAAATTTGACACTTTTTAATATATTTTCCTTCAAGTCATTACCACAGAATCTCATAGACGTCAACAATATCAGTCACTACACACGGAACAGAAGAAATTACGTGTTACTCCGACACAGAATTGATCGAAATTTGTGATTCCAATGTCAATTTTGATGATGATGGTCGGCTCACATTCCGAGCTATTATCCATTACACCACCCGCACATCCACATTTGCAACACTTGACTTTCGGAAGCAGTTACCTATCTAGGTACTGACCAGGTTCGACATTGTTTAACTTCGTTGATCAAACGATAACCGGTGTTTGAACTTGATATGGTTGTAAGGCTCAGATATTTAAAATGTTCGTTTTTAAAGCTATAATCAAATTTTGACCTCCACCATAGATTAAGTAAGTTTAATATATTCTTTAATATAAAACTTTAATATAAATTTATAACTGGATGATGATGTTGAGATATGAGAGATGCATCATTGCTGGGTCAGAGCTGTGTTATTTGATTGTCATTATGTGAAAATGTTGGTCTTGCAAAACGGATAATCCGGAATGGTTCGGGAGAAGAGAGCCAGAAAATCGATGGTATACATATAGCAATAATGTAGCGAAGACTTGAGAAATGTTGTCTCGACTCCCGTTGACCATCTTTGTTGGGTGGATGCAAATGCTTAAATCACTGCTGAATATAGTGAATAAGTAGGAACCTTTATTACTAATATATATATATATTTTTTAAGCTTATCACCCCAAGCAAGGTTGGAGGCCACTAGCACGCAAGGGGTTACAGAAGGTTTGGAGGAAGAGCAGATAGGAGTGGTAAAGGAGAGGATGTGGAGAAAGATAGTGGATCGATCAAGGCAAGGGGGTTACAGAAGATTTGGAGCGAGAGCAGATAGGAATGAAAGGATGTGGAGAAGGGGAGTGGATAGATCAAGGCAACTGGAGATGTCGATTGACGTTACACTTAAATAGTTGGAGATTGTATTTGTCAGGGAAACAGGAATAAGGAAAAGAGTTCCACAGGCGAGATGTGCGAGACATGAAGCTATTGGAGTAGAAGAGACATCTACATCTAACAGTTTCAACGGTGAAGGGATGGGAACGGGATGCCAGCTTCGTAGGACGTTTAAATTCATGGGGCCTAGGAACCAGCGAAAGCAGCTCCTCGGAGCAATTACCGTGAAAGTATTTTTCAGGACGATATGAAGAACTTCTTCGTCAAACAGCATTTACATTAAAAACGAAATTGTTATTAATTTATTAAAGAAAATTCTTTCTTTTTTTAAAAATGACTTCTTTATTACAAACTACGTGCAAACTCCCCAAAAAAGTATTAAAAAAAATAACATCAAACGCTGAAGGTTTTAAACCATTTTTAACAATTACTTTCCACTTAGAAAGTGTGAAAGCAAAACTAACATTTTACATGTTTCCCGGAATATATACTTTCCAGATGTTGTTCTTTGTTGAAACGAATAATTTACAGTTAAAAAGAAAAAAGAAATAATGAATTATTTCTTCTAAAAGAGATTTTATCCACTAATTTCTGACATCAATTTCCGTAAGAACTTTCTTCTTAAAAGCTCGTTGCTTTTCGGAGTGATCAGCGAATTCATCGGAAACTCTTAGGCACGCAAGTGCAGGTGCAAATATTGAACATGTAATAAATTGAAATATATATTTCTTAAGGTTATACACACGATATTATCCACAAAAACTAAATGTTTTCAGCAAATGCTACTGCTCATCCCGTTACTTTTCTTGATGTAGGAGTATTTTTTATGTCTTTCGTCCGAGGGCCGAGACCAAACTTGTAGGGCAATATTCTCCCTCAGAACAGAAAATTTAATACATACAGGACAGATTGAAGGCAAGCGAGACGGGGGAAAACAAAGGAAAGCAAGAAAAAAAAAAAGGGCTAATCATCAACTGTAAGAAGATAGCAAAAGAAACAAAAAACAGTCCAACACTCGAATTACCAAAACTAAACACTTTTTTTATTTTTTTAATTTTTTTAAGCGTATTGAAATAATTATGACGTGTTTTAACATAGTATGAAAAATGCGACCCGAAATTCGAAGCCTCATTGGAATAGCGAAAAATGCCACCCAAAAGACAAGCAAAGTACTAAGAAACAGGAAAATTTCATTGGAAGCAAAAAAAAGAAAAAAAGGACTGAACAGTGAATGCTGGATCATTTCAACAGACACGGAGAAGAGAATTGAGGCAACAGAAATGCGGTTCTACAGAAGGATGCTGAGAATACCATGGACATAAACATGTGGGCAACGAATAAAGTTTTAGAGAAAATACAAACAAAAAGGACACTTATACAGTGTAACCCGGATATAAGAGAGTTGTCGGGACCGGAGAATAAGTCTCTTATATCCGGGTTTCTCTTATATCCGGGTTTGGTCTATTATATATACATTAACACAGGCTCTAATTTGGGACCAGAGAAAATCTCTCTTATATCCGGGTTGAAATTTCTAGGATACATAATGAGGAAAAACGGCTTGGGTAATTTGATACTCACAGGACAGATCAAAGGAAATTGAGACAGATGAAAACAACTGTTCGGCGAGATAATAAAAGGACAAAAAATTAATAAAAGCTATGAAGGAAAGGAAAAGAAATTGTGGAGAGTCATGATCGTCTACGTCCTGAAGGAACACAGCACATAGAAGAAGAATTTTATCAGAGATGTTAGTTTTGCATCTCTTATTGCTCTGGGGAAATCATTTTTTGAGACAATATCAGAAGCTGCTTATGTGGTACGAGGGGACGCAGATGATTTTTGCTATTTTGAGTTAGCACTGAAAACGTAAAATGTCAGAGTATAAAACAACATTCAAGAAAGTATCAATGATATAAAAAAAGTCTACCATTTAAATGTTTAGATTTAGAGACACTTTGGAAGTTCTTATCTAATATATTTTTAATAACGATTTGTGAACAACAAACAAAATAATCATTTTATTGAGATTCCTTGATTTTTTTCGCTGTCACTATCGGGAAAAGTTTGGTATAAATAATTGATATTAGATCAGTTGACACTTAGCGACTCAAAAACGAAAAGTCTGTTCATGACAATGGAAGTAATTATGTGATGCTAGCCAAATTCTCAAGATTCATGGCAAAATCTAAAGAACGGTCTGTAATCATATCGGTCCTCACCTGGCATCTCGGCTTAAGTCACTTTCCACCGCCGTAACGCGGCTTTCCACCGTCTTTTTATAAATATTCGCAATTCTTCTAATGAGCTCTCCATCTTGGCATGAATTTAAGCATGAATTACTTTACTGTTGAAAGAGCTAAACGTAGTTCTATTCTAATAGTTGATTTTCTCGCACTTCAGGCCTGTGGAACTTTCTTCCGGCTTCTCGCTTTTCCCGTCACCTACGACCTTCAAAAATTTAAATGCAATGTCACTCATTTCTTCCTGAAACCTATTCTTTTATTGTCCTTTCTGATCACTAATATTTTCTCATTGTTTCATTCCCAGTAAACCCTTGTATCTTCGTGACATTATCGCTTTGCTTGGGATGAAATGATTAATATAAAAAAAAAACTATCTCAGTCTGAACGTATCTAACTATATAGATTGACATGTTCGCACTAAAGTCTATTTACGACTATTTCAATCTATATGGATTCCTGTCTACTTCGGCCTGCAGATGTCAATATGGATTCCTCTCTACCTCGGCCAGCAGATGTCAATATGGATTCCTCTCTACCTCGGCCTGCAGATGTCAATATGGATTCCTCTCTACCTCGGTCAGCAGATGTCAATATGGATTCCTCTCTACCTCGGCCAGCAGATGTCAATATGGATTCCTCTCTACCTCGGCCAGCAGATGTCAATATGGATTCCTCTATACCTCGGCCAGCAGATGTCAATATGGATTCCTCTCTACCTCGGCCTGCAGATGTTAATATGGATTCCCCTCTCCCTCAGTATGCAGATATATACAGGGTGCGATGGATAAATTATCGTCTAAATTACGCAAAAATGAAAATAACACGGACATTTCATTTTTAACTGATATATTTACCAAAAATACACAAATATCTTGCAATATGAAAGTAAATTTATTCAATAAAATCGCCATTGTTTTCAACCACGGCCCGCAGACTACTTCAGAATCTGCTGCGTCTCGTTGTTTAAATTGATGAACGCTGCCATAATCCTTGCCTTCAGTCCATCATTGGTGTTACAAGGAGTGTTGTTGGTCTCTCGCTCAACTGCGCCCCTTATATAATAAAGGGGGTTGCAGGCTAGAGAGCTAGGTGAACAGGTGTAAAGAGTGAGGTGGTCGCAGAGATTCTCTGAAAGCCCTGACTGTGTTCCTCTGCTTGTGTGGCATGGTGAAGAGTTATGTTGCCAGACACAGGGTCTTCATAGAGCTCTTTGTTCTCACAGACGGTGTCCAACTGCTCCTACTACAGTCTGCAGTCGATAAAATAAAAAACAAACAAGCAACGCGCGTGCGTGAAATTGAAAATATGAAATGGTTGTATATATATTCCTATTTACCTAAGTCTGCAGATATCTATCTCTACTTACCTGTTTCGGTTTGATTAACTAGGTCTTGTCATATATATATATATATATATATCGCAGTATATTGACGTTAAGCTATGTCTCGGCCAAAATTTTCATTTGCATATTTGTTAAGTAAAGTTGATTTAATTTACTCTAAGAAGAAAAATAAATGAAATTGTCATAGTTAAAAATCGAGTACTAAAATATCTAATGAGATTTTAACACTTTGGAATCAGCGTCGCATTCTGTTGTGTAATACTTATGCATTTGTGTGCAAACAAGTCCAGGGATGTACAATGATATAAAATAAATATCCAGTTTATTTTTGTCTGTCCATACCCACAAATGAATTAACCGAATACTTTGTCATCTGCTCCTGAAATATTTATTTCGGAATTACATCAGACAAATAGGGGGAAAGAAGATCATGAATTTGAGTTCAAAGTAAGAAAGCTTAAAGCATCAAAAACTTTATTTCGTCTATCTCGGTCGACTCATTACTGAGTTGACTACGGTCTTTCCTTACCTAAACGTCTACCTCAGTCTGTTCCTTTCTAACTTGACCACAGTTTGTTCTTCCCTAACCGTCTACCTCAGTCTGTTCCTTATTGACTTGATCACAGTTTGTTTTCCTTAATTGTCTACCTCGGTTTGTCCCTTTTTTTGTCTTCATTATATTTTATTGTTCCCTAATCGTCTACCTCGGTATGTTTTTTTCTGCCTATGCCACACTTTATTCTTCTCTAATAATCTCAGTTTATTTTTTTTTTATCTATGCCAATATTTATTTAGCAATTCAATTTAATTTCACTCTCTCTCATATATATATACACACACACACACACACATATATAAATTTTAAGCCTATCACCCCAAGCAAGGCCGGTGGCCACTATCACGCATGGGGTTACAGAAGGGTTGGAGGAAGAGCAGATAGGAGTGGTAAAGGAAGGGATGTGGAGGAAGAGAAGGACGGAGGGTCGATCGAGGCAGGGGGGTTACGGGAGATATAGAGCGAGAGCAGATAGGAATGAAAGATGTCAGGAAGTGGATAGATCAAGGCAATTGGAGATGACGATTGACGCTACACTTAAACCGTTGGAGATTGTATTTGTCAGGGAAACGGTAATAGGGAAGGGAGTTCCATAGGCGAGATGTGCGAGACATGAAGCTATTGGAGTAGAAAAGACGTCTACATCTAACAGTTTCAACGGTGAAGGGGTGGGAACGGGATGCCAGCCTCGTAGGACGCTTAAATTCACGAGGCTTAGGGACAAGCGAAAGCAACTCCTCAGAGCAATTACCGTGGAAGTACTTGTAGAAAAGGCAGAGCGATGCAACATCGCGTCTGTGAGAGAGCGACTGCAGACGATATATATATATATATATATATATATATATATATATATATATATATATATATATAATCGTAGTCAGTTCTTACTGTTGTAGCATACCTACGGACGGTAATGGGTATGTCCCCATTCACATAAGTACAGTAGTAAATAGAGTATGTTGGTCCGCAGTTGGAGATTCGTCTCCAACTGTACCAGACAGAGAGGCTATGTCGAAGGGCAGAGTCTCGTCTCGTCTCGTCTCTGGAAACAGCTACCCGATCCCGTTTTATGAGGGGTTTACGGGGAATTGTTTTTGACTACTTCTACGCACCGCTGGCGAATCTTATATGTGTTGTTCGTGTCCTAAGTATTATCGTTTATTACCAACCTTCTTGTGATTATTCTATTCAGTAACCTTCCCTAGGTTACAACACTTACCTATGTAGGTATCAATTTTCCTGTCCTTATTAGGGCGTTTAAATTTTAAGCAAAATATACATATTTCTGGAAAAATCTACCGTGTCAGTATATATTTGCATTGAATCTGTCAATCTGCATGGCGGCAGTCGAGCCAATGGATATAATTCACAATATGAATCTTCTTTGAGAAATTATATCTATCAATGTGTCTATCTCATTTATTCCGTATATGAAGAAGAGACAGAGAGAAATAAAATAAATTGTTCACTTGTCTTCACGCAGAGATTTGCGGGACTTACAGCGATTCAACAGAAGTCACCTGATGAGTAGATATCAACTCCACAAAACGCCGAGGAGAGACAAGATAAGTGAACATTTAACTTTATCTATTAATGCTCTATCTATTGTTGGTGAACACTATAATGGCAACATCCTTTCACCCCAAGCAAGGCGGTAATACCAGTGACATGCGGTGGAATGAAAGTGAAAGAGAAGACCGAGAATAGGGAGGACTGAGGAAATGACCGAGGAAATGAACAGGAAGACAGAAGATGGTGATTGACGCTGCATTTTAATTTTTGGAGATTGCTGTTACCAGGGAAGCAAACAAACGGAAAGGAATTTCACGGGTGAGAAGTGCGAGTAAAGAAATTGTTGTAGTAGAAGTGATGGTTGCACTTAGTTATTTCAACAGTAAAACGGTGGGACCTAGTTGCCAATCGAGTAGTACGCTTAAATTCATATAGTCAGATCACGAGGGAAAAAAGCCCGTCAGCAGTTGCCATATTTATAGAAAAGACATTATCTTTCAGAAATACTCTAGACGACTGTTTTTCTTTCTTTTTTTTTTTTTTGCGAAACACAATCTTTATTTTTGTTTATTTACACACACGCACGCGCAATGTTTCTTATTTTTACCACTTCTAGTTTGAAACAATTTACTCGAGGACATTCTTTAAAATTTTTTCTTTCAGACTTGCAAAAAACGAAACAAAGAAAACAATCATTTTGTTTATTCAGGACTCTCTACTAGTAGCAGTCATTTTTAATTTAAAATTCGTTTGTTGTCTTTTGCATAATTATGTTTTCTGTATTTATGATTCTTAAACTGAGCCAGAGTCGATAAGCAATTTTATTTTTATTATTTCTAGACGTGGTATTTAGTCATTCAATCGTAAGAGAATAGTATAATTTCAATTTATGATATTTTAATTTTTCCTATTATTGGGCAATTCGAATAATCAAGAACCTAAACTGGCTGCATACAGATAGAAAATGTATTCAGTAGATATACAAAAATAGAAAATGGTGTAAGACAAAAATGTGTCTTCTCACCGGACTTATTCAACCTATACAGCAAGGCGATTCTGAGAGAACTAGAAGTCCTACTAGGATTCATTATTGGCGGCCACAATCTTAACAATATAAGGTATACGGATAACACTGTTGATAGCAGACACAGAAAGAAAGCTACAAAGACTCCTATAGAAAGTAGTGAAGGAAAGCGATAAAAAAGATTAAACATTATCATGGAAGCTACTGCTATAATCCAGAATGATGACGATATTTCATCATTCTAAAAATAACCTTGTCATCAGTGATGACAGAAAAGAAGGATATTTCATCATCCTAACCTTCATCATTATAAAAACGACCCTTCCACCACAAGAGAGTTAGCAGAATAGAGAACAGTAGAGTAGACTAGTGTACCTGTAACAGTAGTCAGTGATGAGTAGACAAGTAGCAGTACAGAAACATACGTCTAGCCAGCGGTCCGTGAAGTTCGAAAACAAACGATTTCAAACGCTATCCTCACAAACGAAATTCTCGGAACCAAACCAAATAAGTACTGACTTTTAAACGAAAGAGACACTGAGAACATTTTACACACACCATACCAATATTATGTAATTCACAACACAAAAAGAAAATACAAATTCTTGTTATTTATGTCAACATGTGTTTCAAGTTTTTATTGCTGTTATCATTGTACGTTTTATGCATTTTATTTTTTGTCATTAACTCTGTTACACCCAATTTAATACCGACCCCGTTACAGTCAACAAATAATAATAACGGTGAAAATAATACATCAACACCAACTTAACTACTCTGTTACATTACAATATGATTTCCAGTATTCCTTATGACTAGTTTTCCTAATGTTATGAGCAGTTCTTTTTTTTTAACTACTGTTATATTTATCATTTTCGAATTGAGTATTAACGTAATTTTCCTGGGCGCCTTAAAGTGGGGCTATGTTTAACGAAACTATCTTGGTTGGATCATATTTATGAAGAAAAGAGGCTAAAGATCATGTTTTATTTTTAGAACGTTCGATTATCAGTCGTCATTATCAAGAACGTTAATAATATCAAGTTGCAATATAGAAAATCTCTGATTGATTAATTTTATCCTGGCATATCTGAGAAAACTAATTTGATTTTTTAACATTTTTATTCAGCTGCATGGCAACTCATTGACCGGCTTGAAAAAGTCCTTAAAGATAAAACAGACAAACATTACTGATCAGTGTGGATCAAACATGTTTAAATATATATTGTAGGAGAGAAAGCTTTTACAAGTATACTTTTTTGTTATGTTTTTAATAAGTAACTTTTGATTTTGACCAGAACTTGGGGATTGTTTAATTTTAGAACAAGAATTAGTATTCAAATTGTTCAATTTTTTTTACACTTAGTCCTAATAAAAAGACAGACATTACAGTGTAAATAAAATAGTAGAATTGGTAAAATGCTTGAATATAGTCTAAAATGAACAGGATCAGATAGATAAATACGAACACACCGAGATAGATGGCTAGACGCGGACAAAACGAGATAGATGGCTAGACGCGGACAAAACGAGATAGATGGCTAGACGCGGACAAAACGAGATAGATGGCTAGACGCGGACAAAACGAGATAGATGGCTAGACGCGGACAAAACGAGATAGATGGCTAGACGCGGACAAAACGAGATAGATGGCTAGACGCGGACAAAACGAGATAGATGGCTAGACGCGGACAAAACGAGATATAGAGAAATGAACATAGTCGTACGCATGAATTAGTATAATTTTTGAATGGAGGATAAAATAACGTTTTTGTTTTATTTTAATATTCAGTGCATACATCTAAACAGACTTGAAAAGAATAACATAAAAAAGCTTTGATATATAGATATTCATACCGTGTAAGTTTTGAAGATTTTATAATTACACAAATGTTCTGACCACTTTGAGGATAAAGTGAGTGTGATGAAAACAAAGATTAAAAAAAAAAATAACCAATTTAGGATTTTGACCAATACTTTTGTCACTTAATTTTTTGGGAAAAATTGATAATAAATTTGTTTTAGTTTACCATGATTGGATGTAATAAATAGAAAATCAAGATATTTAAATGTAATTGAACTGGTATAATTCTTGAATAAAGTCTAAAATAAAATATTTGTTAACTCTTCATTTAATTTTACGTTTTTTTTTGTTGCTTTTCTTTTATGAGTTGCTTAAGCCACGGGATGGACCGCATTGGATAGAGATTAATAATGCGGAAAGTGGGCTAGAGTTCAGATGGAAAAATCAGTATTCAAAATCATAGCTTTTATCTGGGCTCGAAAACCTAACTTTTGGACAAGTGACAAATATCTTGCTTAGTCACGAAGGAGGTTATTACACACACACACACAAGTGGCGGATCTACTATGAAATTAATGAAGCTTAATTTAGGAGGGGCCCTTGAAGCAACTTATTTTTTTTAATCGGTGATTTTTTTCAATAAAAACATTATGCTAAAACTACGCAATTTCTCGAAACCAAGTGGCGCATGCGCACTCATGTACATACACTATCGCTAACACCATGAATGCTTTTTTCTTCTAGTTATCACGTAAATATAATCTTCTCTTTCTCTTCTTTTCTCTTGGGCTCATGGCCACATCACGTCGAATCTGGTCAGGACTTACATGGGCGACTGCTTGGGAATAGCAGGTGCTGTAAGCTTGGATGTGTAAAGGATAACGGCTGGGAACTAAATCGGAGAGCCGAGTTTCAGTTCATGTTGGGTTTGTTATATTAACTTACGCACAACTACCACCGGGAAAGGTATAAATCCACCTCTTCTCCTCCAGCTGTAAGTTAATTAGTAAGATTTTTTATCAGTAAACCATTATTATCTCCCCCACCCCAAATTCTTACAATCTAAAAGAAAAGTGTTTTCGGGTTTTAAATAACATGCAAAGGGTTGATAATCCGTAGAAAAGAAACAAACAAATAAATAATTTCTATTCTTTTTTTGAGTCATATATTTATTTAAATAATTACATATGTTAAAACCCATGTAGGTCTCGAATTGTTTATATATTGTTTCTCACCTACTACGAAGTTGTAACTCGGGCCGCTAAAATACATACATTACGCCATAAAAATGAATGTGACGTCCACAGAACTAATGAAAACAAAATAATATAGAAATTAAAAATCGAAACAAGTCTTCATTATTTCACTTAGCAAATTTTTTATGAAAACTGCATAAATAGCGAAACATGTAAAATTCCTACAGATTTTCGTACTTATTCCTTTATATATATATATATATATATATATATATATATATATATATGTACAGTGTAACCCGGATATAAGAGAAATCCGGATATAAGAGAGATTTTCTCTGGTCCCAAATTAGAGCCATACTTACCTAAACAAAATAGACCAAACCCGGATATAAGATACTACTTCTCCGGTCCCGACGACTCTCTTATATCCGGGTTACACTGTATATATATATATATATATATATATATATATATATATATATATATATATATTCTCTTATCTATTTAGTGCAGTCTGACTGAACCTAAGCAGAAACACGAGCTCCATATATTGCATACAGCTGCTACTTAAAAAAACTGCAAAGAAAAAAAAAACAAAACAAAAAAACACTAGAATGGCGTCGTTTATTTCAGCCATCTTTACTTGTTTCTCTTCCGAGGCAGATATTTAAAGAACAGATCCCAAAATTCACCTATCTTTTCTCTAATTTTTTTTTACTGCCTTGACTCATTTCTCTCTAACATGCAATCTATTTGGAAAAAAAAAAAAAAATCTTAAACTCGATATTACTAATCATGGATCTCTCTAATCAACCCTAGAAGAGAAAAAGAGCTAAGCAATAAAAATAATAATAACTCTATGAAAAGTATATAAGGTAGAAAACAAAATTTAGAATATGTAAAACATGAACCAAAAAAAAAAAAAATCCCTAACGAGCAAACAAGGGAGGTAATCAAGAAAGACTTTAGGCATAAGAAGAAATAAAATACAAAACAAAATAAAGCCAAGAAATTAAAAAAAAGGAAAGGATGCGAATCTGACCGAGTCTAAGGGAAATAACTCAGTTGCAACGGAAAATTGTCATTTTAGGAGAGGAAAAAATAAAAATATGGAAAAAATACAATAAATAAAAAGGAAAAAACAAAAATGCTGATATAATTATGTAGTTGTAGACGTTTTCTTCTTTTCTCATCTCTGAAATGCCCTGCCGGTGGCTCTGTTATTACGTTTTCTTGAAAGGTATCGCTTGAATATGACCATATATCTTTCTTTATCGTCCTGCAGCGATACATTACTAAGGCTATTATTATCGATCGACTAAATCCGTTTGGAAGGGTCACATGTGAATATGGTCATAGTTGTTCTTTTCGACATTTAGACTTTCATCAAGTCCAACTCCTCCACCTAAGAAGGTGGGATTGCTGGTGATCAAAGTAAAAAAAAAAAAATATTCAGTTGGTCGGCCACCTTTTTTTCCATCATATTTTAAAAAATGAGTTAGGGTGATTACTTTTCAGCACTCCACGTTCATAGGAGAATAAAATCGCTCCTGATCGATCTATAACGTTATCATTAATAGTAATGTAATGGACAAGACGTAGTAATAATTCCGATGTCTGTTCATTTGCTAAGATTTACCATAGAAGTAGGTCGGACTGATTACTTTTCAGCGCCGCATCATCAAAAGAAAAATCGGGCCAAATCGATTTTATTACGTCATCGTTTATATTCCAATGCAATGAACAAGACAGAAGAATCGATAAGTGCAGAAAAAAATTAAGATAGGTAAATAAATACGCATAAACCGAAAAACATTTAACATGAAAAAATAGAACACGACCGAAGTTGAAGATCGGTAAATAAGTACACTCGCAGGGAGGTCGATTTAGAAATCGCTACTGATGGCCTGTGCCAAGATACGCTAAGATTAATAAACATGAACAAATTGTAATTTTCTAACAAATATATTAACTGCGAGACGAGAGAATAAATCTATGGAACACCGTATCAACATCGAGAGATCATAACTGAATGCATTTTCATTTTAAGAACATACGTCTGTCCAGACGACAAATAAATATTTGTACGCGCTGATTATTTTGAAAGCTTTTTGTTATTTGGTTTCGTTATTTTTGTTATGATTTACGCTGCCGCTGCTGGGAATATTTGCGCTTTGCTTTTTCAAGGATTGTCACGAGAATTTCTGGCGAAATTTAATGTAACTAAATACCGCTATTCCTCGCTTAACGACTTGCATATTTAACGATCCTCGGACTTACGACCAACAATAAAATATTTAAAAAATTCAATTAGTCTGTATTGTACTTTGTACGAAAACGTTGACTGTGCTTATTTTTCCTTTATTTCTTCAAAACGAATCAACTAAAACGAATCATGTGAAAAAGATATACAAATTTACTTACCTGTCTATATTTCTGAGATGAGATATTGTAACTATTTATACTATTTACATTGTTCGGATGGTTGTCCTCATCTTTTAGGTCGTTATACGCTCCGGCCTACTTCAGGACCAGTCTATATTTCTGAGATGAGGTATTGTAACTATACTATTTACATTGTTCGGATGGTTGTCCTCATCTTTTCGGTCGTTGTACGTTCTGGCCTACTTCAGGATCAGTCTATATTTCTGAGATGAGGTATTGTAACTATTTACACTAGGTACCTCCACTCAGTTTCGAAACCTTGGTTTAAATGAATTTTTATAAATGAAAATATTTCTTTTTACCTTTAATTGAAAGCTAATTGATTAAATTTACTATCTCCAGCCAGCAAAATACTCTGGTGTATTTTAAACAGAAATTATATTGATTAGAATCTCAACTTTTTGGTTGCTTTCAAAAAATCATTTAAAATTGGCCATCTTGACAAAGTGTAAACAAAATTTAATTCACGGTTTTAAAAATCTTCCAAAAATAGAATATATATTTGTGACACGTTATTTGAGGAAAATTAACAAATTTAAAGTTAAAGTAATCAGATTTGAAACAAATATTACTTAATTATAGCATAAAAACGTAGTATACAAACATTTCTTAATCACGGGGTCTTGTTTTTCTGACGTGCTGATTGATTTATTGAAAGCCTGACGTGTTGACAGCTAAGTATGGTTGACCAGAATTGACATAAATTTACGAAGTAAACGCTTTTTTTTAATTTTAACTACCTAGTATTTTTTTTACAAATTGACATATTTTCAGCAGTTATTTAATATTTTATTAAATTTTAATTACTTTAGCTTTATAGCCTCACATTTAATAATGCTTTCTGAAAAAAAATAATAAAATTTAAAATACTATAAAATTTTCATTAATTTAATTTAAAAATTCAATAACCGAGATATTAATGAAATACCACAATAATGGTAGGTAACTCAATAATTTATGAAATTTTATGGTATTTTATTTATTATTAATTTATATTTTTAATATCTTACTTATTTTTCATTTTATTCTTTATTATTAACTGTTATGGTGTTTGTAAAATGTTAAAGTTATTTTATTTATTTTTTATAGTATTTTAAATTTTATTATTAATAACGTAACTGTTTCTTTACACTTTTATTATTTTAACCCAATACCCAGAACAATGTATAAAAAATATATAATTAGTGAAACAGTAATTAAAAAAAGTAAAACATACTTTAAAGTTTTGAAGGGATGATTTCAAAGACATAAACACCAACGAAACACAGAAATGAAGAATGAAAGAATTGCAGAACGCCAAATTTTTTTGTAGGGTTGGACAACTGTTAAAACACGTGACCTTTTAAAAATAATGCCATGTAGAGACTATCACACTTACAAAAACTGGAATGTTATTGAAAAATATTGGTGGAAACGACTTTTATTGAGCTTTTCAATTTTTGATTAGTAAATATAGTTTTCACTTAATAAAAATATCACCAAACCGGATTGAAGTAATGCAGAATTTTAAATGATTTCTAATATAAATTATTGTAATTAAAATTTAAAAAAATGTAAACAATTCTTGTAAAAATTCATTATTCATCGAAATTTTTTTCTTAAGACAATAAATGAATCTTAAAAGCTTTGTTAATTAAATAATATCATAGTTTTATTACAATTTTTTTACGATTCAGAGCAGAGTTTTGGTAACTGGGTGTCGTTTTGCAAAAGAAAAAAAAACTGATGATATAAATTCTCGAAAGAGTCCTGCTTTTAACTAATAAAACACATTCTGAGATTGAAATTTAATTTCTCGAAATTTCATGAAATTAAGTATGTGGGGGTAACATATGTAAAAAAAAAGTTTTACAAAAATTTTACAAAAAAATTTAAAAAATAATTTAATTCATTAGTGAATAAGTCTGGAAAGTTTCAATGAAATTCGACAATTATTTGGCTTTTGAAAGAATTTTCAATTTAATGTGTTTTTCACTTACCCCCCCCCCAAAAAAAAAGACGCTAAAACACTAGTCGAAAATATTACGTCGACAACTGGCGCAAAAAAACATTTAATAAAGTAATAAAAAATACGTTATTCGTTCCTCCTAGTAATAACAAACATTTTAATAAAACTTTCTGGCTGTACCTAGCATTAAGACATTTTTCGCTATTCAAATGTGCCTTCGACCGAGTAGAATCTCGTTAGAAACAAAAAGTGCTGTCATGTAGTAATATAAATATTCCTGTTGGACAATGTCCTCACAGATGTAGAGAAGACATGCGGTATCAGAGAAAGATGCTGAGAGTACCATGTAACGTTTCTTATTCCATGAATGCTATAAAAGACATAAAGAGAACAGGAAACTAGTAACAAAAAATATAGCATCAACTGACGGGCGTTCGTCACTCTCTTGTCAGAGCTCGATCGAGAAACTAAAATACTGCGCACATTGACTAAAAAAAGAAAAGAAAAAAATGAGGATGGAAAAGTGAGAATAATATATTGACACAGGTCTACATATAAACAGATCTGACTGAAATTCAACAACCATTCCTTTTGTTCATACAAGGGTGGATATCTCGATTGAGTAAGAAATGTCTTAAGAACTTTCAAGTGATAGTTGGAATGTGATCCACTAAACACTGAGAGCATATCCTTGGATGATGAGAATTGCCTGTTTTTAACGAGATGTTCTGAGATTTGCATGACCGTTCCATTACAGACCCGGAAGTAAAGAAACACTTAAGCGCATATTCAAGTCGACATTGCCTAATGAAGGCTGGGACATTTTGGAAGCAGAGCGGTGTGTTCCTGCTATGCAGTAAGTCTCCTACTGATAATGAAATGGATAAATTACAAATGTTTAAAAGATAGATCGGCCATCTTTATGAATTGATTTTAACATATAAGAGAACAAGATACGTGAATTGGCTTCAAAATAACATAAATATAGAAAGATAGATAGATCAATTTCTTCTGGCACTGCTTACCTTCACCCTATTTCTATACTTCTCTCACTCACTCTTATATATATATATATATATATAATATTAGTGGTAAATATACACATACATATGCAATCATATATCTAAAATATATATACATACATATGTATAAAAAATAATTCCAAGAGGATAGAATCCAGGTAGAACTCAATGTCCAGGACAGAGTAAATATATAATAAAAAAGCTTAGTGTTTAAGCCTTTTTATTACATACATATATATATATATATATATATATATATATATATATATATATGTATGTATGTATGTATGTATGTATGTATGTATGTATCCCACTATCATCAAACATCGCCATACATAACCATAAATAAATCCAAAATTTTAAAATTTAACAAGTTTGTCTGACTATCGCAAGGGCTATATATATATATATATATATATATATATATATATATATATATATATATATATATATATATATACACACACACATTTCTATCCATTTATCCATCCGAGACTGTTCATATTTATCTATCTATCTCAGTCTGTTCATATCTCTGAGTTAAAAGTTACATGACTAAATGACACAGGTTTCCTTAACGCATAAAACTGGTATTAATTACAAAAATAAAAAAACTGATATCGGTTACGGGTTTCTAAAAAAAAAGAATTAGACATTATAGGTTTCTACTTAGAAACTATTATTGGCCATCATTTAAAAAACAAAAAAACAAAACAAACAAAACCGGTCTGTATGAATGGGTTAAAGAATAGCCGAACACACATCAAGAGGCAGCAGGATTGTTGCTCGGAAGAACGGTCAAAACTGATAAGGAACAATGGATCGATCTGTTGGTCAGAGGTGCACTAGAATAAAGGGTGGTCAAGAGCACGAATTGTACTGTGTTAAACACGGATAAGAAAATGTCATGGGGTAGGGTTGTATATTTTTACGTGGCGTGACCGTGGAATTAAAGGATTCATAGACTGCAATCGTTTATTTAAAAAGGTTAGGCTACTATATGAATAGAATCACGTACGTTGGTTGCAGATTTTTCAACACGAAATTGATACGAAACACACTGGCTGGCTAATCTGAGCCTCCGTTGAAAGAGGATTTGATCCAATCACCTTTCCATGTCTCCATCGAGAACTGACAGCAGAGAATCGAAAATAACATCAGATACACTAAGCCTACGTAATATCTATAATACTATTTGATATGTTGCGTCTCTTCAGAACTATGGCTATCCACATCTTCCTCTTCATTTTAGCTCAAAGCATATTTGACTCATAAAATATATTACCATGTTGCGAATATCTCATTAAAATTATTAAAATATTTCTAGCTACTCTTCTGCGAGGATGATGAAACCGCGGTTCGTGAGCAACTTGCGACTCTCTACTAGTATTAGACACAGATTTGTTGGGATTATCTTAATCTTAGATGTTATTCTTACAACGTTTCAGCTGTTCTTTACCCTCCGAGGATTCGATTTTTAGTAACCTTCTATGAATTTTTAATTCATGGGGTTAGTTAGTTCTTTCTGCTGTCCATGTTCGGTGTCGTCTCCTGCGAATTGTTTTCAAGTTAATTCCTCTATTAGGTGTTACTTGTCTTTTTAATTGAACCAGCAGATGTGATTTGTCTTATGCTAACCTACCCAGGTATTGAACTCCCGATTCGATGAATGATACCTTTCAGCCGTTTGGCCACATATCTCAGGGAGCAATTCTCTGGTGGAAAACTTGAGCTTTAAATTTCATGTCACGTGTGTGTGCGTGTGTGTTCACCTGAATTAAATTCTCTTTTATTCTATACTAACATTACAAGGCGTAGGACTTGTAATGTTAGTATAGCCACACAAGGAAGAGGGTGACTGAATGTTATGAATGTAAGGGGAAGAAATAGGAAATAAAGGTTTTGAGGATGAGGAGGGTGGATAATGATTAACCCTAGAATTGAAAAGATTTTCGGGAAAAAAGCTGTCCGAGTGAAATTCCCTTCTTACCAATGGAATATGTAATGAAAGAGTGTGATTCAAGATGGTGGGCAATGTAATGCAGACCTTAACTGTAAATGTCTGAACTGGTAGCACTGAAGAATGGGACTTATTTCAACATTTACCATGGAAGTAGCAATAATGATGAAATATGGTTTCTTTAGGAAAAGGGGTCGCAAGATGGAGAATACATAATCCCTAGCAAGTGTAATTAGATGGTGGATTTTTTTTTATTTAGAGCTAATATTTTTTTTAAAGAATCTCATATTATACTGATTTCTACGCTAGGTCCACTGAGAGTGTTGTCAGAATTTAGCATATGCGCTGATTCTTTCAATTTCATTATCTTCCAGAAGATCAGAATACCTATGACCTCCATTAGTCAACCTGTTGTTGTTTTCTTACCGTCTGTTTGCGCGTGCTGAATAATATTTTTTTTGTATAGATACGCGTGCATGGGTGCAACTTCCCAACTGGAAGACATACTTACGCACATACAGGCAGTTCCGCCTAACACGAAATGTATTTAGAAAGGAAGTGAAAAAGAAACACTTGGAATGACAGCGGCAATAAAATAATTCACAGAAGACGAGTATAAGCCACGCGAAACATCGTAAACGTTTTGGCTTGAGTAATTAGATAAAGAAACCACAAATTTAAAAAAAAATTGGAAATAGCTCAGAAGCGAAGAGAAAAACGAAAATAAAAACAAATACTAAATCCAGACATGCGGGTATTTACGTGTAAAGTCATATCACGCGACACAGTTATTTCAAACCGTCACTTACAACATTTGAAGAACTCTATATTTAAGAGAATAAATGCCCAACTTTTTTCTTTGGTTATTTATTAGTTATAACCTGGATACAGGCATGCCCCCCCCCCCCAAATAACAAAAACAAAATGTTGGAAGTGGAGCGAAAGCAGATGTTAAAAGTGATGCGGGGACTAAATCAGACAATAAGTTTTGAAGATACCAGTTTCGATTTTTTTTTTTTTAGCTGATCCTCGCATAAAATGAATATTTTTCAGATCCTACTGGATAGTTTCTTTCATTTTCATTTTAAATACAATTATTTTTGCTTTTCGCTTATGTTCTGAAATGAGACCTATAGACTGTTTCCGCATGTAACATATACGAGGTCTGATCAAAAAGTGTCGGGATTTGGTGTTATAAAAGGAAAACTACAAAACATATCAATTCGGCATTTAATCTCCTTCGAAGTAGTCCCTTTTTGAATTCACACACTTTATCCAGTGTCGTTTCCACTGATGGAAGCATTCTTAGAACTCCTTTTTTGGGGGGTGGGGGGATAGTGAGCAGCGGATATTCGGGGATTTCTTTTATGTCTTGAAATCTTGTCCCTTTCAAGTGCGATTTGATTTTTGAAGAGGGAAACGTTGAAAGGGGAACATGGTGGATGTCAGACCTAGGGAATGTGTTTAATCAAAAATTGCTGCACAGGCCATGATCACTGATTACAGTGATGCGGTGAGACGACCACACGCTACACACTTTCCTTCCAAGCACTGCTATAAGTAATGAACGAAAACGTTATAACTTAGTTTGTGTGCGTGCGCGACAGAGTTAAAAGTCAATATGTGCCAAGCAGTTTCACTCTGCGTACTTTAGTTCCGTTACCGTAACAATAGCCGCGATCCCCACCTTTTTTTTTATTAAACCACATATAGAAGTCTAAGAAGCTAATATTTCGACAAATTTTATTCATTTTGAAAATTAATAGCAGCAATGATTTTAGTCTAATAATACAGTTCAGCTAAGATTGTCATAGACTGAATCCAAGAAGAGAAATTTACTCTTAGGTTTGGTTTTTTTTTCTAGTGAAATAAACGAGGTGGCTTAAGCTCATTCAGCTTTCCCAATAGCGCCGGGGTTGTAGATGTATTGCTCCAAGCAAGCGCTTGGGGCAATGATCACTATGAACATTTTCTATACTCTCTTACCACCCCAATGAAAAAGAACTGTGTGCCGTGTCCCTTCAGGACGCGAGCGATCATGGCTTTCCACAATTTTTTAACGTTTGCAACGCTCAGTAAATTTTGTCTTTTTGCTATCTCTTCCAAACCCTCTAACAGTTCTGTAATCCCTATTTTTACACAAGTTTGGGTGTTAACTACTTGCCCATAGCTGGGACCCTAACAGGTGCTACTCGCCTCGTGCAAGGAATAAAGAGTTATCTCTACATTGTTTTTATTTACACCTGTCAGTTTTGAAACTGTGCTTACGTCATTGATAAGTGCATACAACCGATGTTTTTCTTTTCAATACAAAGTAAACATTACAGCGTTGGTTCGTGAATTTCTTAACATAATAAGTGAACTAGAAGAGATATCCCAAGACACGATTAGCGCAACGAAAACAATATATTCCCGCAAAATTAGAAATTTCCTGAAAGTTAACCAGATCGACAAAAACCTGATGAAGTTCGGAGGGCACAAGGTTCGAAACGTTGTGATGATAACAACAAAGTTCAGACCAACAGTCCGCATGGAAATAACGATAACACGTTGTCAGAAATTCGGACCGAAAAAAATGGCTGATAGAATCTCGTCTGCTACTTGCAAAGCAGTAGTTTTCTAGATGTTCATAAGATTAGACGCTTACCTGAAATGGATAACATTAATTCGCGTGCATCGTCTCGTCCGAGGAATAAAGAGAGTTATCTGTAGGTTGTTTTTATTTACAGAACCACAATGTGCTTATGTTAATTAGAATCCAATTTCTACGTAAGACAGTCCATTCAAATCTACGCACATAAATTATCAATCTCTTCACTCAGTTTGTTCGTGGATGTCTTTTTGAAGCAGAGTAAATATCTATATTTTTATCGGAAAATCTACCTTTCTCCCAACCTCTGTCTTTTATACTTCCTTCTTTGCCTTAATGTTTTCTTTTCAAAAGATATGTCCGCATATTATATAAGTAAATTAAGGAAAAACTGTTTGAATGGTGCAAGAGAAGATTTCATTAAAAGTGGATGTAATGAAATCACGTTCTGTGCTTACAAAAATGTAATTATATTTTTTTCGACATACAAAAAAAAGAAAAGAATAATTCAATTTTTGTTTACTTTGCATAATAAATGAACTAATTTGCCACAATATAATAACGGATGCAAAACTTTTTAAAATATCCCCCCCCACTTCACTGAAGAAGAAAAGGGGGTGAAAAATTAAATAAAACTAGTTCAGAATTTTTGCACATATGAGATGTTAATGCACACGATTCAGTGCAATTCCTTCCTCTAACAATTTTGCCACAAACAGATATAAAACCATGAGTCACGATGAAAGTCATCGTGACTAGTGATTCTCTGTCTACCCACCGGGGTAGATTGTTCTAGTTCCACGTGCCATGCCTTTTCTGGATATCTCAGTTTCAGTTATTTCCCTTTAGTAACTCTCCCAGTTTTTGTTTACCTCTGCTGCGGCCAGGTATTGAACTCACAACCCTTTGGGTCAAGTCGCTGGATTACTCCAACCAATGCTTTTATCCACTGGACAAAAACATTTTTCTGACAACCATCGTGGCGTATCAATACCAAAATAACGATCATGCTGAGTACTGACAAAAAAAAGTTACAGGGAATGTTGGAGTTATGCCTTTCACAAGTAACATAAGCAGTCGCAACTGGAATTTGAACTTGGTACCATCTTCTGAGTCGCCATGATATATCTACATTAACATAGACGCTAATTTGTTGTTGCTTCCGAAAATCTGGGAAACAATGTGTGGATGAAATAAAGATATGAAGACATGAGTCGGTAACGGACGTGTCAAGGTGCACAGCCTTTATCAACTAAAGCCACGCCTAACTAATTTAACCGAATAGAGAAATGATTGATCCGCGTACTGTGTACGGATTTACACCGGGGTTTAGATGCAACAATAATACTCTGTCATATTGACTGTTGTGTTTAAATATTTATTCTCGAGTCGGTTCCTTTCTATCGATGCGTAAGCGGCGAAAATGACAAGAGCTGTCCGGAAACGTAAGGTTTATAGCAACCTTTGATTATAGAACCGCAAAATATTAATTCGAGAAAATGGCGTAATTCCTACCTTGCAGATATCGATGTAAACATTTGAACAGAAAAAGGCGATTAATTCTAGAAAAAGCAATTCGCTGAGATTAAAAAAAAAATATTTTTTCCATTGTACAAATATCATATTTGATTTTTCAAAGCGTATCATATTACTGGGAAGTATGGGGAACTTTGGCGCGGTGTTATGATTATCAAGCTTGCTTCGATAGATCAGTTACGACTGAATAGCGTTTTCGATCCTTATTGAGTGCCCCATATTTTTGGCCTTGTGCCACATTTAAGCTACGCCTAGTAAATCATCATATACATGGGATGTATGAATAGTGCAACAGCACCTCGGGAATCTGTGAGACGGGTTCAAATTCTTGCCCAGTCTAGCGTTTAATTTACATAAATACCCTTGTGAAAAGGTATGAATTCATCTCTTTTTGCCCCTTAGTTATGGGTTTGTGGCAGACATGATGAGGCAGAACCTGGGACGAGCACAACTGGTTGCGACTTGTCTTTTCCCCGCCAAAAAAGAGCCCGTATTTGCTTAGCATGTAAGGCTGCTGCAGTTGAAATGAAGGAGAAAAAGAAAGCACTTATCGCTCTGCCGTAATCCGTCCTCGGCCAGATAACGTAAAAGAATAAGGGGGGACTTGCATTGCATTTTTATGCAATGAATATGCAATGCATTATGGGATCGCATGAAGACGCGAAGGATTATGGGTATATGGACAGATATAAAAGCAACTAGTTTTTCCCAGTGGGCATGCTTGGAGTGACGTTCACGGCTGGCGACTGGAAAAGTCTGTTAGTGCGATTTTGAGACAGAACTCAAGAAGGAATGACTAGAGGTTGAAATACCAGTTGGGAGAGCTTGAATTTACTCGCTGGTTGCCGTTTTCTTTTTATTTCTCCACAGGGTTAAACAAGCAGGGTCGACTGTGCTCTATATCCTTGAGTGGTTGTCTAAGAGAAGGAAAATTCTGAATTCCAAACCATGAAGAAGGCAAGGAGGGAAACTAGCTCAAGAAATCGTGGCTATTTTTTTAGATTATAAAAAAAGGAATCTGAAGAGAGCCATGATCACCTCCGTTCTGATTGAACGTGACTTTAAAAATATATTGTTTGTCAGATTATTAAAATATTGAACAACGATTATTTATTTAAGAGTCCTGATTCTTCTCACAACAATGCTGTAAATACCAAGTTCACTTGTGTCTCACCGTTTCCTGCTTCTCTTCATGACTGAAAAAAGAATTCTTTTAGAAAAGTTCAGTTCGCCAATTTATTCTCACTAGTAAGAAACATGAAAATTTATTGTCAGTTTGGGCTTTCAGTGGAAAGAGGCGAGTAACTGATTATTCTCTTATGTGTCATGCCCCTTCAGGACGTTGGCGATCATAGCTCTACACTATCTCCTCTACTTTGTAACTCTTAGTAAATTTTGTCTTTTCGCTAGCTCTTCTAATCTTGATTCTGCCAACCATTTTTAGACAAGCACGTTAAGTCGGTTACTCACTGATTTCCTGTCCCTCTTGCATTCAATGTGTTCAGTGAGTGCCAAATTTTCCAAACCCCCTTTCCTCGTTATGTACCCTCGACATTTTAACGGTCTCTTTCTGATGCTAATTATAAGCGTTCTTTTTGTTTTCATTTTCTCTAAAACTTTGTCGTTGCTTTCATGTTCAGTCTAGGACAGCATTCTTCTGTAGAACCACATTTCTGTTGCTTCCTCATCATCTCTACGGAGGTTGTCCAGCATCCACTGCCATATAGGGGGACTTGTAATATTTTTTTAAGAATCTTTCTACTCGGGTTTTTGTTAAATGTCAAAATTCGGAGTGTCGGGATTCGATACAATAACATAAAATATTGTTGTGTGACTGCTCGTAATTCAGCCGCGTTTAAAATAATCTCACGATTTTCATTGAAAGAATAAAATCCGCTAGGAAAAAAATAACGTAGTATCAACAAATAAACATTAATTTAATATAACAACAAGAATAGAAGAAGTTGATTATAGATTAGAAAGTAATGTCTTTTTGTTTTCGTTAATAATGTTCTGGAATAGAATATAAATTGTATTTGTGTACATATGTAAAAAACAGTGAAATGTTATATGTGTGTTTGTGTGAAAGAGTCAGTACGTGTGTGCGTGCTTAGAAGTAACAGGGGATACAAGAGATAGAATTTAGTTCTTACTGTGAACTGTGTTGCCATAGTTTGGAGTGTTCTTTTAGCAGTTTGTCAGCGCGGTAACTTTTTTTTGTGTAGACATGAATGGGGTCTTGAAGATAAGCTGCTAGTGTGACGTGGACCTTGGTGACATCTGTGCGTCTCATGTTTGGGGCTGGACTTCGTGAGTTTTATACACTTTTTCGTAAGAACATCGGCTCCAGAATTATATTATTTATTTCTTCCTAATTGGCCCTAAAAAACCACGTGGTATGTCTTCTTCTACGTCCACGCGATATTTTGGCATTTTATTAAATATTTTAGTGGACACTTTAGTAGTCTTCTTTGTTTCTAACGAAATTTTCATGTTTTTTTACCAGTGAGAATAAATTGTCGAACTGAACTTTTCTAAAAGAATTCTTTTTTTTTTCAGTAATGAAGAGAAGCAAGAAACGGTGAGACACAAGAGAACTTGGAATTTACAGCGTTGTTGTGAGAAGAATCAGTACTCATAAATAAATGATCTTTGGGAATTCACTCAGAGGATTAACTTCTACGTGGGAAGAGATGATGATTATTAAAGTTATTTTACTGAATTCATCTGGAATATGAACCCACTAGAACATCTTAAACCCTGACTCTCACAGCCACTTATGTTAATTCTTCCACTATTTACATTATTCGGACTATTTTCCTCAACTTTGTCGCCATATTTATTACAACGTTTCGGCCGTTGTACGCTCCGGCCTTCTTCAGGTGGTTGGAATGTCGAATTGAACCCTTTTTTTCGCTCACTGGGGTAGACTGTTCTAGTTCTACGTGCCATATTTTATGTATGTCAGTTATCAGTTATCTCCTATTAATTCCCCTCTCTCCACGTTCTCCACTGCCTTAACCGGGTATTGAACTCACACTCTTTGAGTCCTGTCACTGGATCTAACTGTGCCATGTGTCCTTGACGACATCTGTGTATGCATTTCTGGGTATTATAAACCTAATGTCTTCAGCAACTATTTTTTACCAGTGCTCATATTGCAATTGTTGCTGTTATCATATTTAATGTTTTTACCAGAGCTCATATTGCAATTTTTGTTGTTATCCTTTTTTTGTGGCACTTCTTATTACTGGTTCCCATATTGTATACATTTCTATGCTTGGTCGGCTCAGAAGATTTTTGTGGCCTAGCATATGTGCTGATTCCTTAAGTTTACGAATTTTCCAATGGTCTTCTTTGTCGATGATTTCAACCTGATCCCACAGAGGGCGGTGATCTACCTTTTCTCTTCATATGTGGTCAGCCACGCCTGATTTCTCCACTTTCCCTCGTGTTACAGCTTTCTGGTGTTCTTGAAGCCTTACCTTAAGGGGGCGACCTGTCTCCCCTTTATATTTCTTTCCGCAGCTGCACCAGTTAGCGTACACACAGTCTTTAGTCATGTTCTCCTCTATGGGGGGGGGGGGGTTCTTACTCGGGAGAGATATCTGCGAAGTGTCGTCCAGCTTTTGGAGGTTGTCCTGATGTTATATGGACCGCGGATCCTTTGTATTTTCTCTGATAACCCTTTCACATAAGGCAGGCAGACAATTGTCCGAATAATGTAAATAGTGTACATAGTACCTCATCTCAGAAATATAGACAGATTCTTCCACTATTTTGGTGGTACCTCTATATCTTAGATTGCCTGCTATTGACTTGTATATATTTTCAAAACACAGTGAAATTTTTGGTATAAACTAGCGATTAGTATAAGTTGAAAACCAGAGTAAAATATAGTAGCGTAAAATAGGACTTGTTTTGTGACATACTTTTATTAAATTGTGTTCTGGTAGTGTCCTTTAGCCGCTGAGTATGTTCTAGAAACGGCCGCACCCATGAGAAATCGCCGTCAGCGTTTATTTATAGTCATTTAATCCCAACAAATGGTAATCCTCTACCCCTCATTTCACAAATAAATAAATAAATAAAAAAAAAACACCCAAAAAGAAAACGGGCCAACACAGCCAGACAAAAATGCTATGACAATGTACCAGTGAAAGTGTTAATTATTATAGATATGAAAATAAAAAGATACTCTGGGACTTTGATATCTCGACTGATAATTTCACCTATACGCAAAGACTGGATAAAAAAAAATATTCGCAATTAAAAGAGAACCTGCCGGAAGGTGGCGGTGGCTGTCTCAACTGACAATAGGGCGAAAACAAAAAAATATGTAAAGTTAGAAAAATGTAAAAAAAAGAAAAAGTTTAGAAATATGTCTAACATTAAAGTTCGTGTAATGCCCATATCAATTCGAGCAATTGGAACCTTATCAATAAAACAAGAAACAGGATTGGATGAGTTGGAAATTCTGAGAAAAATTAACATTGTGGAGATTACGGCTGTGCTGGGGATACTCAGAAAGTTGGTAGGTATTTCACATTTGCCGTCATTTAATTTCCAGCAAAAGCTACCTGCTGGCAACATGCAGACGATAACGATTAGAAAAACAATAATAACGATAATACTAAGTTGCAGAACAAGAAATTGGGACAAGTCCATAAGAAACAAGAAAAAAAGAAGAAGAAATGAGAGAAAGAAGAAATGAGAAAGTAAAAACAAAAATAATTGCAGATATGAAATCCAATGAAAGTCAACAATAGAGAGAATAGTAAAATGCAAGAAAAAAAGCAAGACGTGAAATGTCTAGTTGGTTGAAGGAGATAGAAAAAAAACACATAAAGTGTTTGAAATCGAAAGAAATAAAACAGGTAAAAACAAACGAAATAAAAGAGGAGTATAAAATGGAGAGAAGAGGCGTGAGGAGGAGAAGCAGGCATAGAAGTCAGAAGCAACTGAAATCGAGGCAGTTTGAGATTGGCGCGAATTGAACAACGCCATCTTTACATTGCGTGCCCTGATCTTCGAGTCTCGCATTTCTTTGGGCAATTCGTGAGAGCAAGTCAACAATTTTCTAACGAAAGAAATGGAAGAACTATATATGTGTGTATATATATATATATATATATATATATGGGAAAACAATATATAAATTTCAAGGAAAAAATTAGGAATTTGTAGCCATCAGTATTTACGTAAAGAGGCGAAATTCATTGAAAAATAGTTTTAGTTCTTCCAGTATCCTAATCATTTCATATTCAACGCGAATCAATAGGCCCGTAAAATATTTAAAAATAGAAGCGTGGACCCTTCTGATAAATCCAACCAATCAAAATATATTATTTTACCCACCAAGTATCACAAACTACAATTGAAAAGCTTAACATAAAATTTGTTACAACTACTTCTAAAACAAAAGATTTAATACATACCAAAATAAACTAAAATACACTAAAACTGGAGGAGAAATTTACTATCACTTGTAATAATTGCCTCAAGGAATACATAGGTGAAATCTCAAGGTATTTAAATAAAAGATTATATCAACACAAATGGCATCTTTTACCAAACAACACACGCAATGCATTTGTTGCAAACCATAATGAGTCTGATTATAATTTTGATTTAAAAATGCTCCTTCATTAAAAGACGAAAATGTACAGAAGCTGCTTTAATCACGAGATCATGCATTGTAAGTTTACGTTACAACATTTCACTTTTCTTAGCACATATTCTATTATCACAATGTGGGATATTTAGTGATAGAAGTGATAAAAAGAAACTAAATGATATCAGCTAGAATATACACCTGAAACTCATATTAAAAAAAAAAGAAAACAATCAATTTAAAAGTTTCAGCGTCCCCTCTGATTCACGCGTAATCAACTCAACGTAAACATCACTTTAGTCTGACGAAATCCTAAAGGACGAAACGCATCACACGAAAAGAAATTCCCCTTTAACACACACGCACGCACATTTATATATATATATATTTTAGAATTGGACATAGTCCGACAATTTATTTAAAGACATTTATATATATTATGTTTATGAGCATTTGCTTAAATACTTGTATCTATAAAAAGAACGTTAAATATAATATATATAAATGTCTTTATATATATATATATATGTATATAGGCCGAAAATCTTCATTCAAAGAGGGAGACAAAGGGGACTGTCGTTTAGAAAATAACTTTGACGCAAGGATAAAAAAAGCATCAAATGACAAAACGAGCACAGAACTATTACACTGCATTATAAAGGATTTACGTTTTTCCAATAATCTAGAAATTGCTTAGGACACAGTTATTTTAGGTAATAATGTTCTGATGTTTTAACTTTCAAAGTAACGCGAGGACAATATATATCTTACGATCAAATTTGTTTTTGAGACATATCTTGTCATCGAGAAACCTTTATTGTTGGTAAGATGCGTCCAAAGACTGATCAAATATTTCGTTCTGCTAAAAGCAAGTTCTTTGTCGAAAATGCAAATACTTAAGAGGCTCTTTTATTCGCCCGACGTTATTTTGCACGAACTTTATTAACCTCGCCGAATAGACTGACGAAAATAAAAAGAAAGAAAGTAAAACGTAGCGGCAAGCAAGATTTCGCCAAAATTAAGACGCTTATAAATAGGTTCGAAGCCGATTCTGTCTAACAACTCCAAGCCAAACATTTAAATAGTCTTTTGTCAGTGAATGAAGTGATTCAGCTGTGGGAATTAAGTCTCAATCTAGTTCACATTAGTTAATTGTTAGGAGAAAAAGTTTTGATTCACAAGAGTGGAACAAATTTTCGTTGAAAATGAAACAGTGTTTCCAATTCGTTTTGGAAAGGAGAGTCATGTAATCGGATGGAATTCAGAAAAAAATAATTAAGCATCATTTGTTCATTATTCAGAAAAAAAACCCTATCTTCTTAAAACTAGAATTCACCTAATACTAAGCTCGAGAGTCACTCAAAGTAGAGCATAAATGATAAAAGTGTTTGATATGAATGGAATAGGTGGCAGAAAGTGGATATTATGAGTATAAGGTGGATAGCTATTGACTCTCGAAGAGGTTAAGATTATAGTATTCAGGAAAGCAACCACACGAGAGTCTATTCTACAAAGTGCCACTTTCTTCTTTCATTTTCTCACACTCCGTGAGTGACTACACTATAGGTAGTAACTACCTATAAGTATCTGTAAGTCAACGGACGACAGAGTCCAGCTGAAATCTTTTCAGCTGTGCTGGTCGAACTCTCTGCCTGTAAGCAGAGAGGAACCCGAACGAAACTCTGCCCCTCTCTGTTCGGGGAGGTAGACCGATCCGATCTCGTTTATCCGGGGTCTACGGGGATTTTTCAGCCGAGCCTACGGGCCCGAGAACCCCACATTAAATTCGGCCTTGTGCCACATGTAACTGTGTGGAACTGTTGCTAGATACTATAGCTGAAATCATTTTCAGCTGTGCTGGTCGAACATTTTGCCTCCGTGCAGAGAGGATCAAGAGACGGGGTTATGTTGAAGGGCAGAGCCTCGTCTCGTGAAACAGCTACCCAGCCCCGTTTTATACGAGTTCTACGGTAATTTTCGTTTGAGTCTACGGGTTCGGATACTCCACATTAAATGTGGCCCTGTGTCACATCTGATCGCGTGGGGAGGTTAGTAAATACACTAGCTGGGATCTGAGTACGACTCAGACTTACACGAGAACTACCGACCTTCCAATAGTAGCACTCACTACTGGATTGACTTGCAATGACCTTGTGCATAACTGTTACCTTTATTCTTATTGTACTGTTTTTTTTTTTTTACAATAAACCTTTACTTATTTTATCCACCTTGTTTTTCAAGTATCTATTCCTATTAGCACGGAATATAACACATTTAAAACAGAAGTAATGAGTGTGATTCGGCAACGTGGAAGTGGCATTCTATGTCTTAATTGTAAAGGCCTGACCTGGTGTCCGAGTTCCTCTGTGAAGCATCTACATTACTCAGTGTTGATTAGTTTCATTTCATCTTTCATTGCTGCTTTTCATCACAGCACACAAATCGTTACATTCTACGACCGTTAAAGTAAACAGCATGTAAATTACTCATATTACGACTATTACTTTCTTTTCATGTGCCCTGTCCATTGGACGTGGTGATTATGGTCCTCCACAACTTTTTGTCCTTTGTAGCTCTTATTGAGACGTATCTATTAGCTGTTTCTCTGAATCCCTATTCTGCTAATCATTTACTTAAGCTCGTTAGGTAGCTTATTCGCTGATTTCCCATCTCTCTTGCATTCCGTATGTCCTTTGATTGTCAAATTCTCCACGCCCTCTTTCCTGATTATGTGCCGTAGAAAGTTAAATTGTTTATTTCTGATTACTGCTTTAACAAACGACGGAAATTTCGGATCTTTTGTTTTGTTAATACACCCCAAAATAATTCTCTCAGAGCACGGCCATTTCATTGGACTCTGGTTGGGTTGACCTCTGCGATCGCCTCAAATGTGGTCCACTTTCTAAGTGTGGAGTCTGCGTCACGCTCACCCCGATAAAAAGAAACCAAAAAGCAAATATATTTTTTTAAACTGTAAAAATTTCCTTGTAAGCACCTAGAATATCATCCGCTCTTAAGAAATGGGAATAAATCCATGATTTTCGGTATTTTTTTTTTAATTCTAAGGGTTGGAGATGTTGCGAGGTGAGCTAAACAAATTTATAATTTCAAAAGAGAGTCAAAAATTTAATTAAAAAAAACAAACTTTGATTTAACATACATAATTTCTTGGGGTGCATTAATATTTGCGGTAAGTGAATTTACATTATTTGGGGTGAATTAACAAAAAATATCCAAAATTTCGATACAGAGATTCGAAGACAGCTTTCAGAAATTGTGAAAAATATTAAGGAAACAACTGCGATGTAATGTCTAACCTCCTATACGGCAGTAAATTCTGAACAATTCCCTCATAGGCGAAGAAAAGATTTAAAGCGATAAAGATGCGATTCTGCCGACTCATGTTGAACCAACCATGAATGAGGTAGTTCCAAGGAGAATTCGAACGATAGGCAACAGAAAAACACTGCTGATATTTTTGGGATAAATAACCAGGAAAGAATGCTTGACGTATTTAACGCTCACAGGACACATTGAAGGCAAGAGAAGTAGGGGAAAATCCTTAACGTATTTGAAAACAGTTAGAAAGTGGATGGCGGAAGGAGTAGAGCAGAATCAAAATAGAAAGGAACAAGAATTTGTATTCGTATAATGGAATACAAATACGATCCAACATTTCGTACGTTTACGAGATGAGCCTCAAGCCATACCTCTTTAATGTTTCGTCATGCCTTCTTGTCTATTAATTTTTTGATGACCTGCAGTTAATCAAGATGCTTTAATCGATAAATTTTTCAATTGAACTTATTTCTTTATTTTCATCTTTCCAAATTTCTGTCCAGCTAATCACTTTCATATTTTGGCGTTATTTATTTATTAGACAGAGGTTGTTTGTTTTTTCAACAGGTATGTGAAGCAGCTGAGGAAATCAAAATTCATTATGCATTGCTAGGCTGATGATCACACCTGTACCAGTCGATTACATCCTTCCTTCCTTTTCTTTCTTTCTTTAAGTACCACTTCCTTACTTTCTTTCATTACTATTTTCTTTCCTTCCTTTATTCCTTCTTTTTTTACTATTTTCTTCTTTCCTTTCATTTATTTTACTATTTCCTTCCTTCCTTCCTTTCTTTCATTTATTTATTACTATTTCCTTCCCCCCTTTCGTTCATTACTATTTCCTTCCCCACTTTCATTCATTACTGTTTATTTTTTTCCTTTTTAATTCATTTTTTACTATTTTATTCCTTCCTTTCATACATTACAATTTTCCTTTCTTTCTTTCATTCATTCATTACTGTTTCTTTCCTTTCTTTCTTTCATTCATTTTTTACTATTTTCTTCCTTCCTTTCATTTATTACTATTTCTTTCCTTTCTTTCATTCATTACTATTTCTTTTCTTTCTTTCATTCATTACTATTTCTTTCCTTTCTTTCATTCATTACTATTTCTCTCCTTTCTATCAATTATTAGTATTTCTTTCGTTCCTTCTAAATTCATTTTTACTATTTTCTTCCATCCTTTCATTTATTTATTACTATTTCTTTCCTTTCTTTCTTTCATTCATTTATTACTATTTCTTTCCTTTCTTTCTTTCATTCATTTATTACTATTTCTTTCATTCATTTATTACTATTTCTCTCCTTTCTTTCTTTCATTCATTTATTACTATTTCTTTCATTCATTTATTACTATTTCTCTCCTTTCTTTCTTTCATTCATTTATTACTATTTCTTTCATTCATTTATTACTATTTCTCTCCTTTCTTTCTTTCATTCATTTATTACTATTTCTCTCCTTTCTTTCTTTCATTCATTTATTACTATTTCTTTCCTTTCTTTCATTCATTTATTACTATTTCTTTCCTTTCTTTCATTCATTTATTACTATTTCTTTCATTCATTTATTACTATTTCTTTCCTTTCTTTCTTTCATTCATTACTATTTCTTTCATTCATTTATTACTATTTCTTTCCTTTCTTTCTTTCATTCATTTATTACTATTTCTTTCATTCATTTATTACTATTTCTTTCCTTTCTTTCTTTCATTCATTACTATTTCTTTCATTCATTTATTACTATTTCTTTCCGTTCTTTCTTTCATTCATTTATTACTATTTCTTTCCTTTCTTTCTTTCATTCATTCATTACTATTTCTTTCATTCATTTATTACTATTTCTTTCCTTTCTTTCTTTCATTCATTTATTACTATTTCTTTCCTTTCTTTCTTTCATTCATTTATTACTATTTCTTTCCTTTCTTTCTTTCATTCATTCATTACTATTTCTTTCTTTTGTTCTTTCTTTACTACTCCCTTCCTCTCATTTGTCACAATTTCCTTCCTTTCTTTCTGCTCTTCTAAAATGTATTTTGCTCTCTTTCTCTCTCATAAACCATTTCACTTTCTTTCCTTTTTTCCTGTCCCCCTTTTCCTTAATCGAGTTGCTTTTCTGGGTTGCTTTTTTCACTTGCCGTCTTCATCGTTGCTCTTTGATCTCTTCAATTGATGTTATCTGCTTGTGAAACAACGTTGTGCACGCATAGACTCTTGCCTTCTTTCTCTTTCTCACTCCCTCTCTCTCACACACTTGTATGCCTATAGATATGCACGCAGACATGATCACCCTTTCTATAAATCAGGGCAACGAACGTTGGACGACAGCGAGAAAGCTTCTGCGCATGACAGCATCTAAGACCCCCGTTTATATTTAATATTACACAGTATTATGAAATCTGGCTAGAACCAGTTATTCGCAGTATACGGCGTCTGGATAAATATTAGCCGATAACTTCTCATAAAAGACACGAGAGGTATATTTGAGCCAGTTTTTTTTTTGGTGGGGGGGGGGGGGTTGTTAGGCTATCAAAATTTGAAGGATTCGCATTCTGTTATTTGCGAGTTCGATCCTAAATGACAGCTTCTATAATGCAGCCTTATATCAGACTTAGTTTTTAGTTTCTTTTTACTAGAGTTCACTCAATACAAGTCTCAATAGCCACTCAATAAAGAGGGATATTGAATGAGGTGTGTGTTATGAGCTGAAGAATATAAAGTAGAAAGTGAAGGATATGGCGGATAGATAACGACTGACCCTAGGCGAAGAGGTCAAGACAGTAGTGTTTGGGAAGCAAGCACGAGGAACCTGATCCACACAGTAGCGGTTTTTGGGAATAAGCCTTCCGGGTGCAATCTCCCTTATTACCAAAGGGATACGTGGGGAATGAGAGTGATTCAAGTCGATGGAAGTGGATGGGTGTTGGTTGTAAAGTTCTGATCTGGTGCTACTGAAGAATGTACCTCGACTACAGTCACACTCCCATCGCCGTAGCTTCCCTGTGTCTTTTCTATAAATATTTTCATGGTAATTGTTTTCTTCTTTGATGCCTCGACATTATGTATTTAAGTACAGTACCAAATATGCGGCAATCTTACAGTTGAAATGGCTAGATGGAACCGTAAATCCTATGCTAACATTTTCTTCTCTCGGGTGTGAAATTCTCTTCTAGCTTTTTGTTTTCCAGTCAACTTTGATCTTCAAAAGTTTAAGCGCAATTTCAATAGTCATCTTCCGTCTTATTGAATCCTGTTCTGTTAGTGTTCTCTCTCCTTAATAATGGTAATATGAGGCGTTTCCTTATAAGGAAACATTCAACATTCACAGATCGAGCAACTTGGACAACTGTCGGTTGAAATCTATATCATCTTTCTCTTATAAAAGTTTTTTTTTCCGGAAAATAGGTTTCTCAAGTCCAGTAGCTGTTATCGCTCTTTACAGTACTGATGGCGGTTTCCTTCCTAAACTTTTATATGAAGTAGTGTAGAATGTCAGCATCTTGATTATGTCATTATTTTCTCTTCTCAAGTCCAGTAGCTGTTATCGCTCTTTCAAGTATTGATGGCGTTTCCTTCCTAACCTTTTGTTTGAAGTAGTGTGAAATGTCAACATTTTGGTTATATCATTATTTTCTCTTCAAGTTGCATGTAATAGCCATTTTAGTTATAGTAAGTCCTCAAGTGATGAGGTTTCTGCCATTTTACAGAGTTCTTTCTTTGTGATTCTGTAGAGCCAATCGACAAGGTTTGAAGTGTGGTCTTCAAGACATATAGGTTTTACTCTCTTAAAGCCATTTTTATTAAATGATCTTAGAAAGCGGTTGTATACAGCAGCAGTTTAGATATTTCTGAATAGATTTGGTGCCATGCATGACATTGTTATAAAAGTCTCGATCTGACGATGCTATTGAAGAATATGACTCTAGTTTCAGTTGGATGTCTTGGTTTTATAGCAATTTGTGGTGTAATATTCTTTCTCACATATTCTTTTTTTTCTTAGTAACCCCTTGCGTCTTACTGGCTTTACGTACTTGGGGTGAAATGATTAAAAAAAAAAAGTAAATTAAATTCCTTTGTAGAAAACAATTTCTCTTTCAATTGACAAATAACAGAAAAAAATGTAAGATTCTCAGCTAATTTCACTGTCGTCTGTCCGCGTGGAAGAATGTATCACCATCATGATTGTGACAAATGTTTAATGGAGAAAATTCATGAAAATTATTTGAACTTCTATGAGAAACGAGGGAAAATTTGCGAAAGAGGTGAGCGCAAAATCTAACAAAATTATTAATATCCAAAAGGTCATCTATTAAAACCGATTTGCTGTTGGAATAACACATCTGTCGAAAGAAATTAATGGATAGTAAATTTACAGCTGACTAATAAAACGATAAATCGATTGTGAAGTCAGAATTTAGGACCAACAGAAAGAAGGTACGTATGTGCCTTTACAGAGAGTGTAC
>OZ038491.1:59955154-59975154 GCA_964036315.1 Acanthosepion esculentum
ACAACAATGATAATTCCAATTACAAGTCCTACTATGTAACCCATAGCTTGGGGGAACAGATGACTTCATAAATTCCCCGAGGGTATTTCTGGCTAGTATTCGAACTCTGCTTTGCGATTTCTCTTTCTGTGCCAGTTACATTCATCCAAGTGAAGAGAGCCCAACTATTTAACTATAGATAGGCTCATACCTTTACTAAGAGCATTTGTGTGAAGCAAATACAAACTGTTTGAACTAAAATTTTAACTCGGTTAGCTGATTTAATTTTTCCAGCGTTTTTCAACTTCAGAAAACCCACAGGTTCAATTAATCTATCCAACTACGTAATCATTATTAATTAATATAAACTCATTCAGTTATCTTTTTATTGAAAACATATACCGTATATACTGGCATATCATGCGACTTTTGAAGACCTAATTTTGAAGCTAATTTTAAGGGGGTCGCATCATACATGAGGTATAAAATTAGCGTATGTACTGCTAGCCCCGGCTACGCCGCTGACCAAACTATATATCCATTTACTGTAGGCAAAAGTACAGCTGTATTTAAAATAAACATGATTTTGATAAAACTGATGTTTTCCTTAACCGTATTCAATAATAATGCATATAATATTCATATATTAGTATCGTATTATAAAATACAAACATAGCGAATATGCATCTTTTCCATTGTTTACGTTTATAAAATGTTTAGCTGTTTCTTATTTGGTTATTGATGGCTGTATGTGTTTGCACAATGAGTATAGTATTACTAACAATACTTTTATCATTTTCTTTTACTTTTGGACTTAACTAGAAGATGGGATAAAGAGATAGAGGAAAAGAGGTTAGTCTATTGTAATTTGGTCGTTTAAAAAAGGAACTCGCATGATACACGAGCAGCATGATAAGATGTTTTATATGGGAAAATTTAGAAGGATCGCACGATACGCGAAATTGCGCTTTACATACGATAAGTGAATTATACGATTTTAACCCCTATGGCTCTATCTCATGATTCTAAATTCTGTATTTGGGAAGACTGCTTGCCTTGAATTCATTATCATCTGGAAAAAATAAAATTGTAGCAAGTCAAAGTCTTCATTATTGTTGATCATCAAAGTGTTGTAACCTAGGGAAGGTTACTGAATAGAATAATCAAACGAAGGTTGGTAATGAACGATAATACTTTACACAAGAACAACACATATAAGATTCGCTAGCGGCGCGTAGAAGTAGTAGTCAACTGCTAGAAGTGAGCCAAGCGAATTCCACAATGAATCTCCAATTCTAGGATAACTACCAACCGCCCCACGCGGTCAGATGTGGCACAAGGCCGAATTTAATGTGGGGTATCCGAGCCCGTAGGCTAGGCCCGAAAATTCCCGTAGAACTCGTATAAAACGGGGGTCGGGTAGCTGTTTCCCGAGTCGAGACTGCCTTTCGACATAGCCTCGTCTGAGGATCCTCTCTGCCTCCGGGCAGAGAGTTTGACCAGAGACGAATCTCCAACTGCAAACCAACATACAGTATTTACTACTGCATTTATGTGAATGGGGACATACCCATTATCGTCCGTAGGTATGCTACAACACATACGTAGCAGCTGTCCACTCGATTACCAGGATTACCATATTTTCACCATAACTACGTTATCTGCTGTGGCAACCAGCTCAGCGCCATTGTAATCACTGTAAGATCCAGAGAGGCTTTTAAAAATTCTATTATAGTGCTGCTGTTACGTAATATCAGCCAGTGAATGCTGGACAATCACCTCACAGATGAACACGAGACTTAGAGAAACAGGAATGTGTTTCTACAGAAGGATGACAAGCATGTGATCAACGATGAAGTTTTAGAGAAAATGGAAACAAAAAAAAGGCACTTATACATAATATCAGGAAGAGAGTTGGAATTTATTGAGAAAATAATTAGGAAAGAAGGCTTGGAAAATTTGATACTCACAGGACATATAGAAGACAAAAGGGGCAGTGGAAAGCAACGTATAACCAACTGAGATAGCACGAGTTTATGGATGGCGGAACAAGGTTGAGGAGATATAACAAAAGGATAAAATTTATTAAGAGCTACAAAGGGCAGGAAATTGTGGAGAGCCATGATCGCCAATGCCTGAAGAGACGCATAGAAGATTACATTGCTAACAAACAAATTTATTTCGGAAATATTTTTTGTACCGTGTTTATGTTATGACCTTTCTGTACCCAGTGAGAGTAGTCTTGTTTTTGCATTGTTTATGACAATAGATAACAGTCCTGTTGACGGTAACATTTTTATTCAATCTGATGTGCCCGTATTTCAGCCTGGCCACATTCTTCACAAACCCATTGAGTCGCAGCAGAAATAATATAATCCCTCTTTCTAGCCACACGTTTTATTTTAGCTCGGTTGATGCATTCTTCAGCATGAAGAAGCGTCCCAGAATGTAGAAAGTCTCGATTCTTTAGGTTTTGATGCACCTACTTCCCATGATTCCCTACAAAGACCAATATCTCGCCATTCCACAGGATCCATTATTTGCAGTAATCGCGACCAAACTATCTATATCTCTGTGTATCAATATGTTTCTTTGCCTATGATTAATTTATTTCGTTCCAGCATGTGTATGTATATTGTTGGATATATAGCTCGGAGGATCACTTTCCCTAACATTTAATTAAGCGTGAGCAGTCATGTATTCGTAATGGTCGTGATATTCTATTCAAATTCTTGGATGGCTTTCTGAGGGCTGTAATTAAGATAGTATAATATTTATCTGAGTGGTCGAGCGCTTTCGGCGCACTCTTAAGTCATTATTAAAAGTTGTCATTTTCTTTTTACACTAGCTGATACCTAATTGTCTGAAACGGATAGAATCTTGCCTTCAAGATTGTTCACGTTGAAGTGTGTTTATTTTTGTTTCCTTTGAGAAAAGGTTCTTTTATTGCAGTTATTTTCTTATTAGAAGAAAATATAATAAGGAAAGAAAGTAAAGGGAAAAGGTAAAAATGGAAGGAGAGAAGAAAGGAAAAAAAAGGAAAGGAAGGGACAAAGCAAACAAGGAAAGAAAAGAAGAAAGCAAACGATAAAAGAAAGGGAGGAAAGCAAACGATAAAAGAAAGGGAGGAAAGCAAACGATAAAAGAAAGGGAGGAAAGCAAACGATAAAAGAAAGGGAGGAAAGCAAACGATAAAAGAAAGGGAGGAAAGCAAACGATAAAAGAAAGGGAGGAAAGCAAACGATAAAAGAAAGGGAGGAAAGCAAACGATAAAAGAAAGGGAGGAAAGCAAACGATAAAAGAAAGGGAGGAAAGCAAACGATAAAAGAAAGGGAGGAAAGCAAACGATAAAAGAAAGGGAGGAAAGCAAACGATAAAAGAAAGGGAGGAAAGCAAACGATAAAAGAAAGGGAGGAAAGCAAACGATAAAAGAAAGGGAGGAAAGCAAACGATAAAAGAAAGGGAGGAAAGCAAACGATAAAAGAAAGGGAGGAAAGCAAACGATAAAAGAAAGGGAGGAAAGCAAACGATAAAAGAAAGGGAGGAAAGCAAACGATAAAAGAAAGGGAGGAAAGCAAACGATAAAAGAAAGGGAGGAAAGCAAACGATAAAAGAAAGGGAGGAAAGAAAGGAAGAAAGCAAACGAGGAAAGAAGGGGAGAAAGCAAACGAGGAAAGAAGGGGAGAAAGCAAACGAGGAAAGAAGGGGAGAAAGCAAACGAGGAAAGAAGAGAAGAAAGCAAACGAGGAAAGAAGGGGAGAAAGCAAACGAGGAAAGAAGGGGAGAAAGCAAACAAGGAAAGAAAGCAAACAAGGAAAGAAAGAAAACAAGGAAAGAAAGAAAACAAGGAAAGAAAACAATGAAAGAAAGAAAACAAGGAAAGAAAGAAAACAAGGAAAGAAAGAAAACAAGGAAAGAAAGAAAACAAGGAAAGAAAGAAAACAAGGAAAGAAAGGAAGGAAACACACGAGGAAAGAAAGGTAGGAAGGAAACAAAACAGGAAAGAAAGGAAGGAAACAAACAAGGAAAGAAAGGAAGGAAACAAACAAGGAAAGAAAGGAATGTAGGAGAGAAAGAAAACAGAGATACAGAAGCAGAGAATTTTCCTTTCGCGATTGTTCGCACTGAATGCATTTAGTTTCTTTTGATAAAGATTCTCTTATTTAAAAATGTTCATAGTCTGTTGGAGGCCAGTAGGTTTTTGTATACTCCGCCCCACCACCTACGTCGATGTAGATATGCATATATGCGCGTATTCATGAAAATAGGAACTGAAAAATATCAATTTGAAGATTATTTAACCACAGATATAGCAGGTATGACAACAGCTGTAGTCACTTTTAATTTTCAACTTCTTAGTTCTTGCGTATACGAACACTCTCGCGTCCGTATTAGACGGGCTGGGCCGGTTATTTAAATTTTCCTTATTTTTCAACTTACCCACAATTATTCTATTTTCCATTCTTTTTCCCTATCTGTGTATTCCAACTTGTCAATTCCAACGATCTTTTTCTCTGTTCAGAAAACAAATGAATTATGAGTGAATTATCCAAATAACCCTTTTATTCCGGACTGAAGATTAGAAAGTATGATTTAATGAATTAATAAAAGGAAGGGCGACAGTTAATACAGAATAGCCATTAAATCAGAATGAGAAATCAATTTTTGTAAAATCCTTAATGAAACTTATGCCTTATAAAATTATTAAGACTATTTACATTATTCGGACTATTGTCCTTATCTTTGTTGCCATATTTATCACAACGTTTCGGCCGTTGTACACTCCGGCCTTCTTCAGGTGGCTGGAATGTCGAACTGAACCCTTTATTTTGCTCGCTGGGGTAGACTGTTCTGGTTCCACGTGTCATGTCTAATGGTTATCAGTCATCTTCTGTTAATTCACCTCTCCAAGTTCTATAACTGATAATTGACATCCATTAGACATGACACGTGGAACTAGAACAGTCTACCCCAGCGAGCGAAGTAAGGGGTCAAGTTCGACATTCCAACCACCCGAAGAAGGCCGGAGCATACAACGGCCGAAACGTTGCAATAAATATGGCAAGAAAGATGAGGACAATAGTTCGAATAATGTAAATAGTGTACATAATACCTCATCTCAGAAATATAGAAAGATACCAAAATTATTAAGATATACTAAAAAAAATGTAATATTTACTCGCCAGCTATGGTCAAAAAATAGTAGGGTAGAGCGGACTCTCTAATCTTGGACGATAGAGACAGAGATGACAAAACATCTGAATAGTGAACTGTGGAGAAAGCAACGGAAAACCATTCCACAATCTTTCCAAAGAAGAAAAAAGAATAGAGAGAGGTTAAAATAAACGGACATCTAGAGAGGTTTAAAAAGAGAAGAGGTAAATAAAACAAACGGGGGTCTGAAATTACAAATTTTAAAAAATATCAATATTTAAATAGCCGAACATACCGTCTATTCCAGATCTGAAAATACTTCACAGCATGTAAGAAAAAAAATGCTTAAACAAACGCCCTTTTACTGCTCGGTTCACACTCCTTCGCCGTCTTTCAAACAGCAGTACTAGTTTAACCTTTGTTTCCTGATTAGGATTGTTTTTCCGGTTACTTCTAAAGGTTTTTCATTATCTTTCACTCCTCGTAACCACTTGCGTCTTAATGGCATTATCGCCTTGCTTTGACGGGGTGTGTGTGTGTGTGTGTGTGTGTGTGAAATTATTATGAAAAAAAGACATGCATATTCGCACATTTTCTTTGCTGCATTAAACTCGACCCCAAATCAGGAAGGAATTTAAGGATTTGATTTTAAATATACAAAATAAAAATATATCTATGCGTGTAGACAAAGCTGATTTTACGACTGTACAAAAGAAAGTACACACGAAGGACGTAAAAAATGTTTTGCATCCTCCTCAGACTCGTGTTCATGGGCGCGAACTCGAGCCAACTTTGTTCACACCGGTCAGAAAAAAAACATTATCACAAGACGAGCCACGAACCTGGTCTCTGTGAAGAAGAAAGAGGAAAGTTGACTGAAGGTAGAAGGTCGTGAAGCTAACCACCGACCAACCTTCGCCACTACAGCAGCAGGAACAGTGATTCGCAGTGGCTATAGTAATGATTATAAAAAGGAAAATGGCGAAGAGGAAGACGAGTGACGAACGGGCTGCAGTACCAAGGGCGGGTTTTTCATTCCCGACTAGAAGAATCAATAGATTGCCGCAGATTTTATTTCGCTTCTCTCTTCACAAACATGGCCGCTATGGTAAGCTAACATCAAGAACGCGCACGCTACGAATTGGGAGATTAAGGAGAAAGGTGAAGAGAAGACGAATCCTAGCCAACGGAGAAACTTTAACCCGCTTCTCCATTCTGTAGTTGATACGCTGCGGCTGGACACTGGCTAACACTTGATGCGTAGTCCATCTACAATTATCTATCTGCCTACATCAGTTTATTCATGAATTTCTCGGCGCATTTTAACCTCTCTTTGTTTCTGTCTCTCAGTCTGTACACTTATACCAGTAGAGAACTGTACGGACTGAGGTAGATAGGGAGAGTTAAATTGAAATAGTCATGAAGAGGTTTCGGTAGATCGATAGACATGAACGGGCTTAGAAGCGAAGAGCTCAATCTATAATCAGATTCGTCTCTTCGCATACAGGTCTGTTCATATTTATCGATCTACCTATTTCATAGCTATTTCAATTTAACTATCACTAACGACCAAAGTCTCCCCCCTCTCTCTCTCTCTATATATATATATATTTAATTATAACATACATAGATCTCATCTCTCTCTATATATATCGATATATATATATATATATATATATATCTACATCTCTATCTCTGCAGACACACACACACACACACACATATATATATATATATATGTATGTAGATATCTGCCTATATAGATATCTATATAATTACAGATCTCTCTCTCTCTCTCTATATATATATATATGTCTATATTTACATATGCTTATATATATATATATATATGGAGAGACAGAGATACACACATCCATATATATATATATCTGTGTGTGTGTATATGTATATATATATATATATATATATATATGGAGATAGAGAGATACACACATCTATATATATATATATATATATATATATATATCTGTATATATATCTTCATATCTATCTACATATATCTTCATATCTATCTACATATATCTTCATATCTATATATATATCTACATATATCTTCATATCTATATATATATATCTACATATATCTTCATATCTATATATATATATCTACATATATCTTCATATCTATATATATATCTACATATATCTTCATATCTATATATATATCTACATATATCTACATATATCTTCATATCTATATATATATCTACATATATATATCTACATATATATCTCTATATATATCTACATATATCTTCATATCTATACATATATCTACATATATCTTCATATCTATATATATATCTACATATATCTTCATATCTATCTATCTATATATATATCTACATATATCTTCATATCTATCTATATATCTACATATATCTTCATATATCTACATATATCTTCATATCTATCTATATATATATCTACATATATCTTCATATCTATCTATATATATATCTACATATATCTTCATATCTATCTATATATATATCTACATATATCTTCATATCTATCTATATATATATCTACATATATCTTCATATCTATCTATATATATATATATATATATCTTCATATCTATCTATATATATATATATATATCTTCATATCTATCTATATATATATATATATATATATATCTTCATATCTATCTATATATATATATATATATCTTCATATCTATCTATATATATATATATATATATATCTTCATATCTATCTATATATATATATATATCTACATATATCTTCATATCTATCTATATATATATCTACATATCTTCATATCTATCTATCTATATATATATCTACATATATCTTCATATCTATATATATATATATACATATATCTTCATATCTATCTATCTATCTATATATTTTTTCATATACCTTTATATATATATATATATTTACATGTCTATCTGTATATATCTCTTCATATTTACCTATCTCAATATGTTAATTTCTCTGCTGTGCAGATGTCTACAGTTATCACATGTCATTACATGGACCTTTTTAATTAAATCCACGTAGTCACGTGAGTATAATCACATGATTTTGTATCATAGCGTTTCACGTAAGCCATTACTTTTCCATCTGGTTGTTTCAAGTTCAAGCCTTACACCACGTTGTTATAGAGATGTTATATCAATTTGTTTTCAGTGCGTGCGTGTGTGTGTGTGTGTGTATATATATATATATTGCGTATATTTTGGCAGCATATTTTCATTGAAACATGTTTCATGGAATAATTGAGACATGTTTGTTCGACTTATTTTCAATTGATTGGATCCTTTCATATTTGTCAAAAGTACTCGGAATAAATAATGTGTATCAACGCGGTAGTTTTTCTCTCTTCCTTTAATAATGACACCAAAAACTTTGTCCGGAAATATGAAAGGATCCAACTGAAAATAAATAGACAAAACTTGTCTAAATTATTCAATGAAACGTGTGTGTGTGTGTGTGTGTGTGTGTAATAGAGAGAGAAATTTAAGCAGACAATAGATTAAAACAAAACAGAGTCTGGAATAAATGAGGAATCACAATGTTAGTTAAAATTAACCAGACGACGATGCTTGGAATTTCCCGTGAGACGCATTTACACAGGCGCAAACGTGTCTGATTTTATTATGCAAGTCAATATTTTGGCAATAAAACTACTTTGTTTTTAGAATAGATATTTACACAATCTTATTTTGTTGTGTGAGACTTTATCACGTAATTCATGTTTTTTTTAAATCATATTCTAAATCAATATAAGTAATGCCATAATAATTGATACTTGTTCGGAGTAAGTTTATAATGAATCAAAATTGTTCACTTCCGGTTATCCCTCATTTACTGTTTAGCATTGGATTTCCGGTTCTTTCTAAAATCTTTTCATTCTCTTTCGCTCCTAGTTGCTCCTTGAGTCTTAGATGTGTGTGTGGATATATGTGTATATGCATATATGGATGTATGTATATGTCGGTAGATGTGGATGTGTTTATATGTGTGTGTGTGTGCGTGCATGTTTAGGTATGTATGTATACATATATATATATATATATATATCTGTATATAGGCGCATATGTACGTATGTATGTATAGTTAGACGGATAGATAGAGGGATTCATCGTTTACCTGTTTAGATAGGTGGGTGTAGGTATTTGCATGGAGGTGTGTAAGATTTTATGTATATATTGTTTATGTGCACGTATGTGTAGGTCCGTATGTATATATGTGTGCAGATGTATATACGTGTACGAGCGGATTTGTATGGATGTATGTGTATATGTATGTATGTATGTATATGTGTGTGTGTATATATATATATATATATATATATATGTACATGTGTGTATGTGTGTGGGTATGTACTTATGTTGTTGTTTATGTGTGTATACGTATGTATTTTTGAACATTGAAATTGAGGTCCTCGCTAGGTTAGATAATCGTTATTTTTATATTTTTATGTTTATATTAGATTTGTAACCTGTTGTCGATATTACCATTGTCAACTTTTCTTGATTACGCAGCGGCCCTTTTATAAACGCCATTCGCTTTTTGTTCCTCCAAAGATACTTTGGACATTTGAAAATATGCATATTTTTCTCACTTAAACCGTCTTTCACCCCCCTCTTTAAAACTTCTCTCTGTTAAATGTTAGTCCCCCTTCATCTTTAGACCTTCCTGTTCTTCTCTCGTCTGTTACCCCTCTCTATAGATCTCATTTGCTCTAGCGTTCGTCCCACACTCTCATACATACACTCTCACTAAATTTTATAAAACACCAACGTATTGGTAAAACCAACACAAAGCCTACTATTTTAAAAAAATTTCTTATTGCGTCAAAAACAGTTTCGGGAAATTATTGTTAAGTGTTTCTTTTATGTTGCTTCTTCTTCTTTTTCTATGTGCCGCGTCCGTTTAGGACGTTGACGATCATGGCTCTCCAAATAATATGTCTAAAGAGGAAATAATTTTGGCACAGTCACTTATCTCTTTCTGATAACACCTATTTTATAGCAGAGAGGAGCTGTTACGTGACATCTGTCCTTCTTTACGACAGCGAATGTTTGATGATTTCCTCAAAGATGAAGACCAGACTCGAGGCGACGGAGATGTGGTTCTATAGAAGGATATCATGCACCGAGCATGCGAGCAACGATGAGGTCTTAGAGAGGATGCAAACAAGGGGGGGCGCTTATACTTAACATCAGAAAGAGGCAGCTGGGACACATAATGGGGAAGGGTGGCCTGGAGAATCTGATACTCACAGGTCGAATAGAGGGAAAGAGAGACAGGGGAAAACAACGCATGACATACCTTAATCAAGGGGATGAGCGAACGTGGTCTGGGAGAGGTGGCAGAGGGAAGGAACTTGTTAAGAGCTGCAAGGGATAGATGGAGGCGGAGAGCCATGATCGCCTACGTCCTGAAAGGACACGGCACAAAGAAAGAAAGGGGATATTCGCTTTTATAATTAAGAAGACATAAATTCTATATGTGCATGAATTGCATTAAATGTTGATAAATGTCAAGTCAACCTATAAGAGACTGTGGTGTATGTATGGTTAATGAAAGAATTTAATTTTGTACGCACACACATACATACATACATACATACATGTATGTATTCAATTAAATTTAAGAAGCTACAAGTCGTTGTTGGCCAGTGGCCTTCAGCTCAGATCTACTGAATAAATTGTCAGGATTAGAACAAATCCCACGAGAATATCTTTGAATACTCCAGAGTCGCCATCATTGTGATTGGTGCAAAAAGGGATAGAAAATGCGGTCGATGGACGTAATAACACGTAATAATACTTTCTCAGATGTATACGTGCATATATACACAAGCGCACACAAACAACTTGATACACTTAGAAGTACACAGACATTGACTCTCTCTAGTGGATACCCAAAGAGATTCACTGCCACAGATGAATATAGAAAACTAGCCAAGCTTAGTAACTTGCTCATGTCATGGTGACAGCAAGTATAACAGCTTTTCATATTTAATACTGCCGACGAGCTAATATAGTTCTTCCACTTACTTAATTACCATCGTGACATGACAACGACGAAGCATTTTTGCAAGATATCTGTTAGGGGAACATAGAATCACGAATTTATCTCTTCTGGAAGGCTTTGTTTTATATTTGCATGAATGGATTCTTACATCCGTCTTCAGTAAACTCGAAGATTTTACTGGACAACCTGCACAAGTGAATTGTTTAAAGTGGTCAATTGATTATGCCCTGCAATGCAAAGACTCTCCATCATAAGAATATATGTACCACTTGTCAGATGATGCTACAATCGCAGTTTTTATTTTTTAAAGGAGTTTTTCATCTCCAAGCTGCATGCTCGCCGTTGTCTCCTATAAGAAGTTCATTCGTCCTTTGGTCAAACCTCTCCAAGCTCGTCTGATGTCAGAGATTTTCTTCTAGAATGTTTGCCAAAATAAACGAACATCAAAGACTAAATATGGCACTTACAAGTTAATTACTTTTAAGCCTACCAACTACTCCTCCTGTTTACAAAGACAAGGCTGCTAGGACAATATATATAAAGATTTCCCAAATCTACACATAGAACTCATAATTAGCTTTCCTTGGTAAGTACTAAGAACATACATTGGCTGCAAACAGGGCACAGTGTTTCTTTTTGTTTTTTCTAATGTTTATTTACCGCTAAGCCATTTGCACTCACGCACCTCATTTTCTTTGGGAATTTTTCTTCTTGTTTTAACATGGCAGCTTTTATCGAATAAGATTTCTATCCCCACAAAACACACACACACACATTATATATATATATATATATATATTATATATATATATGGATGGATAATCGTATTTGAGTAGAATCTACATTTAAAGGAACTATTCAGCTTTGCATGGTCATCGATGCACTCTGTAGCAGAGAGTTCAAGCACATCAGATCTAATGACGGTTTCCCCGGTGAGATTACAGGTTCGAATCCTGCCGGAGAGCGCATATTTTTGTTTAATAATATTTCTCGTATATTCAGACCGGTAGACGAATATATACATATATCTTGTTCCTCCAATACAAGGCAAAAGAGTTACTCAACGTAGATGAATACTAAATTAGGTCGTTGCATGAACGTAACAAGACCAGGTAAGAAGTGTAGATTATGAGGATATGTAGGATAGATAACAGTTGATCCTCGATTTAAAGAGCTTAAGATCGTAGTATCGGATAAGCATCTGTTCCATGAAGTAGCGGTTCTTTTAAAGATGATGTCGGAACACAACTTACTTTTTACTAACGGAATAGAAAAAGATGATTCGTCTTTGTGTACGTGGCAGGGTTGGGCTATAGTTGTGAAGGTCTGAACTGGTGGAACTAAGGAATATAACTCGTCTGAACATTTTCCCTGGAAATAGCTATGGAGTAGTGATTAGCTTGCCAAGTTTCGTCTCTGTGGAAAGGGGTTGTAGAATGGAAAGTAATTCATTATTCACAAGGCAGCGTAGAAGAATTTGAACTCTATCATGGCTAGAAATTCAGTATTGGGCAGCACCAGCCCAGGAATGGCAACGATATTCCAATTTCTAGTCGGTTCTGACTTTCGTAAATATAAAGCTTGGCAGAAAGAATTTTTGTTTTATTTACTCCCATATTATTTACAGCTCTATTTATAATACAAAAACAACATGTTATTTATATGCATATTATATTAAAAAGATAATTTAAAAATGGTGCACTCTTAGATGCATACAAATGGAATATACAAATAATTCTATATGAAAAAGGAGAGAAAAGGAGAGCTATAGAAAGGAGGAGAGTAAGGTGCATAGATTACAATGTGTCATATACACCAAAGTTTTTCAATTAACAATTTCATTCAGACGAATGCCATGTATAATAATGTTTCAACAATATTATTTTGCTTTTAAGGAAATAACCAATTAACAATAAAAAAAGATCCTGGATAAACGGATAGTTAATTGTATCGCTCCAAATAATACTTAATTCAAGAGTCAAAACAGAACATGAATCGAGTATTTCTTCAAAATTTGGGCTTGTGCTGTCTAATCCTCACTGTCCGGCCTCGACAGAATTCAAAAGCGTTTACACGACCTTGCGGGTGATGAATTATTCTCCACCCTGCAACCCCTTATCACTCAGACGAAAATTTAACAGTTATTTAATAGTTATTCACTATAATATCGCTATGACTAAGGAAGATGTTTGGACAAGTTACATTCCTTTGTTCCACCAGTTCAGACCTTCACAGCTAGGACCCGCTAAGTCATGTTGGCTAACCGTCCCCATTACTCTCAAGTTCCTTTGATAAAAATCAAGTTTCACTCAGGAAATTTCTTTCCCAGAACTGTTAGTCTATGGAACAAACTCCCAATAGAACGTTTCCCTGACAATTACAAGTTAAGGGTCAACCGATATCTCTCCTACTCGTCTTCAGAAAATATGTTACTCCTCCCTCCCTCCCTCACATTCTCACTCAGTAATTCTGAGTGGCAACTCAGTCTTGAATTGGTTGGTTGGTTGTTTTATGGCATATCAAAACCACAGTGGGTCATTTAATGCCAACAAAATTCTTGAAATAGATTCATAGCGATAGTTAGGTAAAAAAAGGTGTGTATGTATATATATATATATATTTGAACCATTTTTCAATTACTCATATTTTTGAGTACAATCCAACTTCTGTTTTTTTTAAAAATACTTTTGTATTCTGAGTTCCATTCTTCATTTTTTTTCAAAGAATGTATAGCTGTTTATATTACTGGTACTTTTTAAAAAAGTACTGCTGATAATAATTTTTTCTTCAAAAAGTATTGCTGGTAATAACCTTTTATAACAAAGTATTTCTGAAAGATTTTTACACAAATTTGGATGTTAACCACCTGCCCACAGCCGGGACCCCAACAGGCGCTACTACCCCGAGTCAGGGCGGACCCGGGAACGCCAGCAGCTAAGAGGTGGTTAAACGCCCTCCAAAACCTCCCGACCAGAGACCACGCTGCTAAACGAAGTTCATCCTCCTACCCAGTTTACGTATGTAGCTTATCGTCATACCCAGGACGACAGTCTTGAATTGAGTGAACTAACAGTAAATAAAACATAAACACTTCCAGTCATAAACGAATGTGAATAAATGATTCCTACTCACGCACATTTCGTGCAACATAAAAAACTCTTTTGCGCATTATACACCGTTATTAGTAATAAGAATATATTTTCATTATACACAATGAACGTCTTTCTAATGATAAAATACTTGTTTGTTGTCAGTAATGTTGGTGTTAATTCTTGGTCATTTACATTTCCCTTTCTTCCGGATTCTCAGTGTATTTCTATAGTAGAATTATTAGCAATGTGTCGAAACTAAATACGTAACTATTATAGCAGTATTGCTTGTTTTAGTTCCTGATTACTGGCAGTCTCTTTCTTCCTGATTTTAAATGCATTCTTTACATATCATTTGAAATGCATTTCTAATGTAAAATAATTTTCAACGCATTCCTGTAATACAATTCTTTCAAACGCCTATTCCCATGGCATAATCATTTCAAACACACATTCCAATGGTAAAATCGTTTCAAACGCATATTCCAATGGTAAATTCGTTTCAAACGCATATTCCAATGGTAAATTCGTTTCAAACGCATATTCCAATGGTAAATTCGTTTCAAACGCATATTCCAATGGTAAATTCGTTTCAAACGCATATTCCAATGGTAAAATCGTTCCAAACTCATATTCCGATGGTAAATCTCTGTTCAAACGCATGGTAAAATAGCTTCAAACGCATATTCGCATAGTAAAAATCGTTTCAGAGACATTCCGATAGTAAAATCATTTCCAATTAATTCTTGTTTGATTTTAATATTTACTGTGACTTTATATGTATAATCGAGTGAAGGAATGTTTTTGAAATATTTGATTAATAAATCCTATCGTGATAACACGCGTTACGTAAACACTATTAATCCCTATATATATATATATATATAGTGTATATGTGTACTTTTGTGTATGCCGAATTAATTCTTTGCTCTTTCCTGATTCATCACCAACCTTTCAGAAGATCGATTGTTTGCTTATATAGATAGATAGTTTCTGTCATCCTTCGCTCAGTGCGTTGCACTGATCGATTGACTGTAGAAACGAAGAGAATTACAGGATCGTCAACTGAAAATCCTCGATCAATTACTTGAAGTAATTCAATTCAGCACCACTTTGCGCCGACAAGTCTCGATTTGAGAGCAAATGTGTTGAGAGATTCAAATAACAGAACGAACTCATTCCATGTCACGACAAGTAAACCTTAACTTTTTTTTTTTTAGGTAATTTCAGAAAGCGGTGTTTCCAGATACTGTGCGAAGTAGGTTTTCTATCCACTCGATGCAGTTGGCACAGGACAGGGCTTTTTGGAACGGACTGAGGAGCGATGTTTGCAAGGTTGCTGAAGATGATAAATCATGCTGATTTGCATTATACCTCCGAGTCAAAACAGCTCTCATGATGATCTATAGAAATTAGATTTTAATTCTTTAGTTTAAATTATTTTTTATAAACGTATATTTTAAGTTGGTTTATTGTGTCGTGCTTGACATTTTTTTCGATAGAAACTATCTTACACATTTATAAGTCTATCATTCATCCGTACATTAAATATTGCTGTCATATCTGATCTGGTGTTTCTGCTTTTTATTCAGAGATTTTTGGTAAATTACAAATAATAAAATGTTAATAAAAATTGCTGTTTTGTTTACTTTTTTTTTTTTTTAATAAAAATATTATTTTATTTTGAGATTATAAAAATGCGCGTTGATAATCATACGCTCCGGAATAATCATTTAAAAATGTTATCGTTGAATTATTACGTTTCTTTTTTCATAATAAATTTCGTTTAAAAAACGCCTGATAATTATGCACCAACCGAATAAAATCTACACGATTTCAAGAAAATAAGGATAGAAAACTACTGACCCCAACTTTGCCTCCTAACATGTCATGTTTAATTTCTATGCGGCACCTCGTTCATTATTATCGATTTAACAGCCACCCTCTACCTTGGGTGGCTGTCGAGCTTTATATTCGGTGAAATTTAGTTTAAAAGAAACCCAGAGTGGTTTTGTTTCAAACTAACAGAGACACACATGTATATGCAATCAAGCAGCACACTGCTCAGCTTTAACATAGTTCAAAAGCATTTTCCCGGCCTTATGGGCGACTGATTATTTCCCACCCGACAACCTTTTTCCACCGACGAAACTAAGCTCTGGCTTTTCTATGGCTAGTTTCATGGCAAATGTTATGACGAGCTACATTCATCAGTTCAAATCTTCTCAGCTCGGATCCGTCATGCCACGTACATATGGTAGAGTCATCCCCACCCCTTCGGAATTCAATGGTAAAAAGGAAGTTCCACCCAGAAAGCTTCTTCCTCAGAAATGTTACTTTGGGGAACAGACTCCCCAGAAGATGCTCTCTTGGTCAATACGATCTTAATCTTATTCAAGCCTACGGTGGACCATTATCTATCCTACATATCACCATAATATGCACTTATTGACTTCCTTTACGTCCTTACAATAACCTTATTCAGTAACTCTCTACCTTGTGTGTCTCTGGAGCCTTGTATTGAGTGACTGTTTCGTAAAACACGTCTATTGGATGCTTTAGTACACATCATCAGTAATGTTTGTAGCTGAGGTTCATTAAGGGTTTCGGGTCTTTCAACATCATACCCCATCTCCACGGTGACCCAGCCGATACTGATCGGGTATCAACTTGTGTACCTTCCGTCAGCTGCAACTTTTTCCATACAAAAGTAAAACCTAGTTGCTTGAAAACTGCCCGTCTTACGGCGAGGAGATTGTCGTCCTTCATTTGACGACAATTAACACTATTCAAAATGTAATTCTATCGTTACACGAAGGAGATTATTTTATTAGAGTGGATTATAGGATTAAGAAAGATTTAAAAAAAGCAAAAACTAAAAAAAGATAAAAAAAAGAAATTGCTCCCCCCCCCCAAAAAAAACAAAACAAAAAACAGAAGCCTCACTAACCCAGGCTTCTAACTTTCCTGCTGATAAAGACGGTTAACCGAAACTGAAATTAACAACTTCCTTTCTTTACCTCAAATCTCTCTTAACTGCTTGAATAAAACTAACAAGAAAGAGATACTCTTACGAAGCAAGCAAGCAAGCAAGCAAGAAAGAAAGAACGAGAAATCAAAAAATAATGCGTGCTTGGATTGTTAAGAAAGTCAAAATAGTTGCTGCACATTTAAAGATTAAGGGAGGCATAAACAGATTTGGTAATTCGATTAAAACGTGATTGTCACGTGGACCAATCGGAATAGACCTGAACGTACGTCATTTCAGAGATGGGAGATAGAAAACAAAATATAGATTCGAGTTATGGCGTTAAAACCGATTTTGGAAACAGCGAAAAATAAAGGTGGCAAATATGTCAAGAAAAGAGGAGCAAGGGTGAGGAAAAAAGGATATAGAAGAAAAAAAGAAGAGAAGTATAGTGAAAGGGGGGAGGAAAAGAAAGAGAGCAAAAGGAAAAACGGAATGAAAAATAGAACTATGAGGTTGATGACCACTGTTCAGAGCATGTATCTACTATATATATATATATATATATATATATATATATATATATATATATACACACACACAGAGTCCGTCCCAAAAATGTATACACATTTCAGGAATGGAAAAATCTACTTCTTGGATAAAGTTAGCCAACGTGTCCAGCGGGATTTCTGCATATGCAATCACTTGTTGATGCTACAGACATGAGTGTAATGTCATCCGTCGAGAAAATATCGTAATACAATAAGCAGTGTTATCGCAATTCGATAAAACACTATGAAAGACAAATCTTTCCTTTCCTGAAGCGTGTATACATTTTTGGGCGGACTATATATATATATATATATATATATGATAGATAGATTGAGGCGCGGTGGAGTAATGGATAGTGTCTTGGATTGAGGATTGAGTTCCAATTCCAGTCGAATCCATTACATTCACTTACGTGCTAATACCCTTGTGAAAGGTATGCAACTCTGAATTCAAAACTTGTGCCACGTAATGCACCAAGTCTCTGTATTCGGCCCTTCAAAAAGTTTGGCTGGTTCTGCACAAAACCTTCAACACTATAATCAAATCACGTGTTCTGGTGTCGGGATGTCAACTGAGCTGCTTGACCCTCATACGTCATAAATATATATATATATATATATATATATATATAATACTAATCGTGGTAAACAGCTACTCTCAAACTATCTTACGGTAATATAACACAGACGAAAAAACGTAAAAAACAAATTACTCGGAAAAGAAAATCCCAGTTCATTTTTTCATTCCACGTCTCGTTGAGAAAGCACACAGGCCTGTCCGAAAATTCCGACTTTAAAAATCTTTCTCATCATGCTTCCATGTGGTCAAAATGACTACTAATATACATTAACCATTATTAGTCAATATTATTTTTGTTGAATTTTTTTTTATCTCTCTAATTTCTTTTACCGGCCTATATATATATATATATATATATATATATATATATATATATATATATATATATATATATATACTATGAAATAATTCTAACATTTATTTAATATATTTTCTGTCTATATCTTATATATTTTTAAAAATAGCTACAAATTATTTTCGTAAATACATCTTTTTTTTTATATAAACATTAATTACATTTACCGGCTTGAATGTTAGAGAATTTTCGTAGAACATCTGCATTATCCGATAGAAATCGAACCTGTGTCCTATACTAGACCGTCAGTTGACCTATCGTACTATACCACTCAGCTACGGAGAAGCGTTTAGTTAGCAATGTTCAAATTACTGCTTATAAACAACATATTTTCGACGATCTTTCCCGAACGATAAAATCTGCTCACGAAACGCGTACCTTCACGTAAAGAGTATCAATTACATTTTTCAGGCCGATAAATGCAATGACTACTGTCTATTTAAAAAAACAATATTTACATAAATAAAGTGTATCTATAAAAATGACGTATAAACGGAATATATATTTAGGCAGCAATCTTTCTTTCATGCACGTTTCATTGAATACGACAGACAAGGTGCTTTGATTTAGTTTTTTTATACAATTTCTCATGCGATCTAATAATTTTTTCTTTTTAGATTATAAATTATATAAAAACTGTCCGAATGTTCTTTTTATCCGAGCGCTTTCGGTTATACATTTAGCCATTTTCAAGGATGAAATATTTTAACTGTTAAATAAGAAATAGTTTGTTACATGTATGTATTTATATAATGTTTTCATTTTTCAAAACACGGTCAAGATATTGTGTCCATGTTCATAGTTGATATTACTGAGTGTTGTTTTTTTTTGCTTTTATTAATAAGGCTTCCATTATTTTTGCCTTCTTTTTGCATGTAGATGATATTATTATATTTGTGTTGTCAACAAGTATGTTATGAATAGGGTCCGGTAGGCCTCCATGAATATTTAAATGAGATCTAATTGAGCTCTGGTCAGAAACATGTAGAGTGAGTCTTCGTGTCAAGCAAACATGTAGTATGGCCTATATAATTATTTACGAATTTTGATTGATCAGGAATACAATTCCTTAATGGGCATTTAAATTCGAAAATAATATTTGCCCTATTTAATTTTGTTCTAAGAGGTGAATTAATATATATACTTTATTGGGGTATGCCGTAAAAAAACGAATCAATTAATCAATCAACAGACAAAATAATTTAATCTTTGCAGAGACCTGATCGCCTGTACCATGAAGAGACATAGCATTTGATAAACCTAATTTTAATATCTTCATACA
>OZ038491.1:59980154-60000154 GCA_964036315.1 Acanthosepion esculentum
GATTCATACCTTTCCAAAGAATATTAGCACGTAAGTGAATGTAATGGATTCAACTATGAATCCGAACTCGGCTCTCCGATTCTTCAATTCGAGCCGCTATCCATTACTTCTTGTTTTCACCTCCCCCAACACAAGACACTTACATTCTTTTCGCATCGCACCGGCTATATATTCGTATTAGCGACACCCCGAAAGTAATAGTAATATAAGTCGCTTCCCTGCAAGGAAACATTTGGCATTCACTAAACGAGCAGCCAGTCCTGCTGGAAAAATTGTTTTAAGAAGATTTTAGAAATTTGAACCGAAATGAATTTTATAAAATCTTCTTAAAACAATTTTCCCGACAAACAGGTTTCTCAAGCCCCGCAGGTGTTATCGCTTTTTTTTTTTCAATTTTGATAGGAGTTTTCTTCCTCACCTTTTATTTAAGTGGTGTGGAATGTTAACATTTGATTATGTCATTATTTTTTTTCTTCGAATTCCATGTGCTATCCATTTTATTTGTTTCTGCTATTTGTAGTCTTCAAGTCATGTGGTTTCTGTTATTTGGTGCAGTGATTCTGTAGCGCCAATCCTCAATGTTCAAAGAAGGATGATCTTTGTCAAGACTCTTGCTCAAAAAGCCTTTGTTTTCACCATTGACCTTACAAAGCGGTTGTATACAGATGATGGTGGAAATATTTCTGAGCGGATTTGGCGCCATGCATGACATCCATTGAAAGTCTCAGTCTGACGAGGCTATTTAAGAAGATGACTCAAGTTTTCAGGTTGGTGTTTCGGTTATGTAGCAATTGGCGGTGTTGGGTGAAACTACCTCTAGCGGAGCCTATTCTATGTTCAGTTTCTTTTTTTTGCTATACTTAATTTGTTACAACTGATCCAGTCCTTTATTTTAATGAAAAGTACAACAGATGCAGTAAGAAGAACAACACAGTTGAATTGAGGAAATTAGGGAATAATGTTTTCTCCATGGTCACCGCCATTGGCCATGCATTTCGCCCATGATGGGAACAAAGCTGACTAGGCCGGAACTTGAACTCAACTCGCTAGTACTTCTTGCTCCACGAGTAGCTGATACGTTACACGCATATTAAGTTATGCCTATATAGAAATACTAGCAGTATAACCAGACTTTGACCGGGTCTTTCATTACTGGGAATTTTTGCCGTTCACTTGGAGCAGTTTAAGTTTAAAGTCAGCACACCCGAAAATCAATATTAGTAACAACAATTGGGTGAAACTGAGGCACATCCCCAAATGGGGGGGGGGGGCAATTTGAAGGGGGGGGGTGGCCCTGAAAAGGGAACTGTATAATAACAAATAATATTATTGTAATAATTTAAACAATTTATTTTTTATTAAAGTTTTTATGAAAGATATATATCCAAGAACGGATAGTAAACAGTAAAACGTTGCTGAGGCAACGTTATAACGGACAGGAAGTAGTGGAGAGCCATTGTTGCCAACAATTTAGACTCAAAACCGTCAATGAAACATTATCAAACAAAAATAAATTCATCAAAATCGGATGAAAACTGTGAAAATGCATAAACAGCATCCGATCACACGCACGCGCGTGCGCGTACACACACACACACACACACACACACACACATTTTGAGAATTATAGATATAAGATATATAGCGGCTCGGATGGAGGAATCGGAGAGCCGAGTTCGAATTCCAATCGAATCCGTTAAATTCACTTACATGCTAATACCCTTGGAAAAGTATGAATCCTCTTCTCCCCGCAGCAAGACAGACCGGGTTCTATAGCCTCGGTGCCAACTGGTCTACCGCAGAAAGAAATGGCAACCCTCTGCGGGAAAAATCTGTCTCGTCAGTCATGTATCCAAAGATACATGATCGCCTACGCGTCTATCACGCATGGCACATAACTGACTGACTTATACAGAAATGTCTTCAAGGACTTCAGCGAAAGTGGCTACAAATTGTTTTATAAAATATTGAGAAAATCATTCATACACTGCGATATTTACAGATACGTACATCCATAGAAGATCTATATGTATGAAATAGGTAAAAACTAGGTGTGTATATATAAATGATAGTGTATATATAATTGTTTTATTTTAGGTATTGTATATTTTCATGTTCGGATTTCTTAGAATTTGTCACGTATTCATATATTTACTACGGCATCGTTTCTCTAGGAAGCAAACTTGGTCAGAATTAGACCAAAGGCACCGCTGAGCGAAGTAAGACGTTATCCAATTTCATAGGTGGTTAACCAACTGAGTCAGAAGAAACCATAAAATTCGAGGATATTTTACAGACTTGATTTCATGTAACTCATGTTGAACGTCCAATCTGCCGAGCAAGATCTTGGATAAAGATTTCTCTTCAGAATCCGCACAAGCTTCCGAATTTCACATAAAGCCCTTTTTTGTCTGGCGGTTGAAGGTAGCTGCGAATATCGCTATGGAATTTTTCGTTGATATTCTAATTCGAGTAAAAACAAAAAAAAACTGACGAAAACTAATACAAATAGCAAATAAGCGCCATTATACGAGTCTATATTTCTGAGATAAGGTATTTTAATGACTAAATTTAATTTTCTTGCGAGCTTTTTTTTTTTTTCTTTTACCAAAAATGTATTGCTGGTAATTTTTGTTTTTACTATGAAAATGTATTTCTGGCAATTTCTTCTAACTTATTTTTATATTTTCATGCTTTGACCCCATTTTGGGTGTTGACTATTTGCCTCTAGCTCGGACCCTAACAGGTGCAACCACAGCGGGTCAGGGTGGACCTGAGAACAACAACTAAGAGGTGGTTCCACGCACCTCAAAACAGTCCGATCAGAGGCCTTACTGCCGGATGTAGTTTCTCGTCATACTCAATACGAGCCCAATAAGTACTAACTAATGATAGTAATTATGATAGTATTCGATGAGAAACCAAATCCACTAATATGCCAAAAGGTCAGGCATGTAATTTACAGGGAGGACCGCGAATTTATCGGAGAGAACAGAGGAAATTACAAAATAAAAATTAAGCAGCACTGATTAAAATACGGGAATAGAATTCGGTTTAAAAATTACAGCATTAGTGATGAAGAAAGCAAAAATGGCGGAAAAGAAGGGATTGAATTGAGTGATACGTTTTCTACGGTTTATCAACCCTTTGCAGGTTATTTGAAGCCAGAAAATATTTTTAGATTGTAAGAATATTTTTTGGGATAATTAATGACTCTTCTGATACAGATTTTACAAATTAACCCATAGCTGGAAAGAGAAGAGATGGATTCATGCCTGTCCCAAGAGTATTTGCGCGTAAGTGAATATAACGAACCAAATTAGAACTCTGTTCTCCGATTAACAATTTCGAGCCATTATCCATTACACCACCTGCACATCTAACCTTACAGCTCATGGTATTCACAAGTGGTTACCAATCTAGATACTGACCAGACTCGACGTTGCTCAAATTCGGTGACCGTACAGGAATCAATATTTCAACGTGATGTGACCGTAAACATGGGATTGAACTACAATATAACACATCAATTAGGTCATTGAATGCAGATGACCACAAGACATACCTTGGAGTACCTAAATGTAATTCGATAAAACAAATGGAAATTCAGAAGAGTAAGATAAAAAAAAGAAGATCTCTTGAGAATAATAAAGATCTTTGAAACAAGACTAAGCAGCTGGCAGCTAATAAAATGAATGGAAACATGGGTAAAAATCAAAATCGATGCAATCGGGATTTTTCGAAGGTAGGAAAAAAAAAGAAAAAGAAAATATCTTAAATCGATGAAAATGCAAAGGATTCTACACAACGATACTGATACAAACAGAGACAAAAGAAAACAGAGGATGTATTAGTATCGAGGAGGAGTTTAGAGTCGGTGAGCCTGTGAAGCGTCTGTGTTGATAGTGTCACGGTTATTGGTGCAGCCATGTAGTCGGCAAGCACAGTTCAAAGTATCGCTTTCTCCTACGAGGAGCCCTCATTATTTATATTCAGTCTAATGCCTGCATCTTTGAGGTTGTTATCACAACGCTTCAGCTGTTTTTTTTACTTTCGACCTTCTTCAATAGCTTGTACCTTCGGGCTATATTCTGGTAATTTAAAACTGAACCCTTTATTAAATCTAATGGTGGTGATGGGTAGATTGTTCTCGTTTTGCTGTCCATTATCTAGGGACATCTCACTTCGTTTTCATTAGTTCAAGTACACACTACATGACCCAGGGAATGAAGTCAAAATTATCATGTCAAAAGATGAATGAACCAACGCTTTACTGCTGCTGTTGAGGCTTTGCTGTCATATCTCTTTTTTACTTGATGTTGAAATGTTGTCTTTGTTCAAAATAGCCAAAACTTAGGAAAAACGTATTGAGAGAGAGAAAGAGAGAGAGAGAGAGAGTATCGAAGGAACAGAAGACTAGATAGAGGAAACCATGAAAAGGTTTATTAAATACACATACATAGAAAGGAAAGACTTGAGTAAATCAAATACTACTCAAATCTGAATATTTATTTGTATTGAAATTGAAGTATTGAGAGATAATGTCGAGGAAATACACGTGTTATATTTAACGAAACAAGGTAAGGAATTTATTTACAAAATTACACATTTGGAGTTGTTAATCGCTTGTTTCAAGAAAAGGAATAAAATATTTAAAGTTCGTAGTTTCGATGAATTGTCAAGAAGAGAAAATGTTCAGATTAAATCATCGGACACAAAGTAATATTCCAAAATGTTTAAAACAAATTGACAGAGTTACTTTTTCACATAAAAAGGATACGGTTGAAATGAAAAGATATATTTTAAGATACTTAACTTTGGAGATGAACATAATTCTTTCAAATTGCCCTGCTCTCATTAGAAGCTGATAATGTATCAGCATGTGATTTGACATCGGGGTTATTCAGACGCGTGGAATCCTAGCTTTCTGCTTTTTTTTTCTCTCTCTCGACTAACTTTCTCTGCCTATTTATATCAAAAATGATTTGAAACCGGCTCGTTACTCCCCCCCAACACAAAACGTATTCTAGCGTTAAAGGTTACAAGAACAAAACAGTTACCACTAAACAACTAAAGTGTATACTTCAGTATCTCGTTAGAAACAAGGAAAAGAATGTCGGTCGCCTATGATATATCAACGTTACTGGAATGTTACTTTACAGCTGGAGAAGACAATTGCAGCTGGAGAAGACAATCGCAGCTGGAGAAGACAATTTGGTTCTACAGAAGGATGCTAAGAATGTCAGTGATGCAAAATGTGTGAAGTATTGAGGGAGAATAACAAAGAAAGACACGTGTTGTATTTAACAAAACAAGGAATTTATTTACAAAATTACACATTTGGAGCTGTTAATAGCTTGTTTCAGGAAAGGGAATCAAATATTTAAAGTTCGTAGTTTCGATGAATTGTCAAGAAGAGAAAATGTTCAGATTAAATCATCGGACACAAAGTAATATTCCAAAATGTTTAAAACAAATTCATTCGTTTTTCACATAAAAGTTACTGATTATATATATAAAGCTTTTCATCCCAAGCAAGGCGGGGGTGTCACTATTACGCAAGGAGTTTCAGAGAGCGGGAGCAAGAGTAAAGAGACATGATAAAGGAAAGGAAGAAGAGGAGGGCGGAGAATAGATCAAAGCATCTGGAGATGTCCATTGACATTTCATTTGAATAGTTAGAGATTATAGCTATCAGGGAAGTAAGTAAGAGGAAGGGAGTTTCACAGACGAGAAGTGCGTGACATGAAGCTATTGGAGTAGAAGAGACGGCTACATTTAACCGTTTCAACGGTGAAAAGGTGGGACTGACATGCCGACCTAGTGGCACGTTTAAATTCATGCAGTTTGGGAACTAGCGAAAGTAGCTCCTCGGAGCAGTTATCGTGAAACTATTTGTAGAAAAGAAAAGACAGAGGGAAGCGACGGCACGTCTGTGAGAGAGCGACTGTAAACAAGATGCCAGATCAGGGCCAAACACATTGCATATCCGTCTCTGGATTTGGTCGAGGACCTTAAGACGAACAGCGGGGGTTACAGGCCATATATGGCGGCAGTACTCTATGCAAGGGCGAATGGTTGATTTATAGATTTGAAGGATGGACTCGGCCGAGAAATATACATAGATACAACTCAAATCTAATGTGGCTACTTACTATATGTATAAATAGGAACAGTCCATTGTCAGAGTAATAGGGAATAGCAGGAAGTACGCACTTCCTCAATAGCGTAAAAAGAGCCCTATACAATTATTTCTCGCCCTGTTTCCACCGAGTTTGAATGTTTACTACACAAACCCAGCGATTGCAGCCACAATTATTACGTTAACTTCTGGTTTACCTTGTATTGTCAGCAATCATTGTTATAAACTACCTGCTATTCTGATTTTTATTTGAGAATAAAATACTGAAGTACTGAGTGGAAGGATACATATTTGTATGTTATGAACAGAAGGATATATGCAAATAACGAATTAGGATTGCCTTCATTTGTGATGATAATAAAATTTATTGAGAAAGAAAAAAGAAAAATCTTAAAGTTATGCTTTTGATTTTCATTAATAAATTTTTTTCTTTCAAAATATCCTGATAAAAATATGATACTATGAATATAAAATATAATGATCAAACTATAAAACCTGGCAATAATTGTAAAAAAAAGGAAAATCATCATGCAATACAGGCTCGACAAAATAGACAACAAAAGAAAAACCAACGTAAAGAGAGACATCAAAATTTCATTATATTTTAAGAGGTTAAAAAAAAAATCTAACAGTAAAGAAAAAAATGGCTGGGAAAATATTCGCAATGCATTCAGCAAACGTAAAACTATTTTGAGAAAAAAATTCAACCAATATTACATTAAACTTCATACATATGTGATATGGAACGAGGAAAAAATATAGAGAAACACAGAGGAAAAAAAAATAGAAAAAAAAAAAGAATCTTTTTTCCCGCGCATTCATAAATGTGTTTGCCACAGTAAGCACGTACTTAATGAGTCATATTCAACGCCATTCAATGAGTGAACGTTCTGGATGGGGACCGAGGCCTGTAATCTAGAAGCAAAATGAGTACGGTAGTTGTGTGAAGTGAATATAATTTGATTTTCCCGCCACAGTCACCGCTGTTCTCGCCTCAGCTATTCCCGTCGTTGTCGTTGTCGTCATCATCATCATCATCTTCCGAGAATAAAAGAAATATTAATTCAATTTCCGATTCGTGCGTAATTGGTCGTTCTCTAACTGCATTAGCTTTCGCACGACCACCACTTAACAGACTTAACTCTACCTGGCCTGGATCGTTCAAGAATTCCTTGAATTCACTCGTTGCCGTTTCGGCGGAAATTGCAACGATTATCAAAGAACAAAAGCATTTCAGCGTCCAATTCTTTGTCTGATCCGGGGTACGGGTTAATTTGCAATAGAAATATTTATCTTTTGTTTATATGTTTTCGCTTTTGGCTTTCCTGCATAAAATGACTGTTTTGTACAATAAACCGATACCTGTGATAATAAAAGATATATATTTTGGAGTTAAGCCTTTTGCGGGAATTTTCAAATGCGAAAAGTATAGACTAAAACTCTCGAAAAGTTTGCTTGCATCTTTCATAAAAAGTTAACCAAGAAAGAAAACGATTATTATTATTATTATCTAGAGAAGCCGAGTAACGGTAATATATATATATATATATATATATATATATATATATATATATATATATATATATATATAAACTATGTTTCATTTGGCACACGCTTCTAATTTTCTCAAAGAATATAATGTTTCTCATCGGTCACCCATCCCCGGACTGGTATGATTCAACACAGCTTAACATTGGTGATCAAACGATAATATAATTATTCATCTTGTTTGTAGTTACTATGCATTTGAATTTTGTGGAAAATGTTAATGTTATTGTTTTTTTTGTTTGTTCAGTGTTGCTATTGGTTACCTCAGAAAGAAAAAGTCTAATATAGTAATCTATAAGATGGTTTGGAAAACCGTTATTAACGAGCGTTTGTTTCACATAATTAAGTTCTTTAAAGAAAATCGGACGAGAAGAAAATCTCGTGTGCTCGCATAAGGAAAATCTTTAATAACACCTATTTTATATCTGAGAGGACATTGATTGCTAAAATTAAGATGGCAAGAGTTTTTAATTGTGAGTTTTTTTATGTAACGAAGTAGAAAATGTATTATTACTATACTTCACAAGAACATCCAAGAATGGGAGTTTATTTTTTGGCTAAGTTCAAAGGCAAATTTGAGCATGGAATTTTTTTTCCGCATCTAGTTTTGAGATTATCAATTTTTTTTGTGTTCTCAGTTAATATTTTATATATATATATATATATATATATATATATATATATATATATATATATATATATATATATATATATATTAATGCATGTTTCATTAAATAATATAGACAAGTTTTGTCTATTTATTTTGTTTATTTATAGTTTCTGTCTGATAAGCTTCATCACATTATCGTTGAAAGACGAAAGGAAAACACCATATTGACACATGTTTGAATCCAATCTAAGCTTTCAGCTTACATAAGCCATTATCAAAGATGCCAATTTTAATAAATCAAACAACACATATACGAAACCACAATAATGGCCCGCCCTTGCTGTTTGAATAAGCTCAAAGTCACGACAACTCTTATTTACGAGCCAAGGAAGTGAAAAACGCGTCGTAGCTCGTGACGTCACACATGCCAACGCGAGAGTAAAAACGAGAAGTATTAAGTATGGGAAGCCATTGGTATAAACCAATGGTTTCTGCTATAGATTATAGGCATTTAAGATTTCATAGGTTAGGTTTCAACTGTTTTATGTATATAGCTTCAAGGATTTTTAATTTTTGTTTATTATTTTCATGTTTAAGTATAATTGTGTTGTCAACAAGGATTTTCCGGAATTGAGTATGTGGGCAGGCATGTTGTTTTAAATGTCTAAAAATGTTAAAGTTATCAGTTAAATGTAGAGTTAAGCGTCTTGAAAGCGAGTTTGTGGTGTGGCCTACATAAATATTATTTAATCCATTGGAGATACATTCTCCCAAAGGGCACTTGAATTTGTGCACTATGTTAGTTTTTTGCAAATCGCTAACGGGGAGGGGGGAGGAATCATTCCGAATAGTTAAGTTGGATATGCCAGATTTAGTGTAGTATAGTAGTCTTTCAACGATAATGTGATTAAGTTTATCAGACAATACGAAAGGAACTTACTTAAAATAAATGTCTATATTATTTAATGAAACATGCATTAATGAAAAATTGCTGCCGAAATATACTATATATATATATATATATATATATATATATATATGAACATAATAAAATAGGCAGCATATATTTTACATTACAAAGAGTTAATCATACCTTGAATCAATCAGCAATATGAATGCGATTATTGGCGAAATCACTTCGCTAGTAGACATAATTGTAAGCATTATACTACTGATAATACAGTGAATGATGAGATCCTCATATATAAAATGGATATGGTGTATTTTTTACGAATTAAATGTGTTTATCCAACCGAGAGATGTTTTTAAGAATGAGCTATTTGTTAACGGTTATATGGTGTTGGACATTTAATTCGTCTCCCAGTTTTGATTCCGATGGAAAAATAAAGCCTGATGATGAATTGCGCGAAGCATTCGAAAGTACTAGCAGAAATAAAAAAAATACACCATATCCATTTTATATATGAGGATCTCATCATTTAGAGGATTATCAATAGTATAATGCTTATAATTATGTCTACTAGCGAAGTGATTTCGCCAATAATCGCATTCATATTGCTGATTATATATATATATATATATATATATATATATATATATATATATAATGTACAGACACGATGATAGATATAGATGCATATACTCTAACGTAGGCATGGTATACTATAATTTACTTACAGTTTGTCTATTCAATATAAAAACAGAGTAAAATCATATTTTTCTGAGCTAACTCTCTAATTTCAAACACTGCGGCGAAACAGTTCTGAAAATATTCCGAATTCGGATGTCGGGAAAACATGTTAAAAATGGCGACAGATAACAATATGGATATTAAAGATTATTTGATAGTTTCGAATATGAATTAAATGTAACGAAAAGAAACGCATATTTTTCAAATGGAGTCCGTGAAAATAGACAGAAGAGACAGAAGAGAAAGAAAAACTAATTAGTGAAAATAAATAACGTGACAGGAACAAGAGAAAGAGAACGACAAAGGATGTAATAAAGAAGACGATCGATAACAATAATTAGTTAATAAAAAAAGGGATGAAAACGAAAAGAAACCGTAAAAAATGTAACAATGACAAGTAAAATATACCATTCATTTATTCAAACTCTATTCATTAATTTAACTTTGCTTTCGGTCTAAAAGAATGTTAATTATACGTGTTTATCGATACGTAAGAAAATAATTCCATTTATATGTTTTATCTAGTTAACTTCGTTTCGAGTTTAATACAATATAAGTTGCATCTATGCTAATGATTGGGTAGAAAGTCTATTTTCTTTGTTCCATATTCCCAAGGTTATACGAAGTAGAATATTCGGCAATTTTTAACTAAAGCAGTGACGGCGTTCGCTCTAAGAAAGCATCCAAATTCTGCTCAACAGGATCAATTTGTGGAAGTGACTCCAGTAACAAAGAAAAATGAATTCCAATTGATAGATAACGAAGATGAAAAAGTTATCTAAAAATGTACCGTATGAATTTATACAGAAATACTTACCACATAATTGTAAGACATTAGATAGATGAAGACAATTGACATTAATGTTTTACCATTATGTAGGAAGTAGTTCTGCCGCACTCTGTAGTAAGTTGAAACTAAATACATCTTTACCAAACTCTCGACACCTGTATAAACCTTGTGTTCTTCGTAAATATCTATCTAAAAAATGTTTGAACGGAAGACGGAAGATGTGAGACCGAAATCCGAAGACGCATTGGGATAGCGAAGATGCCTCCGAAAAGCGAAGCAATGTATTAAGAAACGGGAAAAGTTAGTTAGAAACAAAGAAATGAGTAATGAACTTTTATGTAATATCAGTCCTCCTATATGGTAGTGAATGCTGGACAATCTCACAAATGAAGAAGAGATTTGAAGCAACAGAAATGTGGTTCTACGGAAGGATGATGAGACTGCTATATATTGAACATGTGAGCAACGACGTAATTAATTTTTGGGAAGACAGAAAAAAGACAGTGGAAATATCTGAAGCATGTAAAGAGGAGAGGAAGCTTAGAAAATTTGACACTTAAAGACAAGAAGGACAAATGAAAAAAGTCCATAACGTAATAGATTGTATAAATGGTTGGGAGAACAGGGGTTAGGAGATATAACAAAAGAAGTTGCTAAGAGCTACAAAAGGAAATTGTTGAGAGCCATGGTCGCCCAAGATCTGGTGGGACACAGCACATAAAAAAGAATTTTATGACTAGCACAATTGGGAAGTGTTTTAACAGACAACTGGAAATGTGACATCGAAATTCGAAGGCAAAAATGGAATAGCAAAAGATGTCTTGCAAAATCCAAGCAAAGTATGAAGAAACAGGAAAATATGGTTAGAAATAATGAAAAGAGCGTTGAACTGATATGTAATTTCAATCCTCCAATATAGTAATATGTCGTAACTTCGCAAAAACAACAGTAGAAAACCGGAACTGGTTTAACAAGTTTATTACATTTTGGTACAGGAAAACTATGTAGAATAGAATCTAGGGAAGAGAATGTTTAGCCGTGAATGACTGTTTTCAGCAAAAGCTGCTACTGTTCCTCCTGATACTCCTCTTTATGTAGGAGTATTTTTTATGGCTTTCGTCCGACGGCCGAGTCCAAACTTGTAGGAAAATATTCTCCCTCACAACACAACGCATACTGCCCAATTTCCTCAAAGATGAAGAGGAAATTTGAAACAACAAAGACGTTCGACGGAAAATTGCTGAGAATACCATGGATAGAACATGCGAGCAACGAGGCAGTTTGAAAGAAAACGGGAACAACAACAAAAGGACACTTAGAGATGTAATTTCTAGGTCACGTAATGAACAAATAGATCTTGGGGAATTCGGGACAGGGCAAACTAAATGCAAGAGGAGCTGAGGAAAATAGCGAGTAACCTACTTCGATGAAATCAAAACAGAATTTGCACTTGGCCTGGTAATTAAGGTGGAAAACTGCTGTTTTCTACGACTACAATGTTGAAATCTACAAACCTTCATTCACGTTGAGTCCTCTTCTTTCATAAATACAATAGATTTTACAGAATCTGCGGTGGAGTAATGGACAGCGGCTCGGATTGAGGAATCGGAGAGCCGAGTTCGAATTTCAGTCGAATCCATTATATTTATTTACGTGCTAATACCCTTGAGAAATGTAGGAATCCTCTTCTTGGGTAAATAGCAGGACAGACCAGGTTCTGTAGCCTTGGATGTCAACTGGTCTACCGCAGAAAGAAAAAAAATCTGCAGGAAAAATATCTGCCTCGTCAGTCATGTATCAAAAGATACATGATCGCCTAAGCGTGTATCACGCATGACACACAACTGACTGATATAAAGCACAGTTCATGCATAAATATACATAGACATTTATTATTACGCAGACCCACTACATAGAAACGGATGAATTCACGTAGTGGACTCTCCTGTTATCGCAAACACGCATCTATATATAGTGGCTCTTCCGTTGACGTTGTATAAACTGAATTTTGTGTCACGTTAACTGCTATGTCGAATTCCAGTTTATACTGTGTCTCCAGATAATGGCGAGAGATATATTTTTTTTATTTTAAGTTGGTTCACCAAATCCTGGAGACATACTATACATTTTTCTATGGCTTTATATGAAATTTTGAGAAAATGGATACGACATCTTGTTTATTTTAACTTTTACGTGAATGCTTTATAAATGTACAGTGGGTATAAAAAGCCCAAGAGAAACATTTATTGATTCAATTACAATATTAGAAATATTTGCAGAATTAATTTTGTCACCAATATATGGTAACGTGGCCGTCATTTTAAAATAAATGTAAATCCCTTTTATAGCACGTAAACATGTTTCTTTACTTGTCACGAAGCATGTTAGATAATAATGTATACTATAAATGGTGTCTCCCCCCAAAAAAATGACATGTCCCATACAAACGAAATTAAATAGTTTTCATGTTGAACAATAAAAGACTTATTTATCAAAAGTTGCTGAAAATATTTCATTCACTTTTAACGATAAGTATAAATTTGCGTGTGTGTGTGTGTGTGTGTATAAAGAGAGTTATATTTATGAACTGGTCAGAAGGACATGTTATATTAAATTCATATTCGTGTCTTGGGAAACTGTATTAGATTCTGTTATATTGGAATAACGTGTCGCTGCCGACATCTGAGTTTGAACATAGATCGTCAGTGAGCAAACACGGTTGATCCCATTATTGAATTAAGTGGATCACGTGACCACAGAGGAAACGCCTACATGTAGGAAGTAGCTGACGACCAAACGATTGCTATTTCTAGTCTATCCTCTATACTATACAGATCGTTATTTCTATTCTATCCTCTATTACTATTCCGGTCGCTATTTCTACTCTATCCTCTATTACTATACGGACCGCTATTCTCTACACTATTTCTCTATTCAGATCACTATACGGATTACTATTCGAGCGAGTATTATCGAGCAAGTACTGTTAGTGCGAATGATATCCGAAGGCGAATGACACCAGTATTGTTCAACGGCGTATTGTAGTTGTAACTGCAATTACAAAGTCTCTACTACAACGAGCATTACGAAAGTGACGAGGAGTATTCGTTGACATCACAAAAGTGGCACCTATTTTCGTAATATACTAGAGCCCAGGTCATTTCCATCAGTGTTGAGACGATTCGCGGAGACGTGTGGCACATGCGGAATCTAACACACGTAGATTTTTTCCCTTAATACGCACCAACTAGATGCGTCTCGCCTAAATGTAGAACGAAGAACAAATACTAATTAACTCACTTTTTCATCACTATGGCAATATTGTCTCCTTCCCGAAACAAATCAATGGCGTACTTTTGTGGTACTGAGGTGTCATCTTGTCACAAGAAGAAAACAATATTGTTTTAAGTTAGCTCTCGCAAAAATCCAGTTATATGTAGAGAGAAAATATCTTATTGCTGTAAGAGCAGAATTCCCACTTTAAGTTGCCCTATTGACAATGTATTTTGCGTTGAAACTGTATTTAAATCACACTATACTCTTGGATGCTGCAGATAGGTCACACTGAAATAAGGACCGCTATTTGGTCCGCATAAAAGAAGACAGAATACACATAGTTGTATCAACTGGAGAGCAAGTAGGGTACGTGTTACGGCTGCCACTTGAGGCGGGGAGCGTCATAATGCTACTGAACAAATTATTGGTAGTGTAATATTCATTAATTAAGCCGGAAGTCATCTAGCAATACTTAAGATTTCAGAATATTGCGATTAAATCAATATCGAACTATAAAGACCTGAAGAGCTTCTAAAATTCATTGCTCAGCATGGATATCAGTTCTTGTTTCTAAATCCCCTTCCACTGTTAAAATTATGCTAACAACTGCAATTTCAATCGCTAGTTAAGAGATATCTTTCAATTTAAATCAGTTGAAGCTAATTTTGTCTTATTTAAGGGTATCCGAGATCGACGTCTAATTATGGGACGTAGTACGATGGAGGAATGGAATCTGAAGATAGGATTGACAAATTTGCATCAGTGAAAGCAAGGAGGTTACAGTTTTAGCCCGAATCGGCACAATTCCTTCGTTCTCGATTTCCATTTGTTATTTTTTAAATCATTTTTTAAATCACTTCACCCCAAACAAGGCAATAAGCCACTAAGATAAAAGAGAATACGAGGAAAATACTATAATATTAAGAAGAGAGGACAATAAAAGAACAAGAATTTAGAAAACGGAAGATAACGATTGACATTGCATTTAAATTTTACTCTACCCTGCATCTCGGCAACTTAAATTCTTCAAGATTATGAATCACAGACTAAGTTCATCACAATTGTTAAGTACTAATGAAATAGCTTACTAAAATATATCTACTCACACTTTCATAATTTCGTAATGGATAATTTAAAAGATTATTTAAAATCTTCGATCGTAAAGCAGCGAGTAACCTACATAACTAGCTTGAGTAAATGATTGGAAGTAAGGGGAGTGGGAGGAATAGTAAAAAAAAAACAACAAAAAAAACATCGCTACAAGGGATAGGACATTGTGGAAAGCAATGATCGCCCACGTCTGGATGGACAAAATGCATAGTAGAAAATATCAGTTGACTTGTTGCGTTCTCTTTACTCTCGTTCATGGTTTGAAATATTCTCCTTTCTAATTTTCAGGAAAGCCGGTATTACAGGGAGTGAAACCAGAACATTCGAGGAGAGGGATGCGGACAGATTTGGGTGGTGCGGTCTTTTGCGAAAAACCAAGTCCCAAAGAATGGCCAATCAAGATTTTTTAAATTGCTTGTGACTGTCTGCGTAGGTTATACCTTTCCATTTTTGAAAGAAGAAATAGAATATTGTGCAACGTTTTTGCCTTTGAGGCAGCTGGGCCACAATTTTCTGTTAGAGATAAACGAGAATCAGCTTCGGGTTCAATTCTTAAGCAAGTCGGTTGAATCTGCTGTTAACGCTCTGTGATATCAAATGTTCAAAGTTTAAAGATTTGTCAGTTTTGCTAGGTATCGACAGAACGACAGGCGAAAAAGTAAATTTTTGCTTTGTATATATTTTTTTAAAAACACTCAAGGTAAAACAATCAAAGGTGTTTAGAAAAAAATAAATGAAAAATATCTTTCGTTTGGTTCTTGGATTTAAAAAAAAAAATTGTTTCGCCACATGTAATGCAGTAAAAAGCCCCTAAGACACAAGAGATTGCTGGATGTGGAAGAATTAGGAAGAGAAACATTAATAATGAGTAAGAAGAGAAAAAGAGTAATCAGGGCGACAGTAGATAGCGATTGACATCACATTCAATTTTTCGCAGATTAAAGTTGGCTGGAAAGCATGGAACCGGAAGGGAGTTCCACAAGCGAGTAAGGACACTGTGAGCATTGAATTTACGGTTACATCTAGCTAGCTTAAGTGTCTGTTGAAAGATTGGGGGAGGGTGGCGAACAGCAAAAAACTGGCTTGAATTTAAATTAAACATGCAGAATCAAAACTGACAAATCTTTAAACTTTGAACATTTGATATCACAGAGCGTTAACAGCAGATTCAACCGACTTGCTTAAGAATTGAACCCGAAGCTGATTCTCGTTTATCTCTAACAGGAAATTGTGGCCCAGCTGCCTCAAAGGCAAAAACGTTGCACAATATTCTTTTTCTTCTTTTTTCTTTCTCCTTAAATCGATACAAAAATAGCCAACTTTTTTGTTGCAAAGCAAATCAATAATTAAATCAGTCAACTAAATACACGGCCAATCAATCAATCAATTGATCGATCGATAAATACAAAAAATAAGCCTATACTGCAAAAACATTGAGAGGGAAATGTTAATTGAGTCAGGGTTTGAACAGAGGAAAAAAACAGAGAAAATAAAAAGCGAGACAAAGAGCTTGCCCTAAGAAATATTCAGTAATAATATGTACGAAACATAAAAACAATATCAACCTGCATATACTACACGTACACAATGTATTTTAACATGTGTACATATTCATCTCCACCATTGATTATTGATAGCCGGTCACTCTTGGTGGTGTAGTGAGAGAGAGAATGAAATAAACCTTGCGAGCATGATTTCGTTATGTAATGGCGCCTTTCCGTACGTGCCTGTTTCAAGTTACAGCCAAAGATTAGAACACAGATTCCTGGGGAAGGGTAGACTGTCAGTCGAAAGTGATATCGATCTCTCTCTCTCTTTTTCTCACGAACCAATTCTACTCACTCGACTATCGACTGAAATCGGATCAATGTCGTAAGGGTCCTCTTCTAGAATCGGTTGGCAGGCTTTGTCCATCTGCGTATTGGAAATGCGGACTCTTTCAACGCAAGCCTGGAATCGTTCTTTCTCATCTTACTCACTGCTTTCAAACACAGTTGTTCTTCACACGCATCTATAAGGGCTACTTGACGTGTGATGACAGGTCATATACCCTTTTCTCTCCTTCTCATATGTCAATTGGTTTGGATTTTTTTCCCATCTGTTCTCATAGGCAGTAGTCCGTGTGCCAGATTTCCAACCGTGTGTTTATTGAACTGTAGATGATATAAGGGAATCGTGAAACTGGAGACCTCCACTCCGTTATATGCCTTTTTGTCCTCCCCAAAGCCTACTCCCGTGCCAATCCGTGTGAAAAACGCGGATGATGCCGACAACCTGATGTTCATATCCCTGGAGATGAAATACGCAGAGAGGTCGGACAAAGCCGAAGTGGCAGAGCTCAACCGAAAACGCCGCCGATTCCTAAGACAGGTGTCAGCAACATTGAAAAACTTTCTACATTTCCCGAAATTCAAATTGAATAAATGGATTTTGTTGGTATTTTTCTGAAGACGCAGGCAAAAGAAAAGTTGGAAAGAAGCGACTTAGAGAAAAAGAACAAATTAGGTTTGTTTGGTAATTGTCAGCAGGTGAAAAAAAGAGCAAAGTAATTGAGCGTCCAGCCGTAGTGCAATGAATAGCAGATTAGAAGGTAAGAACATGATTAGCCGATTGGGAGTGAAGCCGAAAGTCACCGGATATTCCACATTATAATCCCACCGTGGCGTAATGATTAACAAGTTAGACTCGTAAACCAATTCGCAAGTGTTATATGTCCGACCCCCAACCTGGGGGGCTTAATTTATGCAATCCTGTGTTAGCTTTAAGTTATGCTCAGTAATTAACACCAATTATTTGAAAGAGTTATGAAAGGGAATGATGGAGAACATTCGACGAGTTTATCGAAAGGGTGAGAAGAATGATTTACTTCGATGCTTGGTTTTACCATGTGAAAGAAACAGATAATGAGAAAAAAAGAGGAAAGGAGAAAAACAAAAACAAAGAGAAAGAGGACAAGAAAAAGAGAACGAGAAAGAAAAAGAGAACGAGAAAGAAAAAGAGAAAAAGTGGAAGAGAGAAGAAGAGTGGAAGAAAGAGGAAGAAAAAAGAGAGAAAGGAAGAAAGGAATTAAAAGAAAAAAGAGGAAAAGAAAAAAAAAGACAGAGAAAGAAAGAGAAAGAGAAAGAGAAAGAGAAAGAGAAAGAGAAAGAGAAAGAGAAAGAAAAAGAGAAAGAAAAAGAGAAAGAAAAAGAGAAAGAAAAAGAGAAAGAAAAAGAGAAAGAAAAAGAGAAAGAAAAAGATAGATTTTGATTTGATTTGTTTTTTATGGTTTATCAACACTTTGAGCCGAAACATATTTTGGATTCTAAGAATAATTATTTTCCAAGTTGATATTGCATTAACAATTTTTGAGAATAACAAAAAAGAACCACCTGCTTTCTTGCAAAACAACAAGAACAAAACATGGTTTCCGAAATCAACGTATCTACCAATCTGATTCAATATTCCTCACCGAACCACAAGAAGACCATCCAGCCCAACCACCAGGCGGCATCTTTCTCACAGGCGGAAGTATCAGAGTTAATACAAGAGGCATTCTAAAAAAGGAAATTCTGATAGAGGCTGAGTAACTGACACGTTAGGAGTCCCATGTTAAATCTGACCCCCGTGAAGAAGTAGATAAATAAATTCCTGACTATATATTAATATCGCGGTATTCACTGTCACTGCAGTATTTAATTTGGCAAACTGTACCTTAACAAACAGGTGTTATAAAAAGCATGATTAACGATGCGAAAATGTTTCCTCTTTGGATACATTGTTTTATAGAAAATTAGACAACAAAAAAGAAACACTTCACAATAATTTTCAAAATTATGTTGTTGATGAAGCAATAAGATTTGCCTTAAAGAAATTTAGAAACGTCAGCAACGAACATAATATAAACAAAAATATTTCCAACTCTAACAGTTAAGAAACCGCTTTAATTTTTTATGTTGGCCACACATGTACCACAGTTTCTCGTAGGTTGACTTGATATTTGTCCAAATTTCTTTTTTCTTTCTATGTGCGGTGTCCTTTCATGACGTAGGCGATCATGGCTCTCCACCTCCCTATATCCTTTGTAGCTCTCAACAGGTTTCATCCCTCTGCCACCTCCCCCAGACCACGTTCTGTCATCCACTAAGTATGTCAGGCGTTGTTTTCCCTTGTCTCTTTTTCCCTCTATCCGACCCGTGAGTATCAGATTCACCAGGCCATCCTTCTTCATTATGTGTCCCAGAAACGTCAACTGCCTCTTCCTGATATTAAGTACAAGCCTCTTGTTTGAATCCTCTCTGAGACCTTATCGTTGCTCACACGCTCGGTCTATAATATCCTTAGCACCCTTCTGTAGACCCAAAACTCGGTCGCATTGAGTCTCTTTTTCATCTTTGAGGAAATCGTCCAACATTCGCTGTCGTAATGAAAGACATGTCACGTAACAGCTCAGTATTTCTTCTTCGTTACTAAAGCTTCTGGAATGTGTCCTTGGCCATCCCAATACGTCTACAGATCTCAGTGTTGCATTTACCATCCTCTGTCAGAAAGTTTCCCAAATATTTAAAATTCCGTGTCTGCTTGATTCTAGTGTTCCCGACCTGCAAATCGCATTTCGGGCTCATCCTAGTCAATCTAAAAATGCCAGTATGAATGGATGATGGGTTATAAAGAAAAGAGAGGGAATGGTCATTAACACTGCCAAACAAGCTTTCATAATACCAGTAGTTAAATTAAAATTTCCGGAATTTATATTTGCCAAGATTAATTTTGTCAAGTGCATAGACATTTCAGCGAGAAATGGTAATTACAAAATATGTAAATCTTTTATGGCTTGTGTTCACTCAGGACAGAGGCGATCATGGTCATCCACAATTCCCTATCCTTCATAGCT
>OZ038491.1:60005154-60032654 GCA_964036315.1 Acanthosepion esculentum
ACATTGTCTGCGAGAGACCAGTGTCGCCAAATTCCGTCTGGCTCAGACTGGACAGGGTAAAAAACCGTGTTAACAAGTTGTGAGAGCGATGGCGAGAGAAAGGAAAGAAGAGAAGAAAATGTGGACTGTTGGATTGAATGTTGCCAATCAATTTTGAAGAGACAGTTAATGGCATGGATTATAATCGCCTAAAACAGACGACATTACTTAAAAAATGATTCGGTTGAGATCACTGATCTCGAAAGCCTTTGTTCGTTTGTGTATCTCATTCGGGTTCGACAAACCAAAGAAAAAGCATTCGATAGTCTGAATCCTTTGAATGTGTATATATATATATATATATTATATAAAAAAATAGATCTTGCTGGTGTTGCTTTTTCCAGTATTAAAACACGCCAAGCTTATAAGTGATGAAGCGAAATTCGGAAAATACCAACGAACACGACGCATAGTTCCAGAGGCATTCTTTGTAATCTACAAATTCATTGGAAATGGCTCACAAAAGCCGAAAGCGCTCAGAAAATATTGGGCAATTTATATTCAAGTCCAGTTCAATAATTAGAAAAATTGTCAGAATGGAAGAAAAAAACGAACAAGGAATATATATATATATATATATATATATATATATATATATATATATATATATATATATATATATATATTCCTTGTTCGTTTTTTTTAATATATATAATGGACTCTCACGTCGGTTTCGACGTATGAGGATCTGACAACTTAACCAATTGATTCAGTTATAAAAATTTGTGCGATAATCTTCAGTGGCACTTAAGACCCGCTAGTGATTTACAAAGGAGACCGCATATGGAGCAAGAGGGAGGATTGTTGGATTTTTAGATTGGCTGACCTTTTATATCTTGCTCTCGCTTCTTGAAGACGATTCAGACTAGCAGAATGAAAACTACTGAGTCCATTAAAACACACTGATTTCCATTCTACCCGCTCCAAGGCTAAGCGCACAAGAGTGTTATGAGGATAATTGACAGCAAGCAAATTGCTCTTCAGCTTGTCTTTGTATCTTAGCCATGGGCGTCCTACATTCCTGTAGCCCTGATCTAACTGGCTGTACATTAGGATCTTGGGTATCCTGTATGTGATTAAGAATGAACGAATCAGGGTAAACCGACAGAAAACACACATAAGTGGTGAGGGCTTGTGCAGAACCATTTACACTTTTCGGAACTCTCTTTCTTTCTCTCTCTCTATATATAAAACTTTCGCTCGCCTAAAATTACCATAGTTGACCGTGGCTTTCAGTCAGTTTGAAATATATTTACAAGAGCTCTTAAATTTAAAAATTCTGAAAAACTAAAATTTTTGCATCTGTTTATAGATGCTGGATGCAAAAGAAAATCTTTATATTTGCTGTGATAAAGTGCATCATAGTACGAAACGTATCGGCTATGAGAAGTTTACCTTTTGCCTTCAGCCATGTTGTCTTTTTCCAGATATATTTTTAGCTATATCTTAATTTCTCGACACACACACATACACACTGAGATATATATATATATATATATATATATATATATATATATATATATATATATATATATATATATATGCCGGGTGTAACAGCAAAATTGTCCAATTGTTACATTAAGTTTGAACCGTTGTATCTTAAATATGATTAAAGATATGTGACTGGAATTCTCCCAGGTTTTATAACACTATAGGATTCCACTTTGAACAATAAGAATTTAGCTCTAACTTGAGATGATGGTCCCTCTTTCTGTTGTAACCTCCTGATCCAGTTTTCCACTCTACTGTTCCTGCTTTTTAAGCTTATTCACTGTTCTTTTGGTGATTTTTGGATGAACTTTGAAGATGGAAGCCAGATTATGAAAGTTCGTACTATTGCTGAAGGTCTGAATGATCTTTTTCCTCTCACCATTGTTCAGTTGGGAAGAATAGCGCTGAATAACTCAAAGAGCTTTACAGTGATTCTTACGACAAATAGTGTCAGGATGGCTAAACTTCATATCTAATAACTAGGGGAAAGAAACTCAATTAGTTTAGCGGCTATTTAGATAGTAAAGATTTTGTCGAATGAACAGTTATCGCAAGCTGTTACATGATTGGGACAATTTATATATAGTGTGTATATATGGATTGGTATATCCTTATAAACATATTGAAATATACTGACAACTATATGTGTTAATTTATCTATACGTGTGCATACTTATATGCACTTCAACGTGTGTACATCGGTATAAGGTATGTTTGTCTATTTATAGGCATGCAGAGATATCGATTCATTGCAGGGTAAAAGGGTAAATAATTTCACACCAAGAATTCCAAGCTATTAGTGGTCGGTATTGAAGCAATTATTAAGGTACCAATTAACAAAAGTGTAAAAAGGAATTTGGAATGAAAAGCAAAGTAAACATATAAGCCTAAGGAAGTTAGAGCACAGTGCCCGGATGTTTATGTACAAGAAAGTACAGAAGCGGATTTTAGTTATTTCTGATGTGATGAATGGCTTTTGAAAGTTATAGGCAAAGACTTCAGAAAAAAGCGGAGAGAGAGAGAGAGAGAGAGAGTGAAGCTTAGATGACGATGAAAATGAGAGAGAGAGAAAAAAATTGGCTTTCGTAAATTTAAGAAAAGAGATTGAAGAAAAAAAGACGAAAGCGAAGATTAGAAAAGAGTAAAGAGACCGAAAAGAATAATTAAAAGAGAAGATCGATGAAGGCCGGTAACAGAAAGTTATATTGGAATGTTATGAGAGGAAGAGGGATAGGAAAGTGAGAGATGGAGGAGATAAATGGAGACGGTCAGGAGAGAAAGAGAGAGGGTCAGGAGAGAAAGAGAGAGGGTCAGGAGAGAAAGAGAGAGGGTCAGGAGAGAAAGAGAGAGGGTCAGGAGAGAAAGAGAGAGGGAAAAGATTAATGGATGGGGGAGGAGATAAAAAGGGATAGGGGATAATAGAAAGGGAGAGGAGGATGATAGAAAGGGGAGGAGAGAGGGGAAAAAGGGGAAGAAGTATCAACGTCATTTTCTCCGTATTCCAAATGTATGGAGAAAGTTCTACTCAGAAAATTTCGTTTCCTAGGAATTGCTATTTTTAAGATGCTGATCTCACCTATGATCAAGCTCTAACAGCTCAATGGGGGAAAATCAGCTTTCAACATTCAATGACTTAAAAATTAAGCTATTAATGTTCCCTCACATCTCACGATGAACAATTGACCTCTTGACGAGTTTTTTGCTTTTGAACATGTCCAGTACACCCTCAAGTAGAAATTGTATATATGATCGATTGATAAAGATGATGGAAATATGGTCGATTTCATATGCCGCTTCAGAAACTGCCTGACAGTTCCTTTTCAGTCAACCGATTTGAAGACAACATTTAACAAATATTTATCGTTGGTCATGAAACACAAAACAATTGGGATCGAGATAAAATCTCACCCATTCCTCTTCTATGCCAGTGTCACAATATAGCAGATTGCATCATACATTATGGTTGTCACCAAAAGTGACAAACCAATGTGGACGTTACGTATTGGGGACGTCTAAATCAAGCAAATACAGAAATTTACTTTCCCGGGGAGTGTATTAACAGACTACGGAAAAAAGGGACGGACATCTGAAAGCGCATCGGAGTAGAGAATGGTTTCTTCCATAAATAAACGTATTAAGTGAGTAATCAAAACTCATTTCAGAGTCGCCGTCATTTGCCATAGCACCATTAATTTTCAGCATTGCTCTGTCGGGAGAAATGGCTATTTTAAATATTGTAAAAAAAAAAAAACAACAACAACAATTACACCGCGATTCGCAAGTAAACTTATAATGCCTTGCGCCCTTTTGTTGTTTTTTTAAATCTTTTTATTTGTCCTTCTTTCCTTTATTGTTCTTTATTTTAGTTTCTCCATTGTCATTAATTTTTAAACTCTAAACTTCAGCCCCTCCCCAACTTGTTTAAATTAGAATGAATTTGTAAGTGTCCGGAAATTCTATGCAATATCTAATCTACGATATGGCAGTGAATGAATGCTTGACAATTTCATCGTTGATGGTGACGAGACGTGAATTTCTTCTGAGGAATGGTAAAATACCATGGGCAGACCATCGGATCAACCAAGTAGTCCTATGGAAGACAGGAACGACAAGGAAACATAGACATACAACCAGAAAGCTGAAAGTCCTGAGACAAATAATGAGGAAAGGGAGCCTTTTTAATTTAATATTTGCAAGACATACGGGAGGCAAGAGAAGCAGAAGGGAAACGGTGAATGAAGAGCAAGGAGAACGGATGGTGAAGAGTCTAAGGTTACTTCGAGCAAACAAAAGCAGAAAGTTGTGGAGAGCTATGATCACTCACATCCTGAAGTGACAGAGAAAACAAAACAAAAGAAATGAGGTGTTAATGTCGACTGCTATGCACAATTGTCGGTGATTCTTTTGGGAAGGAAACAATTTTATATCATGAATTTTTAACTTGTTTCGATTAGCGGTGAGAGCTCAAATCTCGGCGGGAAATTTTAGGTGTGTACAAAGATTTCCAGCGCTTCAACGAAAAGAAAAAGAAAATAACTGTCTTCAATTTTCAATGTTTTTATTTTAAACTTCTGAGAACTATTCTACGCACCTCACATTGCTTTAGTTTTTAAAAAAAAAATCCATACTGCTTGTCAGTATGGAAATATAACACATTCCAAGAGATGTGATAAAGGTCAATAAAACTATGGAAGCTAATAAGGACTTCTTTTATGTGCCGTGTCCCTTCAGAGACAGACGATCAAGTCTCTCTACAACTTCCTTTGCTCCGTATCTGTGAGCAATTTTCTTTTTACTATACTTCCTACTCTCTGTTATACGATCAATTTATACAAGCTCTTGCCTTCAACATGTCTATTAATTGTCAGATTCTCCTGAGTATGACGATAAACTACACCCGGCAGTAAGGCATCTGATCGGGAGATTGGAGTTTTAGAGGAGCATGGAAACACCTCTTAATTGCTGTTGTTCCCAGGTTCACCCTAACTCAGGTGGTAGCACCTTTTAGGTTCCCAGCTATAGGCAAGTCGTTATCCTCCCCACATAAACAAAACCCTACGAAAGTCTAAAAATACATTTCTATAATACAAATATCATCAATACATTTTTATAAAAAAATTCCAAAAATACCTATTTATAGAAAAATTAGCAACAATGCATCAATCAACATGGAAGAATCCCTATACTCTACAATTTCTTAAAGAAATCAAACTATTTCAAAATATAAGTTCAACAAAACTACAACATAAAGCATACATATCACTGCCTCTAGTAATTATCTCCCCACGAACAGGTATATGCACAAAAGCTGAGTATCGTCTACGATGTATACAGTTGTGAAAGCAGAATAACACACATATTTTTTATTTCTTCAAACCATTCAAGGAAATTACATTTCGGAATTAAATGATCCAGAAAGTGTTGAGATATTGTGAAACAAATGCAATCAAACTCTTGTTTTTTATGTTCAAGAAATGTCAAATCTTTCCTGTACTTTCGATTCTTCTATTCCGTAAAACCTCCTCATTGTTCAGTCTATGGTATTCTCAGTATCCTTCTGTAGAAATAATCTCTGTTGCCTCAGATCTCCCAATCTGTGAAGAAATTATCCAGTATTTCTGGAAGGAGGATTGATATTACATAGCATTTCAGCAGGTTTTTCTTTGTTTCTAATGACATTTCCCTGTTTCTTTATGTTTAACTGTTTGCTATCGATGAATTTGTGGGGGCAAACCGCGTGTCTGCGCGTGCGTGATGAGACGGCTCTGTTTTTGGAAGGCATCTTTCGCTATTGCAATGTGCCTTCAGATTTCGGTTGGGTTTGCTTTATTTTGTTTTACGGTATTTCAAAATCAATGGGTTATTTAATGCCGACAAGATTTTTAGTATAGGTTTGTATGAAAAGAATATGTATACTTTGTAAAAAATCAGTTTGGAGATCAGGTTTCAGTGACGTATTTTTGTAAAGAGGGTATTTGTCGAGAGTCAAATTTGTTGCTGGTAATATTTTTTCCCAAAATGCATTGCTGGTAACAATTTTTCCACACAAATATTACTAGTATGTTTACTATAAAAATCTATTTTTATACTTTCATAGTGTTTTAACCCCATTTGGGGTGTTAACTATTTGTCATTAGTTGGGACATAAAAAGGTGCTACGAACGTGGGTTAGGGTGAACATGGGGACAATAGCAATTAAGAGATGATTCCTCTCTCTTTAAAACCTCCCGATCAGAGGCCTTGCTGCCGGATGTAGTTTATTATCATACCCAGGATGTTTGAGATTTCGGTGTCACATTTTGGTAAGTTATTAAGACACGAAAAAGATTTTTAAATTTTCTGTATTTCTTTAATTTTATCATCTCCAGTTTGCACTCACATCTTGGATTATTCCTCTATCTGACAACACTAAATTCTATCTTCTTATAGTAGATGGTTAGTACTTACTTCCAGGTTTACTTCACTAATTTTTTAGGGATTCCTGTCGTTTTTAATTCTCTGTCTGCCATCGACACATTGTCATCTACGTATCACGTTGTTAAGATTCTGCCCAACTATCAAGAAATTCTGGTAGGATTTCGGATTGACTCGTTGTAGCGGTTAAATAACAACGCTTCATTTAACAAATTCGGACAACTTCCTTCTGCTTCATCTCCTGCAATTTGAAGTTGACTAAAACAACATGGTGTAGAATAACAATCTAATAATGAAGAATGTAGGTACCTTTTCTAATTAAAAAAAAAATCAGAAACAGAGATATTAATAATGAACGGGAAGAGGAAAGTGTAATAAAGGGAACAGTAGATAGCGATTGACATTGCATTAAAATTTTTGAGATTAAAATTGTCTGGAAAGCATGGAACTGGAAGAGAGTTCCACAAACGAGAAGTGTGGGAAAAGAAACTGTGAGCATAGAATTTACGGTTACGTCTAGCCAGCACAATTGCAAATTGAGATCTCGACGCCAGTCTAAGATTGCACTTATATTAAAAAAAAAATTCTAGGTACCATAACGAAGAGCGATATTTATTTGTGAAAATACAAAATGTGGCACAATGCCAAAAATGAGGAATGTGGAAAGGACGGTCTTCTTCTCACTTAAATTTAAACTTAGCTAGCCACAATTACCGACTCAATCACACCACAATATTCCTAACACCAAAACAACGCATTCTTACTTACCTTTCTTACTACATTCACCATAATACCTCATTGTCTCTATGAAAAACCTAAATAATCCCCATATGTACAATTCAACGAAGAGCGATATTTATTTCCGATTCAGTACAGAACACGTGGCATAAGGCCAAAATGGGGAATAGGGAAAAGGACGGTCAGTCTTAATATTAAACTTAGCTAGCCACAAACACTGACCCAAATATACCACAATATTCCTTACACCAAAACAACGTATTCTTACTTACCTTTCTTACTACATTCACCATAATACCTCAATGTCTCTATGAAAATCCTAACTAGTCCCCATATATACAGTTCATTGTCTATGGGAGGGAGTGGAGTAAAACAACAACGAAGAGCTCATCCTAACAATTACAATGAAAGTATTTATAGCAAAGACAGAGAGAGAGTCAACCTTACGGTGGTGGGAAAGTGACTGAATGAGGAATTGCAGATTCTTCTTTGGATCTTATCAAGGAACTCAAGGTAAATAGCAGGGACCTCGGATCATATGTGGCAGAAATATTCTAAGCATTGAAAAATTGTCTCGCGCGTCACAGTAGACGAATTTTCTTAGCAGCTGACCTAGCAATGGATTTAATATCGTCTTTCCACTTCATGTCAACTGCGAACCTCAGCCAAAGTATACTCAAAGAGTCACTATCCTGGAGGTTAGCATCTGACTAAATACGAACGATATCTCTTTTCTGGGTATCACATCCCAATCGATTGGGTGCTGTTCAAATTCGACAAGCTTCAGTTAATTGACAGGTCAGGACTTGATTAATAGTCTGAGAATATAAAAACTACCTAAAGTTGAGATTAAAAGCAGCCAAAATAAAATGAAAGAAAGACAAGGCAATAAATTAATAATTATGATAATACTTCATCTCAGAAATTTGAACGACTTAATACGTAGCCGCATTTTTTTTGTATATCTAAATTATTAAAAAATTTTAGAAAGTGAAAATTTCAATGAAATATGTAGGCAATCTTTTCAAATGAAATTAATAAAATACGAACTTGAAGTAAAACGTTTAAATATATATGGCCCCCCAAAAAGAAGACATCACTTTGATTCTTATCTTCTTGGCGTCAATTTAAATAACCGACGTCTTTTTACATTATAAACTACAATTTCGGAAAATAAATTTCAGTGAAATATGTTGGAAAATTAACGTGTTTTTATACGAAATCAAGAAAATACGATCTTTAAGGAAAATGGTTACAATAAATAGCAAAAAAGAAAGCTTCAAATTCAACTGACGTCAGTGGGATATAGATGACGTCTGCTACCTCTATTATTATTGCTAGGTATCTACTTGACCTCCCACAGGGCCAGGTTGTGACACAAGGTCGGTTTTTAATGTGGGAAGGGAGGGGGAGTGGACCCGAGTTTTCACCCGGGCCGCAGTACTTTGGCTTTAGCTGGTCTTAGCTTGTCCAAGCTGGTCTTTAGCTGGTCATAGCTAGTCTTAGCTGGTCTTTAGCTGGTCTTAGCTGGTCATAGCTTGTCAAAGCTGGTCATAGCTAGACGTAGCTGCGATACTACCAGCGCAGGGACGAATCCCTGCAACCGGCCTGTATCAGATATCGAATCTCAGCCCCATAGGCGATCGTCCAGCGAGTAATCTGAGAACAGATACTACACCGTGATCTTAGCCTTTGGATTTACTTGACCTCCCACAGGGCCAGGTTGTGACACAAGGTCGGAGTTTAACGCGGGAAGGGAGGAGGAATGGACCCGAGTTTTCACCCGGGCCGCAGTACTTTGGCTTTAGCTGGTCTTAGCTTGTCCAAGCTGGTCTTTAGCTGGTCATAGCTAGACGTAGCTGCGATACTACCAGCGCAGGGACGAATCCCTGCGACCGGCCTGTATCAGAGATCGAATCTCAGTCCATAGATTACTCTCTGGACGATCGCCTGAGAACAGATACCACACGTGATCTTAGCCTTGAAGCCGAGAAACTATTATTACTATGTGTATGAAAGTCACAGGAATAAGTTTAAAAGGAAAATTAATAACAATGATCGCTTTATCTACAAACTTCTGATAATTGAATACTAATACAGTTCTAAAATTTTTCCTTGTCTGTGAGTTCGGCTTTTTCTATTTTCTAGGCTTTTTTTCTAGATAAACAGGGTCAGATAGCGAGGAGAAGTAAGTTGACTGCTTGAGATCTTCATAAAAAGCAGAAACAACCCAGTGTACATTACTTCGAATAAGCTCCGATCATGAAAACAAATTTACATTTCAAAATAAATTGGAAGCGCAAATAAAACTTGATTAATACCGAGAGATTAACAGACATCAAGATCGTCTAGGATTCCTTCATATTGGTTCGTTCGTTAGTGACGAAGCTTTCACCGGAAGTGAACGTGCTAAATGATTCTTGCGCCGGCTTACTCGCGGTGGGAACGAATGGAATCGCTTACTTTTGAAGAACGAGCGAACGCTTACGTGCACATTTATTAAGGAACCAACAGCACGCTGCCACATTTATTTCCGCCGTCAATTGGGAAGCGGTCTGCTATGGCCACAAGCTAACTTCCGTTTTCCTTCACGTGACCTTAACGAATTCTTGAAGCACGGATGTAGGTGTCACATTAACAGCTGTTTGACGACGATATCGTCATTGGAAACTAAGAGGATTAAGAACTGTTTGCTATCGATGAATTTGTGGGGGCAAACCGCGTGTCTGCGCGTGCGTGATGAGACGGCTAACTCAGCGAGTTCAAAGAGCCGAAAGAAACTGAAATGCAATTCTTAATTAAACAGCCAGAGCTCTAAATTAAAGGTAAATATATAAGCGTGTGAATAGAGAGACAAATGCCTGTGTGAAATAAGAGAAACGTGATTAAAACGACTTATCAGAATAAAACTGTAATGTAATGTCATAGATCCTAACTTACTTGACTTCCGTTACATTCTCACCGATGTGACATGGCTTCCCTCTGTCTTTTCTACAGATATTTTCATGGCAACTGTTCTGCTGAGCTTTTTTTTTCCTTGGTACCCCGATGACATGAATTTAAGCCTACTCCTAGATTGGCATCTAGGCTCCACCCGCTTACTGTTGAAATAAATAAATGCAACCGTTACTTCTACTCCAACAGTTTCTTTCTCTCGCATTTCCCGCCTGTGGAACTCCCTTCCGTTTCCGTTTGCTTGCTTCCCTGATAACTACAATCTTCAAAAATTAAAATTTAACGACATTCGCCATTTTATATCTTCTTGAATCTCATTTATCTTTTGTCTTTTCTTCAGACCTTCCTATACTCCGTCTTTTCTCTCACTTTCACACACTGCGTACTTGTGGCATTCCCGCCTTGCTTGGGGTGAAATAATACAAACAAACAAACCAAAAACACAAAAAACCCTCAGTCTACAATATGGAGGACATACACACACATATTACTTCAATCTTTATTACAGTGGACACACATATTTGAAATAGACACCTCAATTTTACTTAAACATGGGGAATACTGTATATTTGAGTAATCGTAATATGGAAAATATGCTCTCAGGCAGAAATCGAACCTGAGCTCACACCTCTGTAGGAGGAACTACCGTTTGATCAGGCGTGCTTTACTGCTCGGTTAAGAGGAGCATCAGAGTTCAGCAAGGCACTATTTTCCCTTTTAAGGCTTTGTTGAACCTTGACACCCTTCGAAGCCGAGCAGTAAAGCACACCGGATCAAACGGTAATTTTTCCTACAGCGGCGGGACGCAGGTTCGATTCCTACCAGGGAGCACATTTTCTTCATTAAGATTTCTCGGATAGGCAGGCCGATAGACGTAATACACACTGTTTCAAGTAAAAATAAAAATGAGACCTATATTTCAAATATGAATATCCAATAAACAATAATGTTTAAAGTAATAAACATAGACATTTTACACACACACACACATATATATATATAGATAGATAGATAGATAAGTATTTATATATAGACATTTTACATATATATAGAGATAAGTATTTATATATAGACATTTTATATATATATATATATATATATATATAGATAAGTATTTATATATAGACATTTTATATATATATATATATATATATATATAGATAAGTATTTATATATAGACATTTTATATATATATATATATATATATATATATAGATAAGTATTTATATATAGACATGTATTTATATAGACATTTTACATATATATAGAGATAAGTATTTATATATATATATATATATATATATATATATATATATATATATAGATAAGTATTTATATATAGACATGTATTTATATAGACATTTTACATATATATATATAGATAAGTATTTATAGACATTTCATATATATATATATATATATATAGATAAGTATTTATAGACATTTCATATATATATATATATAGATAAGTATTTATAGACATTTTATATATATATATAGATAAGTATTTATAGACATTTTATATATATATATAGATAAGTATTTATAGACATTTTATATATATATATATAGATAAGTATTTATAGACATTTTATATATATATATATATAGATAAGTATTTATAGACATTTTATATATATATATATATATAGATAAGTATTTATAGACATTTTATATATATATATATATATATATATAGATAAGTATTTATAGACATTTTATATATATATATATATATATAGATAAGTATTTATAGACATTTTATATATATATATATATATATATATATATATAGATAAGTATTTATAGACATTTTATATATATATATAGATAAGTATTTATAGACATTTTATATATATATATAGATAAGGATTTATATATATATATATATATATATATATATATATATAGTGAGAGAGTGAGAGATAGGGAGAGTGAGAGAGAGAGATAGATAGATAGATTTTTGCGGACTGTGGAGAAAACAGATAACGAAGAAAAAAAAGAAAGATTTTTCAACCAATCGGTGTTGGTTTGAGTAAATTCAGAAGCTTCGAACTTGTAGCCAATCAAAAATAATCAATATAAAGCTAGTCTACAGAAATCGACTCCCAAGCCAAGCGACATCCTTTCTCCAAAGAGATAAGCAAATCGGCTAGAGATCAATAGGCTCACCAACGATCCAAATTACATGACAATTTCTTTAAGCCACTCCGCTTCCTCTGTGACAAATATCTAATAAAATGAACGCACTTTTTCTATATCAAGCCCTTTATTTATTTCTCAGAATATTTCAAACATTAAGGCATCCAAAAATTCTGCTTACGCCTAGACCTATATTTATTCCAACAAATGAAAACACTCTTAAGTGCAATGAAAATACGATTTTAAATTTTCCCAGAAATATTGAATTATTTACTTGATTAATTTTGACGATGACTAATTGCTAATGTTACTATGAATAAAACAAAGCGTAACTGAATCCGTACTACATAAATTCTTTCAAGGAGAAATAATCCAGAGATATAATTAAGAACTGTCTAATTTACAATTTGTGTTTTTTTTAAATGAACGTTTTCTTGTTTTTATTCACGTGTGTCAAGTTTCATTTTCAGCAACGCTGATGAGAAGTATTTTCAGCCAAAACAATTATAATTCTCTCTCTCTTTCATATATATATATATATATATATATATATATATATATATATATATATATATATATATATATACAATATTAGTGGTAAATATACACATACATATGCAATTATATATACACATACATATATGTATAAAAATAATTCCAAGAGGATATGATCCAGGTAGAACTCAATGTCCAGGACAGAGTAAGGATATAAGAAAAAGATTTGAACACTAATATTCCAAGGTCATAAAGTATTCCATTGGAATCGTAAAAACGATCCAATTCATCAGACCTACAGATTCAAAATCTTTTTGAATCTCTAGGTCTGATGAATTGGATCGTTTTTACGATTCCAATGGAATAAATTATGACCATGGAATATTAGTGTTCAAATCTTTTTATTATATATATATATATATATATATATATATATATATATATGAAGAAATATAGCCTTAAGGTGTGCTATATTTATGGGGTAAAGTGCTCAATATCAGAGATAGAGCGTGTGTAAATATAAAAGTGAACAATGAAGTCAACTCTTAGAAGCGACAGTCTGTTTCATGCTAGATGCAATCGTCAGGCCCGATTGCGTCTAGCATGAAACAGACTGTTGCCACCAAGTGTTGACTTCAGTGTTCACTTTTATATATATATATATATATATATATATATATATAGTGCGTATCAAAATACTTTTACAAACTTTGGGGCTGGCTCCTCACACCAGAATAAAGAAAAAAATTATACAAACATAAGCCCGACAAACATTCGTTTTTGAGTTATTAAAGTTTACAGGCTGTTAAATGTACAATCGATCATCTTCGATCCATAATTTGCGGTGCCACAGATCCTGTCTAAGCAACGCGACGATAGACCACAGCAAAGTTAGTATGACTTCGCTGCCTACGGACTGGAAACGTAATATGATACAGCCGTGCTGCTTCGCTTCCATTACCATTCGTGCGGCCGTATGTAAAAATCATATCTGCCTGCTCACAATATGAATATCCTGCCATGGTTAAACGGAACACTTCTCAGTTAAAGGTTGTAGACAGACTAGCCACAAATGTACACGAATGACAAATGTAACATAATCTACATGGCAACACAGCGCCATCTACCGTAGACTTTCTTTAAACTTAATAATTCAAAAATATAGTTTTTGCAGACATATATTTATATGAACTTTTGTCCTTGTTTTGGTGTGCAGAACCTGCCCAAAAATTTGTAAAAGTATTTTGATACATTATTTTATATATATATATATATATATATATATATATATATATATATACACATACACACACACACACTCCCTAAAATCTAAAAGATAAATACATTTAACACACACATCCCCTTCCCAGCAACCAATAAAACTGTCAAAATGATCAAGGAGAAAATTCCGAAGCTCTGGAATCTCCCAGCCTCTATTTTAAAAACAACTTGAAACAGGCCGTTTAATCGATACAAGGGCTGACCAAAATTAAAAAAACAAATGAAAACTACAGATAAAGTTCAATTTCTTCAGAGATAGACATTCAATCCCGTAGCTCACTGCTCCTAACAGGTATATTTTCTCCCGATGGTGGCCATGCTGGCCGAAACTAGTCGAAAAAACAAAAAATATTAATATACACCCAGTTTGTTTGAAAATGTTAATATTTTTATTGTTCAAAGCACACACACAGATATATTATCAAATCCGTAAGTGGAAAGGATAATCCAAACGGATCCTTTTAATATAAAATATTAAAAATATACATCCAAAGAGAGCTCAATGTATAGACTACAGAGCAATATGATTTATTGCGACCAGGAAGTCTCATCAGGCCGAAGATGTAAATGGTATGAATTTACAAAATATGGTTAAAAAAAAAGAGAAAGAATAATAACAGGGAACGGTTACAGGAAGTCGAAGATATACATATTTTCGTGATGTGTTAAGCTTTTCCTTGGTGTGTTTATATATATATATATATATATATATATATATATATATGCATAGCGCACTTAGTAGCGTAAGAGAAAAAACACATTCAATTTGGTAACTTTCCAATGAAGAAATATGATGAAAATTAGGAAACATTTTAGGGAAAAATTGCCGTGTGATATTGCTTTTTCAAAGTACGTGTAGGGATGCGTGTAATGTATTAAAATGTGATATTTTTTTTCCAAACAGAAATGCGCTTTTTCGTTTGCTGAGCACATTACTCGCATGGCGAAGCTAAACGTTTGAAATCCTAACTCCATCTCATATTCATCGGCAGTGATAACTTTTGGCAGTAAACGAAAAGGAAGAAACATTTTTGGCGGTAAACACATTTCTTTTCTGTGTAAACACGTAGACATAACAAAATATGTCATACAATATTTTCTGTCTATATCTCTGAGATGAAGTATTATGATTACTTCCATTATTTACATTACTCGGACTGTTATCCTCATCTTCATTGCCATATTCACAACGTTTCAGACGTTATACGCTCCGGTCTTCATCAGATGATTGGAATTTCGAAGTGAACCCTTTATTTCATCCACTGGTGAAATAACTGAGGCATCCAGAAGAGGCATGGAGCGTGGAACTAGAACAACCTATCCCGGTGGACGAAATAAAGGGTTCGTATCGAAATTCCAATCACCCAAAGAAGGCCGAAACGTTGTGAATATGACAGTGAAGATGAGGATAACAGTCCGAATAATATGAATAATGCAAGTAACAATATTTTCATCAACAAGAAAAATGTAAAGGAGGAATGTTACAGCCCGTTGAAAGAAGAATACTTCTGGGTGATGGGTGAGAGCCGGTGGTTGTGTCCTACGCAGTTGTTTTATTTTTTATTTTGATTTCTGTTTTATTTTCGAAGTCTTTTGAAATTCTAACTTTACTGTTTTGAAGAGTGTTTAGTTAAAGCGTTAGTATTGTTATAGCCTTAGTATTTAAAACGTATAAAACATTGGACTGAACGATGCAAAAAGAAAAAGAAAATAAAAGAAGAGGCGAGTTTACCTAGTTAGGAATCCAGGGGAAGTAACTCGAATCGAATCCGGGTGAAGTAAAAAAAAAAAAAAAACACCAGTAGAAAGAAGAGGAGCGTGAAAAGCTTCTTTTTTTTTTTCATTGGCTGACGTATATCAATAAGAAGGGTCAGACTCCTAGCTATGTCGAAATTTTTTTGGAAATGTCAAGGTGCGTAGCACGACGATTTCAATGAGGCGGGCATCACTGAAGTCCATCCTTGATGCATCTAAAATGTATTATGCAACTGACAAACTTATAGCTTTCTTTGGGTTATCGGTCTTTATCTCGTATCTCGTTTTCAGTCACTTTCCCATCTCCGTAATGTAGATTCCCTGTGCCTTTTCCATAAATATTTTCATAGTAATTGTTCTGATGAACTTTCCTTTTATACGTACACTTTATGAATTTAAACGCAGTACTAGATTGGCAGCAAGGTCTCGTCATTTTACGGTTGAAATAGATGCAACAGTAAGTTCTCTGCTAATAATTTCGTCTCCCTCATTTCTCGCTTGTGGAACTCCCTTCCGGCTTTTTGCTTCCCAGTCACATTTGATTTTCAAAAAATTTAAATACAATATCAATCTTTATCTTCTGATTCCTGTTCATATATTGTTCTCTGTCCTTAATACTTTCTCCTTTCTCTCATATTCTCTCAAATTCGGTAACTCTTCCTTGCGTCTTAGTAGCTTAATTGCCTTGCTAACCTTTTGTACCAAATACAAATACCGTCATGAATAGTCCTGTTGGTAGGAATTTTTCAACATATAAAATAAGCTACCAGGAACTTATGATTCCTGGAACAAAATAGTCGTTCCTAGGAGACAACTTGAAAATAACACAAGCCATACCAAATAAGCGGCGTCCGGTGATCTCTACACATGAAAATATATGCCTTGTGCAGACATTAATAATACGAGATATTGTAGTGTTAGACCGAACGGTTGCAAATAGTAATTGTTACTATAAATGGTCATCTTTGTGAAAGAAAACTAAGAAAACACCAGTTTCGCCGGAACAAGCAGCACTATTTTTTATGACAAAAACTTCGCCAGATCTTAATAAATAGGTACGCCAAATTTGAGGGTTCTATGTGAACCGTTTTGACTGTGTATAGCGAATAGACGAACAATTCTTTATAATACATAAACCATGGCATGATAGCACCGCGTATGAAGATGTCTAGAATGAAATCTTCTGATCGCGTTTGGAACTTGGACAAAACTCTAAAATGAAGAAAATTATTACTATAAAGAAACGCTTCTCACGCAACAGATTATAGAAAAGAAACCAAAATATTATTAATCCTCGCCGCTAGCACGATAAATTAGCCCCTCCCTGCAAATGGGTAAAATATTAATCTAAAGTGTTGGGGAAACTAACACTATGCACACTTTCTCCTCCCCACATAGTCTTTAATAAAGAAAACTTGTAAGGACACAAAAAATGAACAAACTACCCACAAGATAACCCTTGTTCGCCATATTTAATGAAAAGATCTTAAAAGTAAGATAATACATATATATATTTATTATCAGAGATTATAATAAAAACATTTTGAAATAGCTACACAACAGCTTTCATGTTTCAGTGTACTTCTTCAGGCGATGGTAAGTAATTAAAGAACTCAATAATGTAAAACAGACACCAATTAATAATGGCTTCCCACCTTATATAACACCAAATTAGACTATTTCTTCCCAAATAACAACGATAGAGAACATACAGTCAAAAATAACAAATATTTTCTACAAAAACCAAATGCACATTAACTACAAACAAGTTGAATATCTTACAAATATTATAAAGAAATACATTACCCCAATTGACCCGAATAAAAAAAAAATAAAATTATCTAATACAAAAAATTTAAAGCAGCTAACCTTACCTTAAAAAATAACAACACACCAGCAAAGTCAAAATTACAATGAACGAACATTATCTATGAGTTCAAATGCCCCTTAAGGAGCTTTGTTCCTGATCAAAACGAATTCATAAATAATTACATCGGTTACACTACGACATGCCTATCCAGACGCCTTACGTTACACCCATCTAGTCACAGCTCTATTAGAACCCATTTAAACACACACACAAACTTACCAGACTCCGTCCGAAACATACTAGTAGAAAATACAAACATAATAACCTCATTCATATGTAAATAGAGAGTAAAAATAATGGAAGCCTTAATAATAATAATAATAATAAAAAAAAGCCAACCCTTAATAATAATAATAATAATAATAATAATAATAAAAAAAAGCCAACCCTTAATAATAATAATAATAATAATAATAATAATAATAAAAAAGCCAACCCTTAATAATAATAATAAAAAAAGCCAACCCTTAATAATAATAATAATAATAATAATAATAAAAAAGCCAACCCTTAATAATAATAATAATAAAAAAAAGCCAACCCTTAATAATAATAATAATAATAAAAAAGCCAACCCTTAATAATAATAATAATAATAATAATAATAAAAAAGCCAACCCTTAATAATAATAATAATAATAAAAAAAGCCAACCCTTAATAATAATAATAATAATAATAATAATAATAAAAAAGCCAACCCTTAATAATAATAATAATAAAAAAGCCAACCCTTAATAATAATAATAATAATAAAAAAAGCCAACCCTTAATAATAATAATAATAATAATAATAATAATAATAAAAAAGCCAACCCTTAATAATAATAATAATAAAAAAAAGCCAACCCTTAATAATAATAATAATAATAAAAAAAGCCAACCCTTAATAATAATAATAATAATAATAATAATAATAATAATAATAAAAAAGCCAACCCTTAATAATAATAATAATAAAAAAGCCAACCCTTAATAATAATAATAATAATGAAAAAAGCCAACCCTTAATAATAATAATAATAAAAAAAGCCAACCCTTAATAATAATAATAATAAAAAAAGCCAACCCTTAATAATATTAACTACGAACCACGTCCACAATGTGCTGTGTTCGGAAAATAAAACATCTCTATAATAGTAAAATCATACACACAACGCACACACCCAAATATATTGAAAAAACAATCATTCTTGATAATGGCTAAAAGTATAGCCGAAAGCGCTCGGAATTCTACAACATTTAGACAGTTTCTACAGAGTGTGTCCAAAAAAGAAAAAAAAAACTTGTTCGAACACAAGAAAAATTAAATAAAAAACATAATTGTAGTACCATATCTGTCGTTTTTAATTAAACATGCATAAATGAAGGATTGCTGCCTAAATACACAATATACATATATATGATAGAAACCCGTGTGTATTGAAGAGTTTCAGTGCGTCTGAAAGTTTTTTTTTATGATTCTTCTAAGCAGTATCGTCCAATCTGAAAATTTTAAGCAAATTTGTAACATGGCGAGTTAGTGATCTATAAATAAATTATGAAGGTGTGCATAAAAACACAGTTGTAATTGTCATTTATAATGACTTGGATTTTGGAAACAGTTTTGGTTGAAAAGATATCGATATCTCTCCTTTTGGACGTTTGTAACAAACAGCGAAGGAAATAAAATAAACACCTTCTTTATCGTCCGCAAATCATTTTTTTTCTAGCAGGAGCACGAACTCACCTAGAAAACCGCGTATTTTGAAAATAACGAAGTTACCAATGTCTCTAAGGCAAAAAAAAAAAAAAGAAAGAAAAAAAGAAGCTGTTCGCAGTCTTCAAATTCGATCTCTTTTTTTTTCGTTTATCTCCCACTACTACTGCTGCTACATCCCAAAACCGCCATATTCGTATGTAAGCTTTTCTTTAAAAAAACAAACAAACAAAAACAAAAACAAAACAAAAACAAAACAAAAACAAAACAAAAACATTCAAACAAGGAATAAACTGATCCATTTTTTTTCACCATCGTTTTTACTTGTCCTTGCTTCTTTAGGGCAATTATCTGTTATTTTATGTTTTTACATTAGCTTGGTGTGCTGCATTTATTTTGTTACAAGTTACAAGGAAAGTCGGAAGCAAGCAGGAGAAAAAATGCATGCTTGCTTACAGGCCTTGGCAGCCATTATCTGTCAACGCCATCTGCAATAAAATGAACAAACAAGTCCCATACTAAAAGAACAGAAAAACGAAACGACACAGTTGGTTCCATTAAGTCATTTGAATGAAGCGACAATTGGAAGACATGTTTTGGCTACGAGGGTCAATACAGAAGCAAATGACACACCGAACTGTTTCTTTCAGGTTTTCTCATTCATTACGTTGTTTTCTTCTTTTTCTGATCTGGTTTTACTTCATTTTTGTAGATATACTTTTTTCAGCATGATTTCTTTCGTTCCTGTCATTTACACCCATTTCATTCCTTTCTATCTTTTTTATTTCGGTTATGTTCTTTTCATCATTCTTTTTCTTTGTTTCGTTCAATTTACTCTTTTCATTCTTCCTTCTTTGATGTTTCTCTTGAGTTCAGTTTCCTCTTCGTTCTTTCTCCTTTCTTTGATGTTTTTCTTGAGTTCAGTTTCCTCTTCGTTCTTTCTCCTTTCTTATGTTTTTCTTACCGTCTCTTTTCCTCTATCAAAATTGTTTTTTTAGCATAATGTTTTCATTGCTTTAAATATCTTCTAATTCTTTTAGATTTCTTTCCTGTATCTTCTTTCTGTCATTCTATCTTTCATTTATGGATATCTTTATTATTTTATTGCATGTCTTTGTCGCAGTTATTCTTCATTTCGCGCAATTTTTTTATTCTAATCTTTATTGTTCATTTCTTTGTCATTCCTTAATCTCAGTCAGACTTTTCTTCAATATATATATATATATATACGTACATATAGAATATATACATACGTACATATAGAATATATTAGAATATACATATTTTTTTAAAAATAAAAATATTATCAGCGATATTTCTTTGAAAAAAATTATCCACAATACATTTTGGGACAAAAATATTACCAACAAGATATTTTTGAAAAAAAAAATTACCATCAATAAATATATTGCCGGCATTTAAATGACCCATTGAAGTTGATATGCCGTAAAACAAAACAACCCACACAACATCGACGGATGAAAGTTCAGTCAATTGTTTACTTTTATCAATTGCCTTTGACCTGTCATATACACTCTCTCCATCATACCACCATGTCCTGTCCTTTTTGAAGTGTAGTTTTTAATCTCGTAGCTGCCTGTTGACTCCTATGAGAAGCTCATCCCTTCTTTGCCTCGTTTGAATTCAAATTTTTACTCCTTCTAGACTAATTGCCAACCAGGGCTATAGGGCCCAGTCTGCCTTGCTATTAGGTTGGTGCAAAAATAATGTCGTTTTTTGACGTTCAACTTCATGTGAGAAAACGACATTATTTTTGCACCAACCTAATATTTACCTATAGTTGGGGAAAAGAAGAGATGAATTCAAACCTTTCCCACGGCAATTTGCGAGAAAGTGAATGCAACGAACTCAACTGGAATACGAACTCGGTTTTCCTATTTAATTCCTTTGACTCTCCTCTTTTACTCTCTTAACTTTTTCTTTAATTCCTCTGACTCTCTTCTTTGACTTTCTCTATCACCTTCTATCTTCCTTCTATTTTAATAGCTTTTTTCCTTTCGGATAGTTTCTTTGTCTCTTGCTGTTTATTCGTCAAAATAGACCCTGACACAAACAGGCTCAATATACTCACATCAACTCCTGCCTTAGCCGAAGACCCGGGATATTAATGCCTACTTTATCATTGCGGTCCAAGCAAACCCTATCTTTCCTCCTCATTCCCAGTTTCGCTCTCCTCTCACTGTTATGTCTGCATTTCTAGCCAGGAAAGTGTTCAAGATGCCGGAACATTAATACCATGTCCATATCTAGCTGACCTATCTCTTACAGCCTGTAATGCAAATATCTCCGCTGCGATGTTACCTTAACCTTGATCCATATATCTCTCGCTATCCGCCTTTGTGAGAAGATTTGCAACGAGATAAAATTCTCGTAGGGATAGCTTCATTAAGCTAACCCAATCGAAAATGCCGAGGACGTGTGGAGAAAGGCTTGAATGAAAAGAGAAAGAAGGAAACTTATTCTCAAGTGCTACTCAGTCATATCTTGAGTGACTTGTCATTCATTTATACCGTCAAAGTCAATAGATGTGAAGACACATGATATAAAATTCTTCAGTCCGAAAGCGGAATTATTTGGATTGATTTAGATATAAAGACATGTAGATTACACGGAGGAAGAACAATACAGTATCATGGATTTTATAATTATCTCAGTTGTAGCTGACTGGTGCAATTCTATGCTTGACCACTGGTTTGGTTTCAATTATTTTGTTTTACGGCATATCAACATCAATGTATTAAATAATGTCGGAAAGAATTTTAGAATAAATTCGTATGAATAGAATATGTATTCTTTGTGAGAAATCTGTTTGTAGATCAGTTTTCATTGACGTAGTTTTCTCAAGCTTGGTCCCTATTGCTGGTATATATATTGTTTCAAAAACATATTGCTGGTATTTGTACGATAAAAAACTATTTTTATACTTTCACAGTGATTTGACTCCAATTTAGGGGTTAACTATTTACCGATAGCTGGGACCTTAACAGGTGCTGCCACCCCAACTCACTTGACTAGGGTTAAATGACAAAATATTTTATCCTTTCACGGTAAAAATACTAGCGTTTCTACAGAAACGTACCTTTTCAAGAAATAATAATTTTTTGCAGTCTTATCGATTAAGCACTTCACGTAACCAATGTAATTATATTTTTTAATTTATAAAAGTTAATGGGGGTCAGTTTGTTGTGTAAATTCATTGTAAATTCATCTACTAACGCAAGGACAAAAAGAAGTAATGATCATACCACGTGATAGGATGCTACTTCCGGTTCCAAAAGAGCCGCGAAATAGGTATTTGCAACATATTCTTTTGTTAAAATAAAGAGAAAAAAGTTAATGCATTATTTAAATCATATTCTTACTTTCTATTTACATGTGTTTTAAGATACTGCTTACATAAAGAATTCAAATAATTTAAAAACAGTGGCGAAATATGGATTTAAAGCAGATTCTTATTGTGGAAGTAGGGTGGTATCACGTGATACGAGTACTTTTTTTAAAATTTAATTAAAGAGATCAATTTACAATGAATTTAAAATTAAGAAAAATATAAAAAAATGATATTCGTAGTCTGGTGTACATAATCAGTAATAATATAAAAATAAATTTTGAAATAAACTATTGTTTCTTGGAGGAGCGTGTTTCTGTAGAAACGCCAATTTTTTTTTCCCAAAATGAAGAAATTATCTGTTTGTGACAATTAAGAAGTTTGCTTAAAATCTTAATGGGGAATATTATTAGATCTGCCAACGAAACTTGGCAGAGGTTATGTATTTAACTATGTCTGTCTCCGCATTATCTTCAAGATCTCAGAGTGAATTTCCATAACATTCCGTGGAAGAAAGAACTGGAAAACTTTTTTTTTTTTAAATTTTTCACCCAAAACAAAGGAGGAGTGCCACTAGCACGCAAGGGGTTACAGAAAGTGGGAGCAAGAGTAAAGACGCGTGAGAGGGGAAAGGATGAGGAGAAGGACGGGGAATAGATCAAGGCATCTGGAGATGTCTATTGACATTGCATTTAAATAGTTGGAGATTATAGCTATCAGAGAAGCAAATAAGAGGAAGGGAGTTCCATAGGCGGGAAGTGCGAAACATGAAGGTATTGGAGTAGAAGAGACGGCTAAAATGAAACTGATACCATTTCTCAGGTGGATTTCTCATTTATTTCAACCGAGAAATATTTCAGATATTAAGACAGATATTAAGACGATAGTTACAGTTATTTTCACATATGTTTGCACCTCTAACATTTTACGATTCGAACGTAAATCTACGCAACAAATGGATCCATTGAAAATTCGAACGTCGGATCACCAGTCAGCTTGAAAAGTACAGATACATTAATTTGCAAATACAAAGTTAGGCACAAATACTACATTGATCCTGACTAAAAGTAAATAATCCAGACTTTTTCAAATTTATCGTGACAAATATGGTGAAGGATTCACGCTGAAAAACAAAGGAGAATGAATGTAAGATTCCACTGGACATAAAATCGAAGATACATTTCGTATTCTTATTAATTGATCTCTCCGGAATTACTATTTATTAGTACCATTTCGAAAGTTTGTTAAACGATTCACATGTGATAAACTAATTAAATAAGGACCAAGCAGAAATCATGTGCAGGTATTACAATGGATAGCGGCTCGGAAAAAGAAATCGGTGAGCCGAGTTCAAATTCCAGCCAACTTGGTTATATTCACTTACGTGCCAATACTTTTGAAAAAGCGTATGAATTCATTTCTTCATCCCCATCTATGGGCTAAATAGTAAATTTTGTAATTGGAAAAATCATTATCTCCCAAGTATTACAATATTTGCTTACGAAAAAATTGTTACTATCCAAAATGTTTTGGTTTTAAATAATCCACAAAAGGCGTAAAAAACAAAATCAATGAATGAATGAAAAAAAAAAAAAAAAAAATGCGCCAAATTGTTTTTTTTTTTACGGCATGGGTAAAACTAAAAAAATAATTTTGCTGGTTCCTTAGTCAGAACGTACGTATTACCAGTGCTTCATAAATAATTAACTATTACGTTTTGATCGCGAAGGAAGACGGAAAAGACATAGCAGAAACGCCGCTTAGTTTCAGTGAGAAAAAAGAAAGAAAGAAAGAAAAATAGAGCAGACGATAACGCTCTCCTGTGTTTTACTGCCATTTTCAGATCTTTTCTTTTGTAGCCTCTTACTTTATAAATAAGTGACGTGCATTTATGCTTGTTATTTCAATAATTTGTTTAAGTTCTTAAGCTCAAATATTTAAGGACACAACAGAGAAATTTTCCAGGGAATTTTATAGCCGTGGAACGCGCAAAGAGCTAAATCAATCATTTACGTAAAATTTATCAGAAAATTCAAATAGCAAAATCAGGAAATTTTCACGGCTACTACTAATTTGAACGGTTGAAATATTAGGTTGGTGCAAAAATAATGTCGTTTTCTCACATGAAGTTGAACGTAAAAAAAAAAACGACATTATTTTTGCACCAACCTAATAGCAAGAACGACATATTGAAGGCATATTCAAATTTCTGAATGAATCATTAATCGTTATTTCGTTAAACTATTCTTTAATTTAACGATAACAGGGTCTCAGTAAAATCCTTGGGCTGAAGAATCAGGTAACTATTAATCTCTTAATTCATGATTTTACGTGATAATATCATTTTTTTAAACATGCTTTAGTCATCCCGGTTTTCCGAAAATGGATAGCATCCTTGCATCTGTCTCCCACGTCAGCTGAGCTACAACTGCGCCACACCGCGTGCTACATGGCTTAACTAGCTCAGCTAGAAATTACGATTACATTAAAAATGTTGTGGTAATAAAAACACCAATGTTACAAACGCAGGGTTAAATAGATGAAGCAGAACGAAATGGAAATGACTTCAGATGAAGAAGTGTTTATATTATTTCTCGGACTATCATTACCGGAAAATAAGAGGAAAAGGGAAATTTACGTCTTATAGAATTTTGTTAAACTATAAAAAAGGAAAAAAAAAACTAGTTTCAAATAAGAGCCTGGGAACATGATAGAAGATATACATTCGTTTGCGATACATCGCAATACAGTTCAGTGCAAGGATTCAGCAACAAAATCTCAGGACAGAAAAGAAACGCTCGAAACGTCGAAAAAAAAAAAAAAAAGAAAAAAAAACCTAAAAAGCAAAAACTAACATTATCAACAAAAACAGGACAAGAATAGCCACCCCGTTACCACAATATTCACCCCCCAAAAAAACAAACAAATCAAAAAACAGAGACAAACAAAACAAAACAAAAAACGGAATTAAACAAAAACACAAAAAAGAAATAAAACAAAAACAAAACAAAAATAAAACAAAACAACATTCGAAAAAGATGAATCTAACGCCTTGGCCAGTTAACAACGCTACTTTTAAATCGATTTGTTGATGTGGTTGTTATATTCGAGAGAATTTCGTTGGAGATTCTTGGCAAAAATAGATTATTTTCTATCTACGAGCGGAACACGAATTCCAGTTGATACGGTAAATCTAATAGCAGTTTTCCAAGCGTATGAAAAAGTTATAATTGTGAAAAGTACTTAGCGTCTAGGCGTACGAGAAAGTTAAAATTTTGCATATTATTAATAACAGGCGCACGCATGCGCACTGTTGGTAGCGCTGACAATTTCACTGATGTCAGCAGAGGAGTATCTACGCCCGCTTTTTCTCTCACACGCCTACTTCATGCCATAATGCGTCTCAGAGATCGTCAACTGAACTCACACACAAATCAATATGAAAAAATAGTCCATTTGTCACTGGCGATCATCCATTTCCTTCTGCCCGAACGCTTGTTTGATCATACAAGTACACATAGATATTTACATGCATATACACATCATTTCATCTTCCTCTTCAAGTCTATATATTAATAAAATTCAATTACACCTTTATGTGCAAAACCAGACTCATGGACACAGAAACAGTCATAAAGTGAGACACGCATGCGCATGACCGTTATAAAATCATATTGCTGTCAGCCATGACGTGAGAATTCTAACAGACAATGTTAGCGTTTGGAGGCGTGCAAGAAAGAACGCCAAACGCAGACTTATTCTTGTCTATGTGCAGTAATGGCCAGGAAGACTTCCAAAAATTTCTTCCCGACAGTAAAATTCGGGGAGGAAAGTTGGAATTTATTAGCTATTTTCATCATTGTTGCAAAGTTGTTGGCTATAATAAAATACGGGCAGTTCTCATTAGTGGCTGAACTGAAGGAAGGGGGTCAAATGTGTGTAAAAAGACGGAGCTTTGCTCATTAGAGTACTGAGTTTAAAAGAAATAGGCCATCTAAAAATTTCCGGATTTTGATGGCTTAGAAGTTTGTTTACTTTCGCCAAGATTCTGGCTCGGAACCAGTAAATGAGGATATTTGTCTGTTTTTATACTGCAAAATTTGAATCCCCAAAGTGCAATAAATTCTTTTCTTTTAATGACATTTCATTTCATCACAAGGCAGATATCTGCAGCCTTTTCACATATACAAGAAAAAAAAAAGAGATTATTATGAAAGTAAATAAAACAGAAATGCATCAGATGAGATCTAATTAAAAAGGACCTTTTAATGGGTGATAAACTTGTGTATATGACAGGTTGCTGAAAAGTCTTCAGTGGGGGAAAAAAAAAGCAAAAAAAAAGGCCTCCAAGAAAAAGAAAAAAAAAAGTATCGTTCAGGCCGATAACTTTTCCGCATCTCCTCGTATATATTAATTTCGTTAAATGACAGAATGGTTAGCCGCTCATTTCTGAATGTGCCTCTTTTTTGTTTTAATCCTTTAACTTGAAGCAAGGCAATAAAGCCACTAAGACGAAACGGAGTTAGTGAGCGTGAATGATCACGAGAAAAAGAAAACATTAAGAACAATAAAAGAACCGGAATTAAGAAAAAATAACAATTTAAATTGAATTTAAATTCTTGAACATAAACGTTGACTGGAGAGCAAGAAGATTAAAAAGAGTTCCACAAGCGAGAAGTGCGAGAGAAGAATCAGTTAGCATAGAACTTACGCTTACATCTAACCATTTTTAAAATTATGCTAAAAAGTCTTGTCAGGTGGCGAGCTAATCCCT
>OZ038491.1:60037654-60075154 GCA_964036315.1 Acanthosepion esculentum
GACAGCGACTTTCAAGGTTTGATTTCAAACTTGGAAACAATAACAGCAGCGGTCGGCGACAATTATGTCAGAAAAAATAATTTTTTATACCAATAATAAAACAATAATCAAAATATAGGAAAGGAAGATAATATCTCTATTTTTCTGTCACGTAGAAAACGATCTATCAGCAAAGACAAAAAAGCAATAAAATCATAAAGAAACGCCACTTAAAAAACAAAACAAAAACGAAGAATTTCCCAGGAACAAATTCCATTCATGGGAACGGAGTCTTTCTATTCGGGTTATGCTTGTTGGTTTTGAACTAATTTGATGAAAAATTACCAAGAAAAGGAACATTTAATCATTTTTGATTAAATCCATTTGAAATTCTTGACTCACCTCTACAAGTCTCATTCTACGCGATTATATTCTCTCCATGAGTCGGTTGGTTTTCTATTTTCGTTTGGAACAAATACAATGCCGATCGAAATCTGGACATGACCGGTACATTGTCACTATCGAATGATAAACGACTTTCGGCTTTGATTTCAAATCACTTGCGAAAGCCGACTACCGGGATATGAGAAAATGTTCCCACAATAACGATCACGACACCAAGACAACAGACACTAATGGCTAAAATGATAATTCCCGTTTCTCATTGGTGGCACCACGTGTTCTTCGCTGCCACAAAGAGGGGCTTGATTGTGGCGAAAAAAAAAAGTCGAATCAACAGCGGCATCAGCGTCGATGATATAATTTGAATTTTCGAAAGAAAGCATTCTTCAAAAAAGACTTAAACAAAAAATAAAACTATGTCGTAATAATTAACAATAATTAATCAATCAGACGATCTATGTCTCTTTCAGGACGTGGGTGATCATATGGCTCTCAACAACGTCATGGGCACGTGGCCTAGTGGTTAGAACGTTCGCTTTCTGACTATGAGACCCGATTTGGTCGATTTGTCCGGAAGGTGACTTCTTGATCTTATCGCTCTGGAGGAGGCGATCTGAGCGTGCGGCGTCTTTGGAAAGTGCCGGAAAACCATACCTCGGGTTGACCCAAGAGTTGTGAGCGGAATTAGGCTGACAGAACTATTTGGGAGCCGCCGATGTCTGTGCTAGCAGAAAGTCATCGTGACCGAGGGTTTGAGCGGGCTGGCCTTGTTCAGACTGCTGATCACGCAGATTCTGTACGCTCTGTGGGTGCTGAACAAACACAAATGTGCTTGTCGTCTGTAACGGGGATTAGCCACCCCAGTAGACTGACATTCTAGGATACGATTGGCTGCGCCATTTTACAACGTCATGTCTTTAATTGTGTTAAATAACTTTTGACTCTTTGACATCCCTCTGTGTTTGTATTTATTTTGTTCTTCATGTAACGGAATAACCAGTCACCCCCATTAATGATTACACTATAGGTATAAAGTAAACCGTCTACGAGAGACAGGAGTAGAGCGAGACGACGCAAGCAAGTCTGACCTTCCAATTCGTGGCACTCACTACTAGATTGACCTGTATGTATAACTGTACCGTAATTCATATTGTACTTGTTGTGTACAATAAACTTTTCTTCTAGTATCCACCTGGTGTTGTGTGTTTATTCCCTTAGCACAGAATATAACAGTTCTACACTCACTGAAACTCGTTAAGCAGGTTATTCGCAGTCTCCCTGCTGTTTCTCTTGTCTTCAGTGGACTCTTTTCGGCGACAGCATTAATAGGATTCGTAAAGGTATGTCATTTCCTATAGTATTTGCCAGCAAATAAAACTGGAAGAACGAGCCAAAGACAGTGCTATGCCTGCATGTATATGTCGCGAAGAGAAAGGAATCTAAAAACAGTAATAGCTACATGCAAGGATTCCAAATGGAGCTGTGCTTGGAATGTTTCAAGGAATATCATACCGTTGAAATATTTCAAGAAGTACATACTGTTAAAAATATTAAATGTAGAACGTTTGTTTTATTTTCATTTTTTTAAAAAAATTTCTATGATCTAAAAGAGTTAAAAAAATACTCATTTTTACAGTTTTTGTATATACTTAACGCGAAAAAATAAGGGCGCATAAAGATATTCTTAGGGAATAAATTTTCTCGTTTTTTTAAATGTTTTTTTTAAACCTGTTTGGCCTTCAGAGTATGCAATATTTTCCCGTCGTTTTAGAGTTAATTAAATAATAGTAAATAAATAACAATGTTTTAGAATCAGGAATATTTATAGAAGTCATACTCATGCTACTAATAATTGAAAAAATATACGTACAAAATTTGTTTCAAAAATTCATTTTAACAGAATAAAAAGAGTTAAAAATAAAAGAAATACAAAAAAAAAAAAAATAAAAAACTCAGAGCAGGAAATCAATCACGTGATCTCTCTACGAACGAACATTTTACGTTCTCGAAATCCATATTTTTGAAAGTGCCATTTCTTCATGTGCCAGAAGACATTTCCGATTTTCGCATCGATCTCGGCGAATTTCCATTTTCAAGAAATGATTTGACTTCGATTTTCGTCGGCACCTAAATCTCTGACGCTTTTGGTGGCTTCGACGAGCCGCCGCGGCCGCCACCACCGTCATAGCAGCGAAGGACGCCATAAACAACCAATGCTACGACAGTGAGAGATGACGACTCACCCTGCCGCTAGATGAGATTATTACTCGAAGAGGCGACGATACGAGCCACTCACGGAGAGTGGGGTACGTCATACAACTCGTCCGGTAAAGACGCCATTTTATGTATCAGCAAAATCTAAAGCAAAATCTAAAATTTACAAGTAGTTATTACTGTTTCGACGACTGTTAATTTCTGTGGCTATATTATATTTTATCAGTAATAGTAAGGAGGCAGGTTTTTTTGTTGTAAATCAGTGAACCTCCATATGCCCCCTTATCTATAACGACGAGAGCTTATACTGGACAATGACAATTCATTGTCAGATCAATATTTTGTCTGCAACAATCCAAGACATTATTTACATTATTCAGACTATATCGGCCATATTTATTACAATGTTTCGGCCGTTGTACGCTCCGGCCTTCATCAGGTGTTGGGAATGTCGAACTGAACCCTTTATTTCGCTCACTGGTGTAGACTGTTTTAATTCCACGTGCCATGTTTAATGGATGTCAGTTATCTCCTGTTAATTCGTCTCTGCAAGTTCCCCACTGCCTTAACCGGGTATTGAACTCACACTCTTTGGGTCCTGTCACTGGATTTAACTAACGCCTTTATCCACTGTGCCATGTGTCCTTGAGAACACATGGCACAGTGGTTAAGGCAGTGGAGAACTTGGAGAGGGGAATTAACAGGAGATAACTGTATCACGCTGAAACACCAGTGCATGATCACCAAAGTTAAGCAACGTCGAGCGTGGTCAGTACCTAGTTGGGTGGCAGCTTGGGAATACTAGTTGCGGTAAGATGAGATGTGCAGGTGGGGTAATGGACAATGGCTCGGGATTGGATATTGGCGAGCAGAGTTCCAGTTGGGTTCGTTATATTCATTTACGAGGAAATACCCTTGGGGAATCTATGAATCCAACTCTTACCCCCCAGCTACGGGTTAATTAGTAAGACGTGTATCAGTATATCATTATTATTTCTAAATCATTCTTATAATTTAAAAAAAAATATTTTCTGGCCTTAAATAACCCGCACTAGGTCGATAGGCTGTAAAAACAAATTATTTAATTAATCAACCAACAGCCCTCATGGGCTAAGTGATTTTTGACGCGATGCGATAACTTGGTATAATACCGTAATAGTGAGAAGTAAACCTGCAATGATCTGTGAGAATAATTTGCTGAATATTGCTTTATAATAGGCGCCTAAGTTTTAAATGGAAGTATTTCGGCGAACAAGTTTGATTTCTATATATTGCTCTTGATAGGTTTTGAAACATTAACGATGCAAAAACATTTTTGCACACGATTTCTTTGCTTTGAGTGTCTGTTGGGACTAAAGTTCACCACAGACTTCATCTGGAATACGATCCACTTGTTCTACCCCAAAAAGTACCTGCTGTTCTCTATCTTAACAGGTGTGACTCCAAATGGTGTTGCTGCCAATCTTCGCTTTCCAGCCGTGGCAGAATTCGAAAGTGTTTACGCAGCCTTGTGGCTGATGAATTATTTTCCACCCTACAACCACTTTCCCCGCAGACGCAACGTCAATATCCTATCGCTAGTTTCACGGAAAATGTTCAGAAGAATTAAGCGTGCTACTAGGTTGGCATCTCGGGCCCACCCTTTCACCATCGAAACCGCTAAATGTAGCCGTCACTTCTACTCCAACAGCTTCTTATCTCATACCTCCCGTCAGCGGAACTCTCTTCCTATCACTTGCTTCCCTGATAACTATAATCTTCAAATATTCAAATTTAATGTCAATCGACATCTTCTGATGCCCTGACCCCCTCTCTCTCTTTTTCCCAAACACTCCCTCTTTACTCTTACTCCCACTCTCAATAACCCCTTGCGGGCTAGTGGCACTCCCGCCTTGCTTGGGGTGACTTGCTTAAAAAAACAAAAAACAAACTAGTTCAGACATTTACAGCCAAGACTGGTCATGCCATATACACAAGGGGGGAACCATTCTCATACTTTTCGTATTCCACTGGTACGAAAGAAGTTCCAGTCGGATAGCTTCTTCCAAAGAGTCGCTACTTTGTGAACCATACTCCCGAGAGGATGCTTCCTGACCACTACAGTTTTTTTTTCCAAGCTCAGGGTCAGCCGTTATCCTGCATATCCCCATAATCTACAATTCTTACATCCATAAAAACAGCTCCATTCAATAACTCTTTACTTCGGTGAACAACAGCGGAAAAATAACATCGTTTTTGTTATGCAATTTTTCTTCTACAAATTCAAATGATTTCAGATGAAAAGCTTAATTGAGGAGATATCTATAGGCCACAAATCAACAATTCTAAATCCGTTGCGATTACAAAGATAAAGAAATATTTCACAGCTTGAAGGAATTTCCAGAGGGAACAATCCGATAATAGTTTTTTGACAAAAAACAAAAACAAACAAAGAAGTATTCAGTTATTTTTACTTGAAATACCGCAGGAAAGACACACATTGCTAAAATTTACAGAGATTATCCAATTTCATTCTAAATTTAAATTGTTTGCATTCATGTTTCGTATTATACAGAACTGTCACAATTTATACAGTTACATCTAGAGTAAAATGAGAGGGTGTCAATAAAGTGTATTTACGCTATACGTTAGTAAGAAGAGTGTAAGTGAAGCAACGTCGAGCATAGTCAGTACCTAAATGGGTGACCACTTGGGAATACCAGGTGCTGTAAGATTGGCTGTGCGGGTGGTGTAATGTATAACTGATCAAAATTGGAGATCGAGGAGCCGTGTTCTAATTCCAGTTGAGGTCGTATTATTCACATACATGCAAATGCCCTAGGAATCCACATATTCTCCCCCAAGCTAGGAGTTACTTAGTAAATCATTATTATTTCTAAAAAAAACATCATACAATCTAAAAATATTTTCTGGCTTTAAATAACCTACAAAGAGATGATAAACCGTAGAAAACAGACCAATCTGAGAGAGGTACGAGAGAGTATGTTTGCGGGTCTCATGGTCAGAACGTTTGTTTTCCATGAATGAGATCCGGGTTCAAATCTCTCCATTGCTGATTTGCCAGTAAGTGACTTCTTGATAGTAACTGTCCGGGGAGGCGAAACCGGACCCAGGGTTGACCCAAGCCTTGAGTGATATTGGGTAGACAATTGTTCAAAGCGTTCGGTCGTACTGCCGTTGTTCAAACTGTTGATCATGCCACAGTATACACCCCCTCCCAGAAACTGTAACTAACATAAGCTCAGCACGCATGCAGTATAAGCAACAGGAGGGCTCTATGGGTACTGAATAAACACAGACGGGCTTCAGCAATCAACAGGGATCGGTGAGTCGCCCTACCAAATGGATGTGTTCGGAAAACGATTCGCTGGCCATACACGAGTATTATTGAAAAGTTCGCACCCGACCAAAAATATATTCCCTAATTAATTTTCACTGTTTTTGTTGATTTGTAATTAAAAACAAACAAACAAAAAACGAAAAAAAAAAGAAAAAACAACTCCTACATGATACTCATCATTAATCTAATGACCGAGTGTGGTCATTGCTCTGTTCAGAACCTGACCAGCTACCTTCACGTATCAGGGTTGAATGCCGAAGTGGTATGTATTCATTCATGCGTAGCGTGTCTAGCACAAGTAAACCTGGCGAAGTCTTTAAGTCAAAGCACAACCGATGTTCTCCAACCTGGAGGCTCGAATTACTCAACTACCTTTGAGTTTCGAAGAAACAGGCCGACAAACACCCACCCACGATATACTCCTTTACGTGTCATGAACAAAGTAAGCAAATTCTAAGGGAGTATGCGACCCGAGAAAAAAAAGTGCTCGATGCTATATTTAATAGCAGGGCATTTATATAATTTCCGGTGTACAAAGACCGACCACTACTAACAGTTTCATGCGTTTGCACGTAATCATCAGGTAGTCAGCAACTGTTTTTAGTGAAATGAACATTTTATATCCCCTCATCTAGCGAAACGTGTTATGACTAGGGTAGCTGATATATACATAATATGTATACATCAACTAAATTCACCGAGTGGGGGTGGGAAACCGAAGTTTAAACATCACTTAGGGAAGAAAAAGAAAAACAAAACAAAACAAAAATAGTCAAAGTTGTCAAATGATTGTATCTTTTCAGTGCTTATCAACCAACTGCATTATTTAAAGTCGGAAAACATATTTCGATTGTACGAATTTTGTGGATAGGGGGATATAATAATGATTTAGTGATACAAGTCTTACTAATTAACTCACAGGATATTTGCGCGTAAGTGAATAAAACTAACACATTTGCAGTTGGAACTCGACTCCCCGATTAACAATCAAGAGGCATAATTACTTACACCACACGCACATCCAAGATTACAGTACCAGGTAAGTGGTCACCCATCTAGGTACTGACCAGGCTCGAAGCTGCTTAACTTCGGTGATCGTACAGGAACTAGTGTTTCAACGTGTACATTCCAGCCACCTCGTCTATTTGAAACTAAAAAAAATGTTTGTCATTCGAATACGTATTTTTTCAGGTATGGTCTGGAAAATAGCGAGAAAAGAAGGCTCTGGAAAATAGCGAGAAAAGAAGGCTCTGGAAAATAGCGAGAAAAGAAGGCGCTGGAAAAAAGAGGGACAGAGAAGAGCAGCGAATTACCTACCTAACAAGCTTGTGTAAACAAATGATAGATGAGGGACTGGGAGGGATATTAAAAAGAGAAACATTGGTAAAAGCTATAAAGAATAGGAAATTGTGAAGAGTCATGATCGCTCATATCCTGCCGGGAGACAGCACACAGAAAAAGAAGAGATTTAAATCTATTGATTAATTGGAATTGCTATTTCAATCGACAGTTTTGATAACCTGATATTTGCAGAAGCCGGTTCCTTGTCTCGAGCTCTTGCCATAGATGAGAGCATTCATTCGCTTTGCAGTTACCAATGGACAGCTACTCATCTTCCAATGTTAATTACGAACAGTGACTTCCGGCGTCCTCTTCCGGTGTCTGTTTTGAATGCTCGGCTGATACGTGTAGAGATCATTAGGCCGGCACCGTGCTGTTGACTGCCTATTATTATCAGATATATGAGAGCCAATATTTTTTCTCGACTCATTTCCTTCGCTGAGGCTTGATGCGAGCTTGGAAGAACATTGTGTGCACTAACACACAATGTCTACGACAGCAGATCAACAACTCAGAAAAATGGGGGCCATCAACACAAACAGGGGAGATAATAAAATTGATATGAACATTTGTCGAAATAGGAGGCTGCAGTAGATTTTCCTTCATTTCTTAAAGACTGTTGAACCAAATGTGTTATGATTAATTTTGGGAGATTTAATTTAGATTATATATATATATATATATATATATATAAAGCATTCTTTAAAATATTTCACACCAAACAAAGCGATAATGCCACTAAGACGTATGCGGTTAATAGGAGTGAAAGAGAATGAAAATATATTAGCGAAAGGAAAAAATAATAAAAGAACAGGATTCAGGAAGACAAAAGATGGAGATTAACGTTGCGTTTAAATTCTTAAAGATTGTAGGTGACAGGGAACCAATAAGCCAGAAGAGAGATTCACAGGCGAGAATTCAAGAAAAGAAACTATTAGTACGTAACGTACGTTTACATCTAGCTATTTCAATTGTTAAATGAGGGGACCTAGTTGCCAATTTAGTAGTGATATTATGGCGTTAATTTTCGGACGTGCCTCAGTAGATACATTGATTATTACACTGATTGTTTCTTTGTGTTGTTTTTCTTGTCTGTAACGTGTCTTTACTTTTCTCGCTCCAGAAACTGCTGCATTTTGATATCCAATCTGCTTCTATATCAACTGGCGGAGGGTGGGGACAATATCAGTAATTTCTGGCAAAGTTGATAGTCTGGCCGCTACAGGTTTGTGTGTTGGAAACCGATCTGAATGTCTCTTGTTAGATTTACGGGTCAGTCATTTTTTGTTCTGCAGTCCATTGCTAAAACTGAACATACATAAAAGATGGCGGTGGAAAAAAAAACCTGGCATCGACCGAATATTCCAGATAACTAGACGGCCTCGTGTTCAATAAATGGAAAGAGTAATTTGAATTTATGGACGAAAATAATACTGGTATTTTACCGTTTGTCTTCATGGCAGTTTCGTTTCTGGCAGGAAGCCTGCGCTAACACGAAAATTCTCATTGAGAGAATGTGAGTCAGCCTCACTTTGGAATATAGTCACGAACGAACAGTAAGGGGCAGGTCTTAGTAATTTAAGATATGGAGTTCCACTACATTATCAAAGCTACCAATTAGCCTGTCTGCCCGATTCTGGTTCGCAGCCCACGTCCGATTGAATCGGGTATCAATGTAAATCAGTGAATTGTTAACAGTCTAACAGTAGAAAAAGGTAGTCAATCACTTTGACCCGTAAGAGTACCTAAAACGGCCTAAAAGTTTTGAAATTTTCTGAGCATTTATGATATAAGGATTTATTTTTTAAAAAAGTGTTCGGTATCTGTCACTTCGCCGATAAGATGATCAAATTTCAAATGTTTTTTCCAGTTCAAATGCTACATTTATTAGAAAATATATTCAGTTAAAATACAGAAGACGTTATAAAAATGATTTGCTTTTCCCGGGATTGTTGCCGGACAAAAATGGAAATTTGCACCGGTAACACAGACGTCCATTTGCAATTTATTGAAATTGTGTATGTATGATTGCAGGTTTTGATGTATATTTTTAATTCAATGACTGACATGAAATACTTATCTAAAAGTAAAAAAAAAAGCTTTCAAAATAATTCTATTTATTACCGAATAATTTTCGAAAAGGACAGTGAAATCTCATAATTATTGTAATTTTTATGTTAAAAAAATGACGTTTTTTTCTCAGCCCAGTTTACCAGTGTTGAAGAGAAATGTATTATTCCAATATCTCCTTTCAAATTCTGTTAAAATTGTCTCTCTGTGTTTACAGTTAATATAAGTCACTCAAGTACAATATATATATATATATATATATATATATATATATATATATATATATATATATATATATATATATATAAATTAATTAATTAAAGAAAGAGACAACCTTAAGTTTCCATGACTATAATTTATTTCCCCAGAAAATATATTTTTCCTGGTAACTAGAGATGTGACCTGATGAACCAGGAAAAATATATTTTCTGGGGAAATAAATTATAGTCATGGAAACTTAAGGTTGTCTCTTTCTTAATTATTTAATTAATATTTGCTTTTGTTACATTGAGCTCTTTGGAGTTATCTACACAAATTACCAAATCCTTCATTACCTTATTATATATATATGAATATATATTTTACATACGCTCATGCAAAGACGCATGGAGACAGTCCGTGGTGGTTAGATGCACCACTGCTTTTTTTTCTCATATACGAGATCAGATAAAAAAAAAAATCGTGGCTGGTGCTATAAAAAGAAAACTATAAGACATATGAGTTCTGCATTTAATCTACAATCATAGCACAATTTAAATCCACACCCATTATAGCAGAATGTGTAGGTGATAAAAAGATGTTAATTCTTTTGAATCCAATTCCAAATACTAGCGAGTGGGAATAGTTTGAACCAATGAACGCACATTCCCTTTGAATGATACTATTAAGACGCATATAGTTCGAGAATCATCCGATTCCTCTTCGGGTACGTTTGTCTATGGGGAATTAATAATTTTATGAGAACCCCCCACCCCTCGGCAAACCACCGAAAAAACATTAGTACAATACACCCAAAAAGGTGGGGGGGGGGAATGAACATACAAGAAACGTAGCTTAAGTTAAAAGGACAGAAAGTGCTCCACAACCGAGACTAGGAAATTCGATTAACACGCCCCCCCCCAAATAACAAAATAAAAAAAAACAAATGAATATGAAAAACGATATTATAACTTAACAATATCCAAAAGATAATATTTTACGCTGACTTGAAGTTTAGTAAAATCTTTAGCCAGGTTGAGGCATGTCTGATTGACATTTCTGGGTTGTGTGTGTGTGTATATATATATATATATATATATATATATATATATATATATATATAAAGGTTTTGATAATGAGATTTTCGGTTTGCGGCAGGGGAGAAGGTACGAGCTGTGATGCCCGTCTGTGTCTTTCTCGTCCAGATTCCTTTGCGTACCAATGATTTCATAGAGAATATAAGCCATGCATATGGAGATGATAACTGTCCGACCTGTTTACATCCGTTCTACCCTTCTCTTGGGAAACGAACTCCTTAAAAGTAGTATAAAGAAACCTGAACAAAAATTATCTGTCGTCGATTCAGTCTTTTGATGCAGTATTCTCGTCCCGAACTGAGGAAATACCAATAAACTACTAGAATTTCAAGACGGCACGCAATTCAAATCAGGTTGCTTCAGTTTAAACATGACAGTCATATATTAAAAAAAGCGGTTGGTCTCAAGAGAGAGCTTTGTCACCTGCTTGAGAGAAAGAAAGTAGAACAGAAGTTCTACGACCCTGGTATCTTACTCTCATCACCCCTATTTTAGTGGGTTTTGTCACGCAAAAATTTTATCTTAAAGATGAGATAGGTTACGGTTACATGCACGCCGCACCCCTCATTAAAAGTTCAATATTTATAATTATTAAAAATTCAATGATAGCTATCCGACGTTCCTCCAAGAGCCTTGGGGTTCCTTCTTAAGTCACCGTTCAAATAATAATGTCACACGGTTACTATCATTTATGTTAATTTCTCCATAAACAGACATTAACTAATTCTTTTAGTTGTCTATATTTCTGATCTGAGATGAGGTATTGTAATTATTTACATTATTCGGACTGTTACCATATTCACGACATTTCGGCCGTTTTAAGCTTGGAATTTCGAACTGAACTCGTTATTTCGTCTTACTGTTGTGGTTACACGTGTCATGCCTCTTCCGGCTGTCTCAGTTATCTCCCTTTAACTCAACTCTCTAAGGTTTTGTTCATTGCAGCAGCTAGGTATTTAACTCAACTCTTTGGGTCAAGTTACTGGATTCAAACAGTTGTGAGTTCTTTTATCCACCGGGCCAGGTGACCTTGAGGACATCAGTGTTTGAATTTTGGAAACTTATAAACTTAATGTCTCATTAAAAATCTTTTTTATCATAGCTCAAATTGCAATTTTGTTGTTTCTTGCTAACTTTTAGCGAAACCGAATGTTCTAGTCAGTTGTCCAGTCTTCCAATAAACATAGCATACTGAAATTCCAGAAGCAGTTTTATTGTTTGCGTCAAATTCCAAAAATGAAACAAATTTCTTTTTTCAATTTATATTGATGAAAAAAAGTGGTTATCGACCTACGTTAAATAACAGTAACGCCAGATTTAGGAGGCTGTGCTTCAGCAGTACCCGACTTAGAGGACCACAATATTAATATAGAATTTTATACAGTGTAACCCGGATATAAGAGAGTTGTCGGGGCCGGAGAAGAAGTCTCTTATATCCGGGTTTTCTTATATCCGAGTTTGGTCTATTTTGTTTTATTAACACAGGCTCTAATTTGGCACCAGAGAAAATATCTTATATCCGGGTTTCTCTTATATCCGGGTTACACTGTAGAAGAGACATGACCAATGTCAATGATTCAACAAATATAAAAGTTAGCAGGAGAAAAAAAAATGGTTTATCAAGATGACTGTTACAGGGAGGATGAGAGTCCAGCTTTTTCATGGGCATGAATGCAAATATGAAATCAGCAGCCAGGATTAAAATTTTAATTCGAAATTTCAATCGTATTATTACAGACGAGCGCTAGAATGCATCTCTACTTGGCTTTCAAAATGGCGATGCAGTTGTCTCCTCCTAGTGATCTTTGTTGCAGATAAAACGTTAACTTTACGGAGTTTTCTGTTATCTGTTTCGTTTTTCTATCTTTTAATAAGTCCACTTCATTTTATTCTTCAGATAAAGTCTTTGTTTTTTTGTTTTTTTGATTGTTCCGTGTTCTTGAATTGGTTTGGTAAATCTAGTAGACGCCTATTGTAAATATATGTGGATATTTTCATCATTAATTTCTATATTAGTTTTGATTGTTATCTTGATCTTTTTGAAGTTTTTTTTGTCATCTCTTCGCTTATCTGCAGAGATCTCGTTTTAATTTTCTTTCATTGTTCGTTTCATAGTTTGAATTCCGGTTTTTCTTTGGTCGTTCAGACATCTTATTTCTTATTATGTCTTTAGTATGTCCAACTGAATCTCAGAAAGCAACATGAATGCAACAAAAGATGTGAAAACAACAGGGGCTGGTTGAGGGAGGCGTCGTAAAAAGAAAAGGATATTCAGGGTACAGGCAGAGGTGAAGTACGTCAAAGCAAAAAGAGGGAAAAGATGAGAAGAGAGAGGGAAAAGATGAGAAGAGAGAGGGAAAAGATGAAAAGAGAGAGGGAAAAGATGAAAAGAGAGAGGGAAAAGATGAAAAGAGAGAGGGAAAAGATGAGCAGAGAGAGGGAAAAGATGAAAAGAGAGAGGGAAAAGATGAGAAGAGAGAGGGAAAAGATGAGAAGAGAGAGGGAAAAGATGAGAAGAGAGAGGGAAAAGATGAAAAGAGAGAGGGAAAAGATGAGAAGAGAGAGGGAAAAGATGAAAAGAGAGAGGGAAAAGATGAAAAGAGAGAGGGAAAAGATGAAAAGAAAGAGGGAAAAGATGACAGGTGGAAAGAGAGAGAATGAAAAGATAGAAACGTAGGAATGAGTAAAAGAATGGCACAGTAGAAGGAAAACGTGAAAAAAGGAAAAAATAGAGGGAAAAAGATAAAGAAAAGGAAAGAAGAAAAAGAAAAGGAAAAAAAGGAGGAGGGGAAAAGAAAAGTGAAAAATGAATAAATGAAAGAAAGATATGTAGGAATTGAGAGCTTGAAAAAGACAACAAAAGGGAATGTTTGACAGTAAAACACAGAAAGAGAAAGAGGAAAAGTCAAAGACAAGACTGTATAGAGAGGGAGCAAAAAGAAAGAAAGAAGAGAAACGGATGTAAAAATAAAAAGAAAGTAAGAAAGAACACAGACGAAGAAAGAAAGAAGAGAGAGAGAGAGAGAGAGCGACACAAAGAAAAAGGATATCGAATGAAATGTATAAAATAATCAGAAATAACTATGATAAAATGTAAGAAATACAAGTAGTTGTCATCATTAAAAGGAGTGTATCTTTCTCCTGACGGAACTATATATATATATATATATATATATATATATATATATATATATATACACACACGTATACACATACACACACACACCAGTACTTAAAAAGAAGTTTAGTGTAGTAATTGGCTATTACATGTCACCGTCAGCCTATAAAACACTTACTGGCCAGTGCTCGCTTGAGGAATAGAAAACTCTCAGAAAAAGTGTAAAGTTTATTGCAATAATGGTTGGAAAAAATGGTAAACTATTCCGCCGTGAAAATTATGCAAGGTCAGTTAGATATATTATACTGCATATGTTCTCATATTACTAAACAAAGCATTTAATAAATAAGTCAATGATCTGATAAATAAAATTTTGAACAAAAAATGTATAACATCAAGATGAGAGATTATTCATTCAAAATTTGTTTTTTTTTTCAGCAGTCAACAAAAAACAAATATACAAACAAAAAAGCAGAAAAACAAAGAACAAAACACAAAGTTAAAAAAACACGAAGTTTCTAAGAAAATGGCATCAACAAGCTTTTGGGACGATGGGAGACAGTTGTTAAAAATAATGGAGACTATGTACTTTTGTTTTAAATTTCCTAATCGGGCACGAACCTTTGAAATGATTTAACATACGTCTCTCACAATCCTTCATATGATATTTGCACACACAGACAGACAGATACATACAGAGAAATGGCATCTCTACACAAAAGAAATGGCATCTCTACACACATACTTTCATTGACACCTTTTGTATTCTTATTATACAACTGGCTCAAGCAATAAAATGTGTTGTAATTAATTGTTTGTATATTCTTATACTTTGTGAGACAAAAATGATACAGGAGTACGATTTTTAGCGAGTCTATGTGTCCCAGTGAATTCAATCTGGGCAAAAATGGATATTTAATTGCAATGAAATGTGTTGCATCACTTCGCGCATTCATTTGAATGAGGAGACAATTCTTTGTTCTTTTGTATTTAACTTTAAATTGTATTTTACTCCAGATACTTCGTCAGTTAGTCTGGGTCAGTGTGTGGCATACGGACTTTGGAGCCCCTTTTCCGAAAAAGTGGGATATTGCTTTCGGTTTTCAAAGTATGTGAGAGTACGTAACTCTTCTCTGGAGATGTTTAAGTTCTTACAGCATCTCACCTGTCTAAGCAGATCGTCTATTATCACAATGTGGGATACTTAATAGCAAAAATAATAAAAAACACAAAGAAAAAGAAACCGTCCTCACAGACGAAGAAGAGATTTGAAGAAGCAGAAATGTCGTCCTACAGAAGGATGATGAGAATACAACAAACTGAACATGTGAGTAACGTCGAAGTTTTAGAGAAAATGGAATAAAAAAAAACGAATCTTGTAATTAAACATCAGAAAGTGACATTTCTAGGGAACATGATGAGGAAAGAGGACTTGGAACATTTAACACTCGTAGGATGTATTGAAGTAAAGAAGGACAGATGATAGTATAACCTATCTGTTATGGTCCAGGTTAGGACCAAGGAAGAACAACACGAACACAAGAGTAGAAATAACGAAGATATATTACACGAAATAATAATACAAGATGTGGAAGGTGTTAGTATGACTGTCAGTCTGGTTTGAAGTGAACGACTATCGGCTCGACTCGATTCGTCCCTCTCTCTTGAGAGGCATAGTATACATAGTGTTAGGAAGAGTTAATTCTGTAGTTATAGGTAAGGACCCATAACACTATCTAATGTGCTTGTGTAGATAAATGGCAGACTAGCGTTTATGAGAGATAAACAATTATTACAAAGAGCTACAAAAGACAAGGAATTGCGAAAATGAGACACAGCACATAGGGGGATATTATTAGCAGCACGAATGTATCATTTGAACATTTGGTACTGTTGAAATAAGTGTAGTTGCCTATACTTTTTTGAGGTTGGGTATAAAGGATGTGATAAATAAAAAATGCAGTGAAAAAAAATGAAAGCTCACTGTAAAAGATCTGAAGGAAACAAGGCGACAGAGACAAATACAAAGATTAATATCAAGACAGAATAAAGAATCATCTTTTATGTGCTGTGTTCCTTCAGGACGTAGGCGATCATGGCCCTCCACCTCTTCCTGTCCCTTGTAGCTCTTAATAGGTTTTGCTTTTTTGTTACTTCTCCCAGACTCTGTTCTGCCATCCATTTGCTCATGCCCATGATGTCAAGATTTGCTTTCCCCTGTCCCCCTTTACCTCTAGCCGTCTTGTGAGTATCAGACTTTCCAAGCCCTCTTTCCTCATTACGTATCCAAAAATAATTTCAACCGTATCTTCTTGATGTTAAGTATAAGTTTCCTTTTTGTTTCCATTCTCTTCAAAACCTCGACTTTGCTCACATATTCGGCTCATGAAAAAAGAAGAAAAGAATAGGTAAATCCAAAAAAGAAAAAAGAAAAAGAAAACCAAGAGAAACTAAAATATTTTAGTTCTCCCAAGAGCTGATAAATTTATGGAGAAAATTGAGATTAAAGCCACCAATCTTTGTTAAGAAATTCTTATCACTCGGCTAATGACCGTTAAAGTTCACCTGCCGGATAAAATTTCCACACGTTTCTGTTTATTTTCTTTCCTATTTCTAGTTTCTCTTCATTTTGGCTTTCAGTTTTCTTCATTTTATTTTGCCAACATCGAAAACGCCTTCAACCAAACAACAACAACATTATCGTCTGCTTCAGCCAAATCGCGTCCATCCGTTGGTCCGTCCGCCATGATGATGTTGGCGTGTACACTACAGAAAAATGAACTGCCAACAGATAGAAACAAAGAAACAAACAGCTACTCGTTTTCGTACTCTGCTGTTTCAGGTACATCTTTTGATTGCAAAGTAGCCAAACATCACAACGTTGCTCTCTTCCGTCATTATGTGTATCGGCTCTTGCTATTCTGCTTTTAAAAGCGCGCTTTCCTCGCCAAGTTTTTCTAGTTGAAAGGCATTGAAATGCTGTCCAATCAGTGACCGTCAATCTTTACGGTTTGACCATAAAAGGCACTGGCACAGCGTCTAAAACTGGAAGAGTGAGTGAAAATAAACAACAAGTGAAAAATAGAAGATAAATTTTAGAAGGCTGGAAACGAGAAAAAAAAAAAGGCGAAACGAAAGAAGAGAAGTAAAGAGGCAGTAGAAGAATGGAAATATAGACAAAACAGGGGAAGAGAAAAACAAGAAAAAAGAGAAGGACAGAATAAGCGCAGTTACAGAGTGAAAGAAAAGGAAAATATTTCGGAAATGGAAAGAAAAGAAAGGTTTGGTAAAAAAGGCGGCGGAAGAAAGAAAAATAGACATGACTACAAAAAATGATGAGAAAAGAAAAAGGAAGATGAAAAGAAAGGGAAGAAAAAAGAAAGGGAAGAAAAAAGAAAGGGAAGAAAAAAGAAAGGGAAGAAAAAAGAAAGGGAAGAAAAAAGAAAGGGAAGAAAAAAGAAAGGGAAGAAAAAAGAAAGGGAAGAAAAAAGAAAGGGAAGAAAAAAGAAAGGGAAGAAAAAAGAAAGGGAAGAAAAAAGAAAGGGAAGAAAAAAGAAAGGGAAGAAAAAAGAAAGGGAAGAAAAAAGAAAGGGAAGAAAAAAGAAAGGGAAGAAAAAAGAAAGGGAAGAAAAAAGAAAGGGAAGAAAAAAGAAAAAGGAAAGAAAAAAGAAAAGGCTGAACAAGGAAGAATAAGAAAAATACAAAAGAATGAAAATAAAAAAGAAAAGGAAGAAAAAAGAAGCAAAGAAAAAAGAGTGAGGAAGAAAAAAAAGTGAGGAAGAAAATAAAGAGAGTGGAAGAAAAGAATAAAGAGAGAGGAAGGAAAGAATAAAGAGAGAGGAAGGAAAGAATAAAGAGAGAGGAAGGAAAGAATAAAGAGAGAGGAAGGAAAGAATAAAGAGAGAGGAAGGAAAGAATAAAGAGACAGGAAGGAAAGAATAAAGAGAGAGGAAGGAAAGAAAAAAGAGAGAAAGAAAAAGCAAAAAGAACATGAAAAGAAAATAACGAAAAGAAAAGGAAGAAAAGAAAGAAAGGAAGAAAAAGGAAAAAAATAAAATGAAGGAAAAGAAGAAAAAGAAAAGGTAGAAAAAACAGAAAGGAAGAAAACGAAAAAGAAAAAAAACGAAAAAGAAAAAAAAAGAAAAAAAACGAGACAGGAAGAAATCGCAGAAAAGGGAAAAAGAAAGAAAAAGAAAGAAAAAGAAAAAAAGAAAGAAAGAGAAAAAGTGAACCACAACAATGTAAAAAGAAAAGATAAAAGTTCAAAGCAAAATTAATCAACAGGACAGAGAAAGTAGAAAGACAAATACCAAAAAGAAAAAAGAGAGGTATATGGCAAACAAAATAGAAAAGAAACGAGTAAAATACGGAAGATATCGAAATAAAAGTAAGAAGTAGGAACGAAACAGAGATAGGAAAAAAAAAAGAAGGAAACCTCCTGTCATTGGGTGACGGATCGGAAGATGTAGATGGTCAACGTGCGATTGGAATGCGATATTGTATCAAAGTAAGATAAATCGTGTCAGATATCAATTTTGAATACTGGCGCAGTATAATCTTCCAATATTTTCCCGCGCTTGGGCCTATACTAATCTTCAAGAAGAAGAAGTGGATCTACCTTTTAGGTGTGAGTAGTTGAGTATTTCTTTGTGGTACAAGTAATAAGTGTTCGAACCCAGGTCAAACTCAGTAATCCAAACGACGATTTTTAAGGCGGCAGTCTATTACCCACTTTGTAGGTAGTTCCCTACTGCCAACCAGCGCGCGAATTCGCTGTGAGCAATCAGGAAAATTAAACCAGATTTCGAGTAGCAGATTTTTAAAGGAAGCAAAGTCTCCTTATTTTGGAGTACTGGATTAACATAGTTTTTATCTCAATCGATATTGCATATGGCTAAGCTTTGTAAATATCGAAATAGTGAAAAGGATATATTAAAAGAAAGAAAGAAAGCAAGGAATAAAAGCACAAAAACGAAGAGGAGCAAGGAGGGAAAGGATTGAATAGAGAGAGAAATAAAAGAGGAAAAAGGAAACGAAAGAAGAACAGGGGCGAAAGATAGAATAGGAAGGAAGGAAGGAAGGAAGGAAGGAAGGAAAAAGAAAATACAGAAGAGAAAACCAAGAACGGAAGGAACGGAGAGAGAAAGAGAGGAAGTAGTAAAGATATATGGAAAACAGCAAGAAATAAGGTATCAATGAGAGAGAGAGAGAGAGAGAAAAGAGAAGAAGTACTAAGGACACGTGGAAAAAGAGAAGAGTAAGTTAAGAAAGGAGGGGTCAGAGAGAAGAGAGGAAGTACTAAGGATGCATGGAGAAACAAAGAAAAAGGAACGATTCGCGGGAGTGAATAAGAGAGAGATAAGAGGAAAAGAAAGAAGAGGAAGAAAGAAGAAAAGGAGTCGAGCCATGATCGTCCACGTCGGCGCATAAAATAATTAGGTCTCCAAAAGTATGACTTGAAGGAATCGAAATTTGATTCCACCGACGAATGTTGAGAAGAGTTAGAAGAAATTAGAGCAGCAGACTTGAGCAGCGGATATAGAAGGTTCAAATTTCAACCAGAAACATCATCCTAGATATCATAAGATATTACAAGTCTCCCGAGGGGAGAAAACTGAAATGTTTCCAAAGCAACGCAGAGTCTTTTCTTGAGACGGTTGGCCAAGGGATGAAATAATCGACTTATTTTCTTGTCCTGTCGCTTTTATACCTTTATTTATTTATGTAAACTGTGATATCATAGGTAGGATTTTATAAGAGAAAAACGACAGAACTTCAATTCACGTCAATGCTTATTACATGATAGCTGAGGGTAAAACTATTAAAAGATTTGCTAGATGGCCTTATCTATGCACTTATACAACAGTAAATGCTGAACAATTTCTTCACAGATATACGAGACCCAAATCGACAGAGAACTGGTGAGGCTGATAATACTGAGGACTGAAAAGGTGAGAAGTAAAAAAAAAAGAAATTAAACTAATAACTAAAAATACATTTACACTTAAAATTAGAAAGGGACGTCTGCCCTTTCTGAAACACAGAAGGAAAGAGGGTTTGAAAAATTTAACACTCACAACAAATATTGACGGCATGAAGTCTAGGAGAAAACAGCGAGTATGCACCTAATGAGTTTGTGAGAACGGATGGCAAAACGAGGACTAAAAGGGATCAAACATTGATACTAAGGATAGGAAGCGGTGGAGAGCCATTACCACCCACGCCCTCAATAGATATGACAGACATGTAAAATCAAAGGCAATAATAATTATGGATCTAAAAATAACTTGCAATCGAACATTGATTCTACTGAGAGATGTTGAGAATCCGGTGGATAGAGCACCCGACAAATGAGTTAGTTTCAAGAATAGGAACTAAAAATAAAAAACTCTCATAAGAATCCTAAATGCACAACTGAAAATTTTGAGAATATATAATAAAGACGTCAGGCTTGGAGAATTTAACACTCACAAGGTTTATCAAAGGCAAAAGAAACAGAAGCTAGGAGCTTGACAGGTTTCAACAAATGATAAAGGAGGGAGGTCTTTTTTAACGTTTTCAATTTCTTCAAAATATTTGCTTCACTTCTGTTATATAGGAATAAAGTGTCGTTGCCGACACTTGAGTTTGAACATAGATCGTCAGTGAGCAAACACAGGCAATCCCATTATTGAATTAAGTAGATCACGTGACCATTACGTAAAAACGCATAAGTAGAAAGTAGCGTGACGTCTAAACGATCGCTATTTCTAGTCTATCCTCTATGCTATAAGGATCGCTATTCTCTACTCTATTCACTATACTAATTCTCTATTCGGATCCCTATACGGATTACTTTTCGAGCGAGAATTATCGAGCTAGTGCTATTCGAAGGCGTCTGACACCAGTATTGTTCAACGGCGTACTATAGTTATATCTGCGCTTACAAAGTCTCTACCACAACGAGCATTACGAAAGTGACAACGAGTATTCGTTGGCATCACAAAAGTGTCAACGAGTGTTCATTGACATCACAAATACTTACACAGTTATTCTTTGTTTAATATTATTATCAAAACAATTTTTGGGGAGTTTTTCTAACCTTGGTTAAATTTCTCTTCAATTTTGTAGGTTATTTAATGAAAAAGTCAAATGATTTAGTATTGTTTTATTATACACATACCTTCTGAAGTACGATCTAAAACTGTAGAGAACATTAGCCATAAAATGGCTTCCACAACAGTAGAAAAGAAAAATGAAATATTCATCAATACATGGGAAGCCCTGGGTAAATTGACAGATAAACATTGATCAGATTTTCTCATGCTTCTGACATTCGTTGAAATTCTGTTTTGTAGATTACTTAACGATAAAGCCCAGATATTTTCTATTGTTTTATGTTGTAAGTGCCTTCTATTCCTTATTTGTTATAATGGCCTGCTATTCATCATTGTTCATTGCAATGTTGTTTTTCTTTTAAATAAACGTTTGATCAACTGTAAAGTCTGCAATCAGACTAAAACGAATACTTTAGTATGCAGTACTGCATGAGGACTTAAGGTTGATTTGTAAATCCATTAGACGGGTTAACTTCTTCCATCCATCACTCTTAGACCTCCAGTTGCATGTCCACATTAAATGCCAGAAAACAGAAATTTCAGTTTAATTATTAGAAAACTTAAGCCATAAAATAGCTTTTAAAAGAGCAGGAAAAATGAAATATTCAACAAGACGTAGAAAATCTTGGTAATTTGAAACATAAATTCATTGATCCTCTTTTCTGGTATCCTAGACTTTGGTTAGCGTTTTCTTTTAAGCCATTAATGCCTGTTGAATTAAAGTATCAAGCCCTGTTTTATCTTCACGTGAGGATGAAACATGGCTTGATACTTTAATTCAATTTAATTTTAATAATTATATTGAGGTTTTCGGCTCTTGTTTTTGAAACATGAAAACTCTTATGTAGCGAAGGAAACATTTTTTTAAAATAATTATTATATATATATATATATATATATATATATATATATATATATATATATATATATATATATATATAGTGTGTATGTTTGCATATGAAATTTGTCCACTTTTGTTTTAAATGTTTTTAAGTTGGAATTTTCATAGTTTTTTTTTTTTAGTTTGAGAGTTCAAAGTGCACTGGTGCCGAAGTTTCGAAAAATCACCCGACAAGAATATGTCTGTGCCACAGTGTAAATATTTTGATATATGAAGAAATATATATGTGTGTGTGTGTAATTTTTTTCCTCTGGAATCAAGGAGATAAGTTTAAAACATTTCAACAAAGACAAAAAACAACAGATAAAATTCTGATGTGTACAGACATTGCAAACCCAAGATGGCGAAGTGGTTGTCATTTGATTTAGGGAAGTGGCCGTATTTTTTGCTACTTAACTCTATCAACAATAATGACATACATTGTGCAGCAAAACAAAGTACGACTCAGAATGTTACTGGCATGAAAAAGCTAAAAATGATGTCATTTTACTTCCAGAAAATTCCAATCCACTCGCATTTACTTCCCCCAAAGTGGCAGATAAAACTTTAATACAGACCAATCGACGACATTACAATGCAGTTTTCAGAGTTTGTGTGCGTGTAAAACTTTCAGGTATATATCAGTGGTTTAGAATGATATAAACTTATTTAAATTCCGTGAAAGTTTTTTGTAGTTTATATATCATATGTACATTCCTTTTCTTACGTATATAAGAGTGCTCTATTTCAATATATATATATATATATATATATATATATATATATATATATATATATATATATGACGCAATTCAGCAGGCAAAAAGCGACACGACATCACAAACTGATGGGGGAAGTCTCTATATTTGGAAACCACAAAAGGAATATAATGAATACCCAACAGACGATTCTTTGACAATAGCGAACAAAATAAAACCCTTTAAGAACCGATTACATCGTTCTTCAACTTGCAGAATATTTCTCCTAATCATTTCTTCCCAATCAAGGCAATTAAGCCACTGAGACGCAAGAGGTGAGTATTAGAGAATAGGAGAATAAAAAAATAAAAAGAGAGAACAATAAAAAAAGCAGCAATTAAGAAAACAGTAGATAGCGATCGACATTGCATTTAAATTTTTGGAGTCCAAAGTTGACCAGAAAACAAGACGCCAGATGAGAGTTCCATAACCGATAAGTGCCAGAGAAGAAACTGTTAGCATAGAACTTACGGTTGCATCTAGCCAGTTCATTTATAAAACCCTAAGACCTTGTCGCCAATATAGTTTAAATTAATAAATTTTAGGTACCTTAGAGGAAGGTTTATTAGAACAATTACCATAAATTTATTTATAGAATAGGCACAGTGAATATACATAATTATATTATTATAAACACATTATATTTATCGGGTATTATATAGGAATACAGTGTCGCTGCCGATACTAGAGTTTGAACACAGATCACCAGAAAGCAAACACAGGCGATCCTATGTTGAATAAGTAGATCAGGTGATAGTAAAGGAAATGTATATATGGGAATTAGCGTCTAATTGATCACTATTTCTACACTATCCTCCATTACTATAAGGATCGCGATTCTCTATACGATTCACTATACTATTTGTCTATACTGATCACTATTTCTACACTATCCTTTATTACGATAAGGATCGTGATTCTCTATACTATTTCTGTATACTGATCACTATACGGATTACTATTCGGATCACTATTCAGTGGTTATTTTCGAGAGAGTATTATCGAACAACTACTCTATTCATTATACTAATTCTCTATTCAGATCCATATACGGATTACTTTTCGAGCGAGTATTATCGAGCGAGTGCTATTCGAAGGCGTCTGACACCAGTATTGTTCAACGGCGTACTATAGTTGTAACTGCGATTACAAAGTCTGTACTACAACTAGCATTACGAAAGTGACAACGAGTATTCGTTGACATCCTAAAAGTGACAACGAGTGTTCGTTAACATCACCCTAATCGCGGAAGAATGCTTAATGTGGTGGCTAGAGTGTTTCTAGGTATAAAGAGTGTGGACAGAGAAATCAACACTGCATAGGGAGTCGAAATGTTATGCTTCAATAAATCATTAGTCATGGTCAGCATGAAATGTTAATTTCTGTAGAAACTTGCATTGGGTAAATAGGATTTATAACAGGGCGTCAACATGACTGTGTCATTACAATCTCTTCGAGTTACATGTGATACCCATAGTCGTGTAGTTTCTCTTCTTAAGTACAGTTCTTTTTTGTGATTCTGTAGCGCCAGTTCGCAAGGTTTAAAGAAGGATTGTTTTCGATTAGGCCAACAGGCTTCACTCGCTCCAAAGCTATTTTAAAAATTGATCTAAGAAAGTAGTTATATACAACTGACACTTTAGATATTTCTGAAAGAATTTAGTCCCATACTAGACATCAATATGAAAGTCTAAACATACTGAAATTATATAAAAATTGTCCATGCGCGTGCGCACACCCAAAATATTAATACAAGGATCAAAATTGTTATATTCCGTGCTAAGGGAATAAACACACAACACCAGGTGGATACAAGAAGAAAGGTTTATTGTACACAACAAGTACAATATGAAATAAGGTACAGTTATACACACAGGTCAATCTAGTAGTGAGTGCCACTATTGGAAGGACGTACGTACGTACGTGCGTCGTCTCTATCACACTGTCTTTTCCTCGAGTCTCGCGTAGACAGTTGACTTTATAGGTAGCAACTACCTATAGTGTAATCATTCATGGAGGTGACTGGTTATTCCATTACATCAAATATATAAAATGTTTTTTATCCGTTAGCTTATAAGGAAACATTCCTCAGTCATTGACAGAGCAGCTATTACTTCTGTCGATCGAAATTTGAAAAAAACAAAACAAAAAACATTCTAATAATAATTTTTCAGGAAAATAGATTTCTAAGTTCTAGTAGTAGTTATCGCTCTTGTCAGTATAGATGGAGGTTTCCTTCCTAATCTTTTATTTGAATTAGTGTGGAATATCAACACTTATCTCATTCTTATCTCTTTGAGTTACATCTGATGTCTACTTTAGTTGTTGTTATTGTTGAAAGCCCTCAGAAGATGTGGTTTTTGTTAAGTAAAAAATAATACGGTATAATCTGTCTTCTCTCTCTCTCTTGATTTAATAATAACAAAAGTTATAAATATTATCACTAACCTAGCAATATAATCACCGTTCTGTCTTTAATAATCATCTTAGCCGTTTTTGCTAGGACGAAAAATAGTTACAACAGGGAGTTTATAGAGCTGTTGTATATTGGATACTTTGCCGTTATTTTATTGAGGTAGGTTTTTCTTTTTTAAGCCTTTGCGCAAATATATGACGTTGTCGTCGGCTGGTTTCATGGGAAATCAATTTGTTCTTTTTGCCTTTCCGTCCGACAAAAGATGGCTGACTCGTAATTACGCGCATGAATGCTAATCAACCGGCACTAAAATATCGTCTACCTCAGCTATTCCATGCACACACATTCATCGCGTCAATGCTCCTCTCGGCGTGCAAGTAGACATTAATATTTTGCACCAGGTTCTACACATACATACACTCTTATATAATTGTATTGTTGACTACTTTAATAGTATTTTCTGTTACACACGTAAAAATCTATTCTCGAATATAAAACACAATGTGACTGTATATTTAGCGCTCACGTAGTGTGATCTCTTCTCCTTAGTAATGAGAGATTCTACAACTATGGTAACAGGAGTCATTACTATGACAATAAGCAAACATGCCTCGAGAATTACTATAGCAACGGAATATCTCATTAACAAGGAAGATAATATTTGCACGAGTGGTGTAATGGCTAGCGACTGGAAACCGGGGCTTGAAATCTGTAACCATCCAACTCTGATTCAAGATGAATCTATTTCGATTGTAATATAATCGACAGTATCTGTCTATATTTCTGAGATGAGGTATTATGTACACTATTTACATTATTCGGACTATTGTCCCCATCTTTGTCGCCATATTTATTACAACCTTTCGGCCGTTGTTCGCTCCAGCCTTCTTCAGGTGGTTGGAATGTCGAACTGAATCCTTTATTTCGCTCACTGGGGCAGACTGTTCTAGTTCCACGTGACATGTGTAATGGATGTCAGTTATCAGTTATCTCCTGTTAATTCCCCTCTCCAAGTTCTCCACTGTCTTAAGCGGGTATTGAACTCACACTCTTTGAGCCCTGTCACTGGATCTAACTAACGCCTTCATCCACTGTGCCATGTGTAATAACAGTGTACATAATTGACAGTGTCGCTTCTGAATGTCATTGTTATACACGTGGTTAAGTGAAGGAAGAGTACATAATCAAGTAATATGATAGGGCTTTTACACTGAAAACGTTCAAGAAGCAGCAAGAAAAGACAATCAATGACGAACAATGCGGAAGTGATGTTCATCTGACGATTCCACAGACTATCTGGAAAGTATCGAAGTATTTTGGACAGATCCACCCTTAGTTCTTCACGTCTGGTGCAGATGTTTTAAGTTTTTGCCAATAACATCGAATCAGTTCAGATTTGTGTTTCAAAGACTTCAGTCATTTCTTAAAGCAAAAATCGCCGTTGAAACGGAAAATATTTTAGACCGTGGACAAGCTGAACGTTACTAGGCAGGGGATCCAGAAAAAGGGTTTTGTAGATTTTTGAAATGGAAAAAACGAAGAGTATTTTTTTGTAGACGCCATTACTTTAAGTAAACTTTTTTCTTTATATATATATATATATGTATGTATATATATATATATATATATATATATATATATATATATATATATATTTCAAGTCGTTCAAATCATCTGAAGATCGCGCGAACGTGAAACTCGGGTTACGACTAGGGCCATCCTTTCATAGATTTTCAATTAATCTCAGTAAAGAAAATGTGATAGGGATCGAAACATTGTAAGGGAAGCCCCGTACCTCTATCGACCTCTATCTTAAAACACTTACAAAATATTTTCGAATGCGCCCGACAGACGTAATATAAACTGTTTAATAAATAAAAATGAAGCGTCTATTTCAAATACGAAGTGCCTCTATAATAACGTTTTAAGCAATAAAAAATTTGGATTAAAAATAAATTAATCAACTCCATATATATATATATATATATATATATATATATATATATATATATATATATATATATATATATACAACACATTGCATTTAATGTGCAAGTCTAGCTTCATAAAATAATTTGTCATTTTCTTGATAGGAATTTAAAAACATTTTCCAACAAAAAATCAGTTACTTCTTATTCTTAACTGTTCTTCTTGCAACAATCGTTTAAGAATATTATTTCTCCTCAAAGCACGACCCAAACGAAAGCCATTCTTACATTCGTATACACCAAGTGGAAATGCATTTATAAACAAGTTAGTTCTGACAGTTGAGCCTTTCCCGTGGTCGGCGTTCGAGGCAAAGTGAAAGACAAGATTTCTAACACTCATTTTTAAAGCTGATAATCTTGGAAGACTGTTATGCGACAATCAAATTAAACTTTGAAAATAATTATTAATATAAGTTAAATTTAAATACTTTAAGATATGTATAAACATTAAAACCTAAAATTGAAGAATCTCCTCAGAGATGAAGAAGAGACTTGAAGCAACAGAAATATTGTTCTAAGAAGGATGCTGAGGATATCATGGACCGAATACGAGAACAACGACGAAGCTGTAGAGAAAATGGTAACACAAAGGACATTATAAATAACACCAGGAAGAGAGTTGAAATTTCTAGGGCACATAATGAGAAAGGAGGGTTTGAAAAATTTGATACACATAGGACAGATTGAAGGCAAGAGGGACAGACGATAACAACGCATAACCTACCTTTCGAGATTTAGCAAATGGAGGGCGAGGCAAAATTTAGGATAGATAAAAAAAAATGTATCAAAGGCGACAAAGGACAGGGAATTTTGGGGAGCCATGATCGTTAACACCCTGAAGGGACACGGTGCATAGAAGAAGCGGACTCTGCAGAACGTTATATCTATCTAGATAAAAGGAAAAGGAAAAAAAGTCGATGTGTAAATTTTAGATCATATATAATTTACAGATGAATGGGTATAAATGGACGTATCAATAGCTGGTTATTCAACATTCAGCCATTTTGTTTTTGTTTTTATTTTTCGTTCATCACTTTTGATATGAAGATTTCTCACCCTTGGTTTTGGATTTCATGTGAAATTTTCAAGCAAGTATTTGCTTAATTGATTTATTTGTGTTCTCAATGCATTTTTCATCCTTGAGGTCAAGTCCAACGTAAATTACAGTTTTTTTCTTTATTTTTTATCTGCTATACTCAAACGTTTTATTTTGCCGATAATTTCGGGGTGGTAAACGTTATCTTGAGGAAATGAATAAGAATATAAAGAAGGATGAACGTAATTCAAAATGTGTGAAACTGAGAATAAAATAAATTTCGATTAAGAAGGTATGTATATATTTTTTTCTATGAGAACATGTGAGAATTTATGTTGCATCTTTCAGATGTTCATATCTCCATCAATAATATTATTACAAAAATGAACTATGAATAAAACGGGAAACATATATATTGTTAATTGTATTTTCTGTGTATATATAATCTCTCTCTTTATATATATATATATATATATATATATATATATATATATATATACCTATCTCTATATCAACCTCTGTATCCTTATCTCATATATACCTCTGTATTTTTATCTGAAATAATCTCTCTCTTTCTATATGTATATATCTCAAAAATTATATTTTACATCTCTCTCTCTCTCTCATATATATAATTCTCTCTATATAAATATATATCTCGCTACTCTGTTATATATATATATATATATATATATATATATATTATATATATATATATATATATCACTCTCCCTCTCTATATAAATATATATTTCACTCTCTCTATATATATAAATATATATTTCACGCTCTCTATATATAAATATATATTTCACGCTCCCTCTCTCTCTCTATATATACATATATATCACTATTATGTATATATATGGCTATATATATATATATATCGCTATTATATATATGTATACACTTCACTGTGATATATATTTCACTGTTATATATATATATATATATATATATATATATATATATATATATTTCACTTATTATATATATATATTTCTCTCTCTCTCTCTCTCTATATATATATATATATTTCCCTCTGTTACATATATATATATATATATATATATATATATATATATATATTTCCCTCTGTTACATATATATATATATATATATATATTTCCCTCTGTTACATATATATATATATATATATATATATATATTTCCCTCTGTTACATATATATATATATATATATATATATATATATATATATATATATATATATTTCCCTCTGTTACATATATATATATATATATATATATATATATATATATATATATTTCCCTCTGTTACATATATATATATATATATATATATATATATATATATATTTCCCTCTGTTACATATATATATATATATATATATATATATATATTTCCCTCTGTTACATATATATATATATATATATATATATATATATATATATATATTTCCCTCTGTTACATATATATATATATATATATATATATATATATATATATTTCCCTCTGTTACATATATATATATATATATATATATATATATATATATATATATATATTTCCCTCTGTTACATATATATATATATATATATATATATATATATATATATATATATATATATATATATTTCCCTCTGTTACATATATATATATATATATATATATATATATATATATATATTTCCCTCTGTTACATATATATATATATATATATATATATATATATTTCCCTCTGTTACATATATATATATATATATATATATATATATATATATATATATATATATATATATATATTTCACTCTGTTACATATATATATATATATATTTCACTCTGTTACATATATATATATATATATATATTTCACTCTGTTACATATATATATATATATATATTTCACTCTGTTACATATATATATATATATATTTCACTCTGTTACATATATATATATATATATATTTCACTCTGTTACATATATATATATATATATTTCACTCTGTTACATATATATATATATATATTTCACTCTGTTATATATATATATATATTTCACTCTGTTACATATATATATATATATATTTCACTCTGTTACATATATATATATATATTTCACTCTGTTACATATATATATATATATTTCACTCTGTTACATATATATATATATATATATATATATTTCACTCTGTTACATATATATATATATATTTCACTCTGTTACATATATATATATATTTCACTCTGTTACATATATATATATATTTCACTCTGTTACACACACACACACACACATATATATATGTATATATATATATATATATATATGTATATATATATATATATATATATATGTATGTGTGTAACCTAAACATTAATTTTAGTGTATGCCGATATTTAAGTAGAACCTCATTCATGAAATACTATATTAATTTATTTTCATCTACCGGCCAGTATATTAGAAAAATCTTATCAAAGAAATGAATGCGATTTATTTAATTATTTTTTACATTACTAATATAAGGGTAAACTAATTACAGCCTATGCACTTCCAGATGCCATCTTCTGTGGTGAATGACATTTCAATTTACGTGGCTATTTGTCTTGGGCAGCATCGTTCTCAATAGCCGTTTCACATGACGTCACGCCGGACCATTTCAAACGTCCAGCTTCCCAAATAATATCACGGTGAAGACAAGGTAATTTTAACTAACACATATATATCAAGTGTGTATGTGGGTATGTTGTAACCTAGCAAAAAGTTACTGAATAAAAATAACGAAAAAGGAAGTTGAAAATTAAACGATATTTATAACAGGAACCGCATACTACACGCCGCTGGCGATTCTTGTAAGTAATCAACTGTTAGTGGTGAGTCAGAAGTGAATCAAGGTGAATCGCAAGTGAATCCTACAGTGGGGGTATTCACTAACCTCCCCAGAGATGTGGCACAAGACCGAATTTAATGTGGGGTGAACCGAGCCCGTAGGCTAAGGTAAAACTTCCCCGTAGACCCCTGTATACACGGGGTCAGGTAGCTGTCCATAATCCCCAGATAAGACTCTGCCCTTCGACATAACCTCGCCTGGGTTCCTCTCTGCCCAGAGAGTTTGACAAGCACACCGGGAAGTGAATTAACTTACTGTATATTCCACTGTATTTATAAGAATTGGGACAACCCCATTATAGTCCATAGGTACGGTATAACAATCGGATCTAGTAAATCACAAAGTTATCATTTTGGATCGTTTCACGGAACAATTGCGTTTATTTAACAGTATTCGTTTCCTTTCTAAATGACATTCAACACTTGTACCGGGTTATATTAGAAAAGAAGTCATCCATAACCTTACCTAACCTATATACGAAACTCCATGCAATGGAGAAAGGATGAGCAACTTACTCCTCAAATGAATTTGAACCTTACTAGGTGCTTCACACTTGTACACTACAAAGCTTAGACATATGAGATAGAGAGAGGAAGAGAGGGAGATAGAGAGAGGAAGAGAGGGAGATAGAGAGAGGGAAGGAGATAGAGAGAGAGGGAAGGAGATAGAGAGAGAGGGAGGGAGATAGAGAGGGAGGGAGGGAGATGGAGGGAGGGGAGAGAAAGAGAGAGGGAGGGAGATAGAGAGAGGGAGGGAGGGAGATAGAGAGAGGGAGGGAGGGAGATAGAGGGAGGGAGGGAGATAGAGAGAGGGAGGGAGATAGAGAGAGGGAGGGAGATAGAGAGAGGGAGGGAGATAGAGAGAGGGAGGGAGATAGAGAGAGGGAGGGAGATAGAGAGAGGGAGGGAGATAGAGAGAGGGAGGGAGATAGAGAGAGGGAGGGAGATAGAGAGAGGGAGGGAGATAGAGAGAGGGAGGGAGATAGAGAGAGGGAGGGAGATAGAGAGAGGGAGGGAGATAGAGAGAGGGAGGGAGATAGAGAGAGGGAGGGAGATAGAGAGAGGGAGGGAGATAGAGAGAGGGAGGGAGATAGAGAGAGGGAGGGAGATAGAGAGAGGGAGGGAGATAGAGAGAGGGAGGGAGATAGAGAGAGGGAGGGAGATAGAGAGAGGGAGGGAGATAGAGAGAGGGAGGGAGATAGAGAGAGGGAGGGAGATAGAGAGAGGGAGGGAGATAGAGAGAGGGAGGGAGATAGAGAGAGGGAGGGAGATAGAGAGAGGGAGGGAGATAGAGAGAGGGAGGGAGATAGAGAGAGGGAGGGAGATAGAGAGAGGGAGGGAGATAGAGAGAGGGAGGGAGATAGAGAGAGGGAGGGAGATAGAGAGAGGGAGGGAGATAGAGAGAGGGAGGGAGATAGAGAGAGGGAGGGAGATAGAGAGAGGGAGGGAGATAGAGAGAGGGAGGGAGATAGAGAGAGGGGAGGAGATAGAGAGAGGGAGGGAGATAGAGAGAGGGAGGGAAAAGGGGAAGGGAGAAGAGAGAGAAAGGGGAGTGAGGGGAGATGGGAGGGGAGGGAGGGGGGGGGAGAGAGGGAAGAGAAATAAGTTTTTTCTTTACAGATCTTTCATTTAATAAATCTCTAGGATTTTTGCGCTCGGATTGAGGAATCGGAGAGCCGAGTTCGAATTCCAGTCGAATCCGTTACATTCACTTACGTGCTAATACCCTTGAGAAAGGTATGAATCCTCCTTTTCTCCCCCCAGCTATGGGTAAATAGCAGAACAGACCGGGTTCTATAGCGGAGGATGCCAACTGGTCTACCACAGAAAGAAATGGCAAACTACTGCGGGAAAAAATCTGCCTCGTCAGTCATGTATCGAAAGATACATGATCGACTACGCGTGTATCACCCATGGGACATAACTGATTGACTAGGATTTTAACACTTTAACCAGTACCTAGTAAGAAAATAAGACTTGGAAAAGTTAATGCTCAGGACACCAACTGAAAGCAGAGGAACCAAGCAGAAACAGCGAGAAACAGATTTAAAGAATTTGAGCGAATGGATGACGGAACAATACATCCCCATCCCCCCCCCCCAAATCAAGGAAGGATGGTAGCGTCTCAAAAAATTACTAAGCGAAACAAAAGAAAGGAAGTTGTGAAGAGCTAGGATTTTCCATATCCTGAACGTATATAGTATATAAAAGAAGAAATGTTGTTATTCCCCCTGTTATAACGACTGTTTTAACCATGCTAATCCTTGGAGACTTTGAAAACGACTGTTGCATGATTAATGACGATGAAAATCCACTTAAAAAGATTTGCTGGATGCAGACGATAACTAAGGCCATTATATACAAACCCAATTGAAGATCACAGGACGAAATGTATAATAAGTGACTATGATAATGTATTTAAAAATCTCTGGATAGCCATAACATACAAATTGATGATCCATAAAGCTTCATTCATGATCATGTTTCTGTTGTAAAAAGTAAGCGCCAATAAAAAAAAATCTCTCCGTACGAAAAAAGAGATTTAATGTTGGACGAGGAATTATTATCATGATATACGTTTACATTCTTTCACGTATACTCTTCTTGATACTTACACTTACAGCGTTTCGGCCGTTACACCCTCCGATCTTCTACAGGGCAGATTTATCTCATTCCCCTTTTTACGGGGCTATACTGTTATCATTCCATTTTTTTTTCATGCTATGGGGACATGACGTATCAGCAAAAACTATCCACTGTATTTTTCCTCTTGTGTCGATTGTTGAGGACAACAACCTGCACAAATCTCTCATTCCTAAGTGGTATATCTGAAAATATCCAGAGGTTTGTCGTCTGTATAATAGCGGGACCCTATTCAAAACCAGTTCCACCGTTTAGAGACATCTCTCCCTTACTAAACACCTTCGCCCGAAGAGAACACGACCTAGAATTATGCGTATTCAATCCCATGCAGCTGTGACAAGACACGGAGGAGACCGGTGACCCATTTCCAAGTCAGGGTGGCAGAACTTCGAAAGGCTATAGTTCAGGAAGAGACACTGACATCAGGTACAGCTGATCATCTATGGAAATGAAACAGCTGATCAACAGTGGAATAATGTCAGACTGGAGGGTCAGACGAATAAAAGAATCGGCCCCTACGTTAGGCTCTGAAAAACTATCAAGCTGGCATACCATAGAGCTGAACACAATGCGAAAAGCTCTGATTTGTAAAGAAAGGTTACTATGAAAAATCTATCACCTTCGAATAGACATTAGGTTTAATGCTCTAAAATTACTACACTTGATTGTCCATGATAGACAAGACCTAATGGGTGTTTTCTAAGAGTAGCTTCAGTGTGGCACACTAATCAGTCCTAATTATTCTAGAGAAGCTTTCTAAACATTACACCACGGAGACGTGCCCAGAGAAAGCCTAATGCATTAGAGAGTTCGCTAAAGCATATCTGGTTACTTCTGTTTCGAGTTCGACCTCTCGGTTAGGAAGTATATTAAATTGTTATATTCCGTTTCAAGAGAATAGACGGGCAAACAACACGTGAATGGAAAGTACATTGAAGATACGAGTTATCTCCCTTGAATTTGAAAGACGAATGAGAACAATGTCCTCGCGCGAAGTGAATAAAAGATTTGGTTCAACGTTCAGAGAAGATTACCGAGTATGACCGAGACGCGAAGGTCGCAGGATACAGCGGCCGAAACATTCTCAGTATAGTAACCAAAATGAATATAATCATCCGAATGGATAGATAATAAACTAAACGTTTTTTCAAACTTCGCCGTCATTAAGGTGACTCAAAAGTATATTCGTTTATTATTTATCACACACTTTTCCTAGCAGGCTTTATTCATGTACACAACTGAAGACGGCCTTGGCTCCATTATTATTATTATTATTCACTCATATCTCTTGTATCAAATTTTATAATATTCGATCAAATTTTTAATCACTGGCAATTTTCCTGTATTGTTTTAATCCAAGCGTCAAGGCTATTTCAAATACACGCAGGAAACGCAAAGTAAAAATAAATCAATATTTAACAATTGCCAAAGGTGGTTTCTGTATTTTTTTTCTCCAAAGTAACTTTATTTGAAACAACATCCCAAACTCGAAAATTATCACTGATCAATTCCGATGCTTTAAAACACAATTCATACCAGTTATGGAGTTAACTAGTAGAGCAGAATAGTTTCTTTCAGGTTTGGTTGGCAGCCAGTCTAAGAAAAACACAACTCTGAATTCAAAACCGTTTTGGACATGGTGCAGACAGGTCCGTCCTGTAAAAGACTACGGAAACAACAGCAATAATACCCAGTGTTTTGTCAGATGTCACCTGCATATTCTTCAGCATAAAAATTGTTGGAGAAGTTTCTAATGCATGGCTTATCATCACTCAGTTGCGTCTCTTTTTGGGCAGAGTGCGCTCAGGGTCTTCTTTGTCAAAAGATAGAAGGGCAACTGAGGAAAATAATACTGAGAGGTACCCAGCCCTGGGGAACAGATGCCCAAGGCCACACCCTCCCATTGCACCAGAGCAAGGGATCGGTGCTCGCACCGAGGCCAGCGCAACCGTCGGTTGCGGAAGCTGAGGGCAATTTTTGTTCCTGTCCCGGGCGTACGTGCTCGGATCCCCACCTAAAAAAAGACCTTGTGTCATATCTCGTCCTAGAGTGGAGACAGAGTAAATACCGCATGTTCCTCAGCAGAGTCTATGGGACTTGAGAACTGTGGTCTCTATACTCCTCTGCATTTTAAAACTTGGTTTTATCAGGGCTCAACACCTAGCTCTAGAACCCGTAAAAAATGTAATTTCAACCCTAATGTAGACCATATTTTTTGTAATTTTTCTTCGTTCTCTTTGGTTGTTGTTTTTTCTTCTGTGTTGGCAATGTTGAACGAGTTGATCAGACAAAACAAATATTAATTAATTAAAAAACTCAATTAATGGCGTTAATGCATTTATCATATACTGCATAAAGTCAAAGTTAAACCTTTTTTCCCAAAACAATCTACTTTAAAAATGGCACCTTTTAAAGATCTAGTATAAAAACTGTTTTTACCTCCTGTTAATTCTGACTGGCAATAAATACTGATGGAGAATTCCACATCTTAATAGGAAATATTTTCTGTAGAAACTTAAATTTGGAAGGCAAGATTTATAACTCGCGTTTAGATTATAATAAGTAAAATAAAAACGCAGTAAATTCAACCTTTTCCTTCACTGAATTTGACTATTTTTCTCAATACTTATGAAAATCGATACAGAAATAAAACAATGACGGCAATAATGGTAACAAAATGAATATTTATTGTGTATTATTACTTGGCAGGGTTTGACACTTTGGTCTGCTATGTAAACTCCAGGGCTACGGTATTGCTGGACGTTTGTTTGATTTAATCGAATCGTTCCTGTCAAATCGTGAAATGAAGTTCGTTTTGAAAGGACTCGCTTTCAGATCCTTTCACACGAACACGGGTGTCCCCCAAAGCTCTATCCTGGGTCCTACGCTGTTTCTGATCTTCATGAATGACCTTCCTGATGTCATCAGTTCACAAGTAGGCATTTATGCTGATGACACTACTATTTACTCCTGCCTCAATAAATGTTAATGCCTCCAAAACTAAAACTGACTTGAAATGGAACGATTACATCAAATCAATAGCTGCATCTACTGCAAGGAAAGTTGGTCGTTGGTTTGGATGTTGCTCTTGAAAAGGACCTCCAATCAGTGGTTAACTGGGGCAAGAAAAGGACTTGTAAATTTTAATGTCTCCAAAACTAAACTGCTCTCATTTAACCACTATAGAGAAACTTTCCTGCCTGCAGTCAGCATTGCTGATGCTAGACTTATGGAGAGCAACACACTGCAGCACCTTCTTGGCCTCACATTTTCAACTGACTTGAAGTGGAATGACTACATTGAATCAATACCTGCATCTACTGCAAGGAAAGTTACATCACTGTGTCATGCCAGAAGGTTTTTCTTGTCAGAGTATCTTGCACATTTACAAATCTACCATTCGTCTAGGCATTGAATACTGTTGCCATATCTGGTGAGGTGCTCCTGCTACTCATCTCGAGGTTCTTGACAAAATCCAAAGAAGAACCTGCAATATAATCGATCCTGACTTGGTATCTCAACTTCAGTCACTTTCTCACCGACGTGACGTAGCTTCACTCTGTCTTTTCTATAAATATTTTCATGGCTACTGCTCTGACGAGCTTTTTGCCCTGGTGCCCGGACCACGTGAGTTTAAGCGTGTGAATAGATTGGCATCTAGGTCCCACCCTTTTTTTACTGTTGAATGAGTTAAATGTAACCGCCACTTCTACTCCAACATTTTCTTTTCTCACGCTTCCCGCCTCTCGAACTCCCTTCCGTTTACTTGCTTCCTTGATAACTACAATCTTCAAAAATTTAAATGCAACGTCAATCGCCATTTTCTATCTAACTGAACCCCCGTTCAACTTTTATCTTTTCCTCAGCTCCCCTGCACCAAGTCCTTTATCTCACCGTAACTATCAGTAACCCCCTGCGTACTAGTAGCATTTCCGCCTTGCCTGGGGTGAGATGATAACAAAAGTCACAAGACAGATTGAAGGAAAGAGGATGAAAGGAAAACAACACAAACTCCCTAGCAAACTTGAGTAAATTGGTGACGGAAAAGTTTT
>OZ038491.1:60080154-60125154 GCA_964036315.1 Acanthosepion esculentum
CATACATATATATATATATATATATATATATATATATATATATATATATATATATATATATATATATATATGACGATATTAGCTCTCGAAAATAAATTAATTCGGTTGAACACTGTGGGGAAAAAGCGCGTATTTGTAAACTGTGATTATTACTGCTAATAATGCAAGACACTCCCAACGGATTGAGTCCTCTAGGTCACTGGCATGTTTATGAAAAAATAAATACGCAAAAATTCGCCTCTCTGCCGAGCTTCGATAGCCTAGGGGTTAGAATCTCCGACTGATGCCAAATCGGTCGGGTTTCGGTCCCGTCTTGAAGCGATCGGATGTCTATCCACATTGAGGAGCTGTGATACAGCGAAACAGTGTGTCTGTGGATGACTATATATATATATATATATATATATATATATATATATATATATATAAAGACATTTTATGTTTAACATTCTTTTTTATAGATACAAGTATTTAAGTAAATGCTCTGTTTATAATAAACAGTATTAAATAACATTTACTGGCCTGAATGTCCGAGAAATTTTCATAGAAATGTTATTTAATACTGTTTATTATAAACAGAGTATTTACTTAAATACTTTTATCTATAAAAAAGAATGTTAAACATAAAAATGTCTTTAAATAATTGTCGAACTTTGTCCATTACATAATGTGTGACGTCATAAGGCACATGTCAGTACTTTTTACTCAAGTTAAGCAGCTTGTGACCGTTATGCAGTAAATCTAAAAAAAATATTTTGTATTTTATGCATAATAATCAGAGTAACCTTCATAACCTCAGGTGAGCAACGCTCCACGCCTTCTCGGGATCAAGTTTTCTACTCAGAAGAAGTGGTGTGATTATCTTAAATTTATTGCACATTTATAAATCTACTATTTACTCGTGCATTGAATATTTCTGTTATACCTGGTCTATTGCTGCTTATATATATATATAAATATTGATACAGGGTAGTTATGTTAATTTTGATATGAAATCTTTCACTATATATATATATATATATATATATATATATGTATATATATATATCCTAAAGAGCCAGGAACTACCTATCTACGTTTCACGGATCTTCAGGGTAATTTGTTTAGATTACGCTTAAGATTCGTCCAGGTGAAACGTAGGAAGGTAGTTCCTGACACTTTAGGATTTATTTTATTTATCTTTGCTCTACTTAGTGTATTCAGCACTCTACGTTTTAGCTTTATTACTCGCTTGGATTTTTTTCTTTGGACTGGAAACTTAAGGCACTGGACGATATCTTCCCCCCCCCCACACTCTTCGGACGTTTCTAGTTCTTCCTTTTTTTTCCAGTTTTTTCCTCGGATACCAATTTGTTTTGATATACTTGCAAGTTGTGCTGTCCGTCTTTTTTTACCAACCGAGTATTATATATATATATATATATATATATATATATATATATATGTATGTATGTATGTATGTATGTATGTATGTATGATGGAACAAAATACGAATATGCAAGTTTACTGTTTTAATGTTGTTTTACTGTCGACGCCAGACGTTTCGGTCTAGTAGACCATCTTCAGGATATGGTTATTAGAAACATACTTAGGATTAGATGCTATTTAAGTCAACATGAAAAGACGATAGACACAAGACTAATCAGAAACAGAACAATTGAAATTCTGAGGTCAGCGTTCCCTTTTTTGGGATTCGGTCACTTTGGCGTCACGCGGGTGACGCTGCAAAAAACGCACTCCCAAGATAGAGAATTTATCTTAAATGAAAAAGGGGAATTCTATTTGAATCTAAAGCTTATAAGTACGTTTGCCAAGCATTAATCTTTCCAGGAAAGGGGAGATGTTAAAGAAGCCTGGTCTAGTATTTACCGTACGTGAAATGGATATTATGCCTGCCTCATAAAAAGGGAACGCTCTATTTTAGAATTTCAGTTGTTCTGTTTCTGAATAGTCTTGTGTCTATCGTCTTTTCATGTTGACTTAAATAGCGTCTAATCCTAAGTATGTTTCTAATAACCATGTCCTGAAGATGGTCTACTAGACCGAAACGTCTGACGTCGACAGTAAAACAACATTAAAACAGTAAACTTGCATATTCGTATTTTGTTCCGTCTTTTCCATATTTTTCATCATATATATATATATATATATATATATATATATATATATATATATATATATGGTTCTGACATACCATCTTGATTTCAACCACTTTCTCATCGAATTGACGAGGCTTCTCTCTGTCTTTTCTACAAATATTTTCACGGCAATTGTTCTGAGGATCTTTCTTTCCTTAGTGCCTCGATTGCATGAATTCAAACATGCTACTATATCGGCAACTAGGTATATGCAACCAGATGCTCTATTCTAATAGCTTCTTTTCTGGTCTGTAGATCTCCCTCCCGATTTCTTGCTTCCCTGTCAACTACAATCTAAAAAATGTAAATACTACGTCAATCGCCATCTTCTGTTAATTGTTTTTTCTCCTCACTTTCACCCCGAAGTAGCTTCTCGCGTCCTAATATCAGTATCGCCTTGCTTTTTGTGAAATGATTTGAAAAATATTCCCAAGAAAAGGAAAATTGTTTTAAGAAGTCCAATAAAAAGTAAATGAACAATAAAAAGTGGAGAAGCAGCCGGTGCTAAGAATTTAGAATGATAAGTTGCCGACTTTTAAATAAATATTTATCTAAATATTTTAGCCAAGAGCGACATTTGATTGACATAACTGTTGGGCTGCAATTTGTTTCCTTCATAAAAATAGTCATATTTAAGTTAAAATAGTAAAAACTTAAAACACTCACTAGAAATGTTGATGAATGTTATAGAATATCAACGAGTTCATATTAACGGGCTAAATAATAAACATTTTTGACGTGCATGGGATATATTATGTTAATCATATTTCTATGTCCTAATTCTATGGCATTTATTTATAAATTAAATACATTATTTATATATAAAACAGTTACAATTTGTTTGCATAATAAAAGCTCATACCACTGAAAAGATTGTCAATAATTTTAATATGGTTAAATCAGAAAAATGCAGAAGGCCTTTCATATTGAGCGATGCCCGGACAATGTTATCGACATCCGATAGATAATACTAATTTTACTGTGAAACACTAATTTGCATGACAAAATGCTAAAATAAAGGTTAAAAAAAAGTATCATTTCTGTTGTATGAGAGACTTGTAGAACCAGTTTTGTTGAACACTTTTTAACAAATTTGTGTAATCAGTTCTGACCTGTGTTCCTAAAGTCCATATACTTTATTTACAACACGTAATTTCTGTGTTTTCGTGATTTTTCTTTCACCGCTTAAGGGTGAGGGTAACTCTTTTGCTCACCTGGAATATTGGTAAATTTGATCAGTGCCCTTGGTGTAAATACAGATCACCCTTAGTGTAACATCTCTGGTGAGCCGTGGGTGAACAAGAGCCCTTTTCACCAGAAACCGTCTTCGGCCCCTTGACGATTACACATTTAATATGTATAAAAAGTAGTGGTGGCCAACCGTCGTGCAACACCAACATATTACTGAATGTAATATTTTGGTTTACCACATAGGTGTGGTGCACAATTTTTGATGTATTGGCAAAAAAAAAAAAAATAAAAAAAAAAATAATAGTTTCGCAGTGATTTGCGCACGCGCGTATAAAGTTGTCAATTTAAGTTTTGAACGATTACCAGCTAATTTTCTGAATTAGACTTTCTGAAGAAGGAATGTCTTTACTTGGTTAACTCGACTTTGTTCCTCAAAACGAAAGATTTGTACGTGTTATTTGAAAGATCACGAGTCAAAAAGAAAATTCCCAAACAAGTCTGTCAGCAATGATATCGTTCGACAGACATATTCAAATCGGCCTCGCCTTTTTCTTAGCGAACAGAATCAACTAAGGCTTATTGGAAAGATATCTTTTGGCGAGAAGCAACGAGGGCTCGACAGGTGATATGGGTCGGAGGTCGGAAGAAAGCTTTTGGAAAAAGGATAAGGAACGAAAGAAATGCGCCAATAATAGAAGCCATTATTAGACTGGATTGTTTGTTAATACGTGACACCACATCTGGACAATGAATGAGTTAGCAATTTAAGAACTCGTTAAAGTGTGTCTTCTCTTTCCGCCGACAAGAACGAAGATTTCACTCTCTAGTATCGTCTCTCTCTCTTTTCGTTTTGAATGGCGAAAATTAGGAAATTACTGACGAATATTTTGCCAAAACTGTTTCTCAATCAGACCCAAAGTACAAAAGCGTAAGCGGACAGTCTGGAATTGCGCCAAACGTCGATGCACCCGCAGACAATGAAGAAAAGAACACTAGAGACACACTCGCTCTACGTATTCCGACGAGCAGATATTTAAAACTAAAGGAAATGCAGTAATTGGTTAATTCTGCAAGTTGCGATATTAAGTCATGACTGGAATGTGTTTTTCTGAAGACAGGAATATCAAGTAGTGTCTTGCTACCGTCAAACAGTGTTCAAGTCCTAGTATAGGTTAAGTATAGAATTATGGTTTCGTTTAGAAGGGAATTAAAAACAAATAATTACATCTTGAAGTCCAAGAAGTGGACCGTCCTGGATATGACAAAAAACTACATCCAGCAGCAAGGTCTCTGATCGAGAGATTGGAGGCTTTGAGGAGCGTGAAAAACCACCTCTTAAATGCTTCTGTGCCCAGGGCCACCCTGACCCGGAATAGTAGCGCCTGTTAGGGTCTCAGCTATGGGCAAATAGTGAACTCCCAAACTAAAATCAACAGTACATTTTTATAGCAAAATGATTAACAATACATTTTCTATAAAAAGAATTACCAACAATATATTTTATGATCTACATATATCTAAAAATACCTTTACTTTGAAAGTATAAAATTACAAAATATTTAAGTTTCGGCATGAAATAACCCATAGATATTGATATGCCACAAAACAAAATCAACCAAGCAAACAAAAAGTGGAAGAAAACTGCTTGCTAGACTCTGGTATGAACCTAAGTAACTCTGCACCAAAGAAGCTAAGTTTTTAAAAATTCAAAACCATTTCTTCTGTAACATTTCTAGCAGTTTCATGTCTTTGTTGTTTTATGCCACAACGTTCTTGACCGGCATAGTTTCCAGTCTTCAAACAAGGACTGAACCAAGTAGCAGCTTTGACTAGGATTGAACTCGCATCTCGTACCACAGAAACTTGTTATATCATGTAGAAAATCTTATACTAAATTCGGCAAAAGTTATTCTACGATAATTTGTCGATTGCCACATAGAAATAGTAGTGATAAAGAACAACAGAAGAATGTGGATATTGGTTAAAAAATAATGTGCAAAAAATAAACGAGTAAGAAAAAAAAAAAAAAAAAAACCCAAAAAATGGTTTCAAGAAACCAATCAGAATTTCATCCGGCGCAGTCCGAACATGCGTCATTTGACGTTTGATCAGACGGAGTTAATCATCGGTCACTAAACAATGATTTCCAATTAGGAAATGTCTCGACGTGGATTTTTCACTTCGTTCGTAACCAAACCCTGAAAAGTTGGGAATAGCTTGGGTCTGGGACGTGAACGTGGACGCTTCTTTCTTTTTTTTGTATGAGAGAAAACGAGCGTAGATCCACTGCCTGGCTGACTTCACAAATAATAAGGCAGACAGAGTGAGTGGTAAGCCAACAAGATGAGGGGGATACAGAAAAGATAAAGAAAGAAAGAAATAGAAAACACATTTACAAAGAGATAGAAAGGAATGGAAAACATACTGAAAAAGAGGAAGAAATAAATAAAAACATCGACAAAAAGGAAGAAATGAATAGAAAACACATTGACAAAGAGGATCAAAGAATCATAAAACACCATTGCTCCTTTCCATCTGACCTTGTGCCATACTGTCACATGCTTAGACAAGATAAGGTAGCTTGCTTCTTTGGTTCATATATTTTCTAAATTGAGCTCAGTCTGGAACAAGGCTACAAGTGTGGAGCATACACAGAATATTTAACTTCCTACACTGGAATAAACTAGCTCACTTTTTGGTAAGAGGAGCAATTATATCCATCATCTTATATGTGCCGTGTCACTTCAGGACGTGGGCGATCATGGTTCTCCCCAACTTCCTGTTATTTTAACTATTAGCGTTATCTTTTTGCTATCACCCTTACTCTGTTCTGCCAACCATTTACACAAGCTAGTTACGTGGGTTATTCGCTTTTTACCCCTGCCTATCTTGCCTTCAACATGTCCTGTGAGTGTTAAATTTTCCAAGCCCTCTTTCTTCGTTATGACCACTAGAAACTTCAATTGCCTCCTTCTGAATATATTTTTCCTTTTAGTTTCCATTTATTCTTGCATATTGAGTTCATGGGATCCTTGGCAACTTTCTATAGAACCACATTTCTGTTGTCTCGTGCTTTCTTCATCTGTGAGAAGATTGACCAACATTGACTACTATATGAAAGGAACTATTTATAGGAAGGAATGTTTTTTCGCACAAAGAAACGGTGTGATTATATTTCTGAGATGAGGTATTTACACTGTTCCGACTATTGCGCTCATCTTTATTGTCATATTCACAACGTTTCGAGAGAGAGAGATACAGAGAAAGCGAAGAGAGAGATACAGAGAAAGCGAAGAGAGAGACAAACAGGGATAGCGAAGAGAGAGACAAACAGGGAGAGAGAGAGAGGGAGAGAGGCAAACAGGGATAGTGAAGAGAGAGGGAGAGAGGCAAACAGGGATACCGAAGAGAGTGAGGCAAACTGTATTAACGAAGAGGGAAAGAGAGAGTGAGGAAGAGAGAGAAAGAGAGAGAGAAAGAGAGAGAGAGAGAGTGAGGAAGAGAGAGAGAGAGAGAGTGAGGAAGAGAGAGAGAGAGAGTGAGGAAGAGAGAGAGAAAGAGAGAGTGAGGAAGAGAGAGAGAAAGAGAGAGTGAGGAAGAGAGAGAGAAAGAGAGAGTGAGGAAGAGAGAGAGAAAGAGAGAGTGAGGAAGAGAGAGAGAAAGAGAGAGTGAGGAAGAGAGAGAGAGAAAGAGAGAGTGAGGAAGAGAGAGAGAGAAAGAGAGAGTGAGGAAGAGAGAGAGAAAGAGAGAGTGAGGAAGAGAGAGAGAGAAAGAGAGAGTGAGGAAGAGAGAGAGAAAGAGAGAGTGAGGAAGAGAGAGAGAAAGAGAGAGTGAGGAAGAGAGAAAGAGAGAGTGAGGAAGAGAGAGAAAAAGAGAGAGTGAGGAAGAGAGTGAGGAAGAGAGAGAAAGAGAGAGTGAGGAAGAGAGAGAAAGAGAGAGTGAGGAAGAGAGAGAAAGAGAGAGTGAGGAAGAGAGAGAAAGAGAGAGTGAGGAAGAGAGAGAAAGAGAGAGTGAGGAAGAGAGAGAAAGAGAGAGTGAGGAAGAGAGAGAAAGAGAGAGTGAGGAAGAGAGAGTGAGGAAGAGAGAGAAAGAGAGAGTGAGGAAGAGAGAGAAAGAGAGAGTGAGGAAGAGAGAGAAAGAGAGAGTGAGGAAGAGAGAGAAAGAGAGAGTGAGGAAGAGAGAGAAAGAGAGAGTGAGGAAGTGAGAGAAAGAGAGAATGAGGAAGTGAGAGAGAGTGAGGAAGTGAGAGAGAGTGAGGAAGTGAGAGAGAGTGAGGAAGTGAGAGAGAGTGAGGAAGTGAGAGAGAGTAAGAGAGAGAGATTAAGAGAGAGAGAGTAAGAGAGAGAGAGTAAGAGAGAGAGAGAGTAAGAGAGAGAGAGAGTAAGAGAGAGAGAGAGAGTAAGAGAGAGAGTAAGAGAGAGAGAGAGAGTAAGAGAGAGAGTAATAGAGAGAGAGAGTAAGAGAGAGAGAGTAAGAGAGAGAGACAAACAGGAAAGAAAATGGTGAGTGACAAATAGAGAAAATGTGAAGGAAAGAAAAAAAAAGAAAATGTCAAGGAAGAGACATAGGTAAGTGTGGAAGGGAGAAAGACAAATGGATAAACAAGCGACGAAGAAACAAAAAGATAGTGAGAATAAGATTGAATGAGAGTGTGTGATTGAGCGAGATAAAGTCAAAGTTGGGTTTAAAATAAATCTGCTGTGTTAGATATTTCTTAATTGTCACTTTTAATTAAACGAATTTAACGGCCATCTTTGAAAATCGTGCCAATTCCAATTTAGCGGCGACGGCCATCGTAGACACATACCGTCTGATGTTCAAGGATTAATCAGAAGAAATTCAAAATAAAAATGAAAAATAGTGAAAATAATATCAGTCCACGATGTATATTAACCAAGACATCCATCCTCACGTTTTTCCACACAATCTCCCCATAAAAATTAGCGTAGTAGCAGGTATTTGGTTACCGAATACATGCTGAACGACATTGGGGTTATCTAACCGTTAGAAGTAGAAAATTTCTCAAATATTTATAATAATAAAAATTAAATACGACTCGACAGATATCTTAACGTAAATGAGGTTTTTTTTTTTTTTTCAAAAGAGAACATGTTAACAGTGTGTAGAAATTTGTGTTAGATGCCTTCTCTCCGATACTGAAAAGGAAAACTAGTGGATGTTAAAAAAAGACTGTTTTTAAACAAGTCCTGCACGTTATTCTACAAAAGGCCATATCTACACACCGGTCAGAAACGCATCTTCTTTTAACGATGTTATCAAGACGATTCTACATATATTGGATATTTAGGGTCAAATCCTCCGTCAAGTTTGATGCTTACTTATTAAGCTAAGTTTAAGTTAACTCAGATCAAGATACTTTAAACTCTTTTTGATTTGCTTCATTGCACTCCATTCAAATTTTAAATACAGTGTATTCCAAAAGTAACCTAAGTATTTAATAATCTCATAAGATGTAAGATTTTTCATAATTTTTCTTTTATAATAATTTTTCTTCATTTTCTGAACTTAGATTAACAGGTTAATTACCCATGGGGAAAAATGATAACTTGAGAAAGAATCGAAATCGTGGAATTTTATTTTCGATTTAACGAAACATTTTGTCACTGGATAAGTTCGTGAATTTCCGAAAATTCATAACTACCTCTTACTCCTGAACTGAGGCCTCGCGATTATGTTTTTGCGGGATACCTTAAGAGAGGGTATACATCAATAAACTGCAGACAATTCAGCAACTCCATGATAACATCTGTACAGAAATTCGAGGACTTCAGACAGTGTTATTGATCACTGTTATGGAGAATGTTATCGGAAGAGCATGTCTGTCCTAAAACGAAAACGGAGGACATTTACTCCACGTCATTTTTTATATGTGGATCGACATATTTCCAGTGTTTGAATATTCATTCAGTATAAAACTGATTTTGAATTATGTTGAAATCTCTAGGTTACTTCTGGACAACCTATATTACTTTTCTGATACAGTACACCAATTATTTCATGAGAGAGTTCACTAATGATTATCTTGACAAAAGTCATCTTTAAATGGAAAGTTAAAAACTTTCATATGAAGTACTGGTTATACAAAAGGTATTCTTAAAATGAAGACCGAAAATATTTGCAATTAATAGTAAGAAATGTGGTTTTGATGATGTTAAAACAGAATTGACAATGATGCTAATGGTTGCAATAATAATAATAATAATATTGGTGACAAAAATAACTTCAGAAAGATCAATAAAGACATCACGTAGGAATTCTTTCTTTTTATTATGTAAAGTTATAATCAATAAATAAATAACGTGTCAATCAAACCGCCAATATTTTACGTTACTTCTTTCATATCTGTTCTCGTCTGCTAGCCATTTCATTTATTTCGCCGTCCTCCCTCATCAGAACATTCAATAACAGTTGAACTAGGACACGTGAGCAGTTGTCGAATCTACCTTCATTCAATCATAGCATCGATACTTGGCAAGACACAACACTGCTTATCTTTAAGATAATTTCTATTTTTTAGAGATAAATTTGTTTTCGTTAGGGGAGCGAGTCCTTTTTTTTTCCTACAAAATGTGAATGACGATAATAAAAATAAAAATAAATACACCCCCCACCAAAAAGAAACCCACAGACATTCGAATTTTAACCATAAAAAGACAGATAGTTTGCTTTTAATCAGTTCGTTTATCTTCTGTTGTTATTTCGCCCGTGTATCACTGTGTGAACCGACGTTATTTATAGACATCAGACACGATTTGTTAAGGCTATAGTTGCAGACGTCTGAGAAAATGATGGTATACAACCGGCCATTGTACTCTCTCAATTACCCTGGCACTCGTATTTAAAGGAAGTTAACAGCACAAGCGGAAACGAATATATGGAGACGCAAAGTGTTTTAGAAATCAGTAACATTGTTCCAACAGAGAAGAGCAGAATATAGTTCTTTTCGTACAAATAATAATCATAGACTTCATTTATATATCTGAGTATGTATTTATGTCTCAAAGATACACACACATATGTGTGTGTGTGTTCCTTTTCCAAGGAAAATGGTGAGCTCATAACCTTTTAAAACAAATAAATATATAAAATTAAAATAAAAATATATAAAAAATATATATACGTAATGTTATATTCCGGGCTAATAGGAATATATACTTGAAAAACAAGGTGGATAAAATAAGTAAAGGTTTATTGTAAAAAAACAATACAATAAGAATAAAAATAATTGTTATGCACAAGGTAGTACTCGCGTAAGTCTGAGTCATCGTCAACTGATCCCAGTTAGACAATATTTACTAGCCCCCACCCCCACGAGGGTAGATGTGACACAAGGCCGAATTTAACGTGGGTAATCCGAGCCCGTAGACTCGGCCAAAAAATCCCCGTAGAACCCGCATAAACGGGATTGGGTTGGTCTACCTCCCCGAACGAGACTCTGCCCTTCGGCATAGCCTCGTCCGAGTTCCTCTCTGCTCGAAGGCAGAGAGTTCGACTGTCTAGCTGGAACAGATCGCAGCTAGGATATCTAGCTACCTCCCCACGAGAGTTGCATGTGGCACAAGGCTGGGTTTAACGTGGGTTTTCCGAGCCCGAGCACTGAGCAGAGAGGAAGCCGGACGAGGCTCAGCCAAAGGGCAGAGTCTCGTTCGGGCAGGTTGACCAACCCGATCTCGTCTATGCGGGTTCTACGGGCATGCTGGGGTGCTGGGCTAGTAAGTACTGTCTAGCCGAAATCTTTTTCGGCTGTGCTGGTCGAACTCTCTGCCTCGGACTAGAAAAGAACCTGGACGAGGCTATGCCAAAAGGCAGAGTCTCGTTCGTGGAGGGAGGACGAGCCGATCCCATTTATGCGGCTTCTACGGGGATTTTTTAGCCGAGCCTAGGAGCTCGGGAACCCTACATTAAATTCGGCCTTGTGCCACAAGAAACTGCATGGAGCAGTTGCTAGATACTCTAGCCGAAATTTTTTTCAGCTGTGCTGGTCGAACTCTCTGCCTCTGAGCAGAGAGGATCCCCAGACGAGTATGCAGGGCAGAGTCTCGTATCAGGAAACAGCTACCCGACCCCGTTTTATACGGTGTCAACGGGAATTTTTGGCTGAGCCTACGGGCTCGGATTCTCCACATTAAACCGGCCTTGTGCCACACCCTACCTCGTGGGGAGGCTGGTAAATATCGACTAGCTGGAATCTTTTCCAGCTGTGCTGGTCAAACTCTCTGCCTCCAGGCAGAGAGGATCCTCGTCTTGGGAAACAGCTACAGGACCCCGTTTTATACGGGGTATATGGGAAATGTTTGGTTGAGCTCGGATACCCCACATTAAATTCGGTTCTGTGCCACATCTGATCGCGTGGGGAGGTTAGTAAATATACTAACTGGTATCTGTTACTCAGCTCTTAGCTGTTGTCGAACTCTCTGCCTTCGGGAAGAAAGGAACCCGGACAAAGCTATGTCAATTGGAAGAGTCTCGTCCGGGGAGGTAGACAGACCCGGATCCGTTCATGCGGGGAATTTTTGGCCGAGCCTACAGGCTCGGATTGTCCCACATTAAATTCGGCCTTGTGCCACATCCTACTCCGTGTGGAGGTTCGTAAATATTTCTAGCTGGGATCTGTTGAGTACGCGAGAACTACTGACCTTCCAACTCTAGCACTCACTACTGAATTGACTTGCAACGACCTTGAAGCATAACTATTACCGTATTTCTTATTGTACTGGTTTTTACAATAATCCTTTACTTATTTTATCCACTGTGTTTGTCAAGTATATATTCCTATTAACACGGAATATAACACGGACAGTAGATATTATGGAACTGTTTTTGTCTTCAACGCCAAGTGGAAGAAGTATATACATAAACATTGGAGAAACAACCATTGTATATACATTGTTTAAATTCATGCAGTTGAAGTACTAAGAAGGAAAGCGATATTTATTCTGTATAATGTACAGAAATGTGGCACAAGGCCAAAGGGAGGATTGGGGGAAAAAAGGACGGTCTTCTTCTGCCTTAACTATAACTTAGCTAGCCGCAAACACTGACCCAATCGTACGAACATTATAACCAAAACACCACAATCATACGAACCGTTCTTACTACAACCACCATAATACCTCACTGTCTCTATGAAAATACTAACTCATCCCCATATTTACAATTCAATGTCTGTGGGGGGAGGGGAATAAAATAACAATTTTTAAAAAATTAACCCCAATGAGTATATGCAAATGAATACAAAATATTTACAAGAAACTAAAGAAAATATTATTAGTAAATAAAAACCCCCACAATAACTAAATGTGGCAGAAATACCAGTTCACTGGCCGAAATCAATCAATGCGGGACTATAATATTATAGAACATTCATTCATCCCAAGCACACACACTGACACGCACTCATTCAGACACAACAACAAATGCGAAAACACTCACACGAAACGAAAGGCGCCCGCATCCTAACTGCGAACTGACATCACTAACCACCTAACGAGGGAGGGGATGGGGAATTAAAGTTAAAGAAAAATAGGGGCAGAAATAAAAGGGTACTAAGAAGGAAAGCTCATCAGAACAATTGCCATGAAAATATTTATAGAAAAGACAAAGGGAAGTGACGTCACGGCGGCCGGAAAGTGACTTAAGTTGAGCTGCCATTCAGGAACGATTACATTACAGATCTTTCTTTGGATTTTGTCGATTATCCAGAGATACATAGCCGGAGCACCAGGCCGGATTTAGCAGGAATATTAAATGCATGGACGAATGGCAGATTTATAAAATATCAAAGATGGATTCTAACGAGAAAAACTGTCTAGTGCGATACAGGGAACCAGCTTTTCTACCAGAAGAATTAGCAACTGATTAAATATAATCTATGCACTTCATGTCAGATGTGAAATGATCAACTATACTGATGAAAGGCAAAAAAGATTTAATTGATAGCAGTTTTGCTTTAGATATGTCAAAACTTTAACCAGCCATACCTTGTACCAGTTAACAACTGATTGGAGGTAATTTTCGAGAGCCAGTTCTACTTTCTAATTATCGGGCTTATTAACAAGACAAGTGTAAATAGTTGTGTCATCCGTATAAGTATTTAGTTGGGAACAGAGGACATCAGTAAGGTCTTTGATGAAGTTGAGAATCTAAGTCCAAGGATACTGAATCCCCGTATTTATATGAAATGATCTAGAGGCGTGTCCTTTCAACACGGCTATATCGAAGGATAGAGTCTCGTCTCGGGAAACAGTTACTCGACCCCGTTTTATACGGAGGCTACGGGAATTTTTGGCCGAGCCTACGGGCTCGGATACCTCACATCAAATTCGGCCTTGTGCCACATCTGATCGCGAAGGGCGGTTGGTAGACATCCTGCAGTTGGAGATTCATTGTGGAATTCACTTGACTCACTTCTAGCAGTAGACTACTACTTCTACGCGCCGTTGGAGAATCATGTATGTGTTGTTCTTGTCCTAAGTATTATCGTTCATTACCACCCTTCGTGTGATTATTCTATTCAGTAACCTTCCCTAGGTTACAACACTATCTGAAAATTGGTGTTCCAAGAAAGTGAGGAAAGAAATTCTTTGTGAGACACTGAAAACTGCATTCTAACAAAGTCATATCTCGTTTGCCTCTCTACTTTATATCTTTATTCAGCTTTTTTCTCACCAGCTGCATGGAAACATGTTACCTTCCCTCCATATGAATCACACATATACACATCAACAATACTGTGTATTAATGCGTATGCGCATTTGTAGACAAACTTACAGAATTTACCGAAATTATTCTGTACGGCGAGATTATCTAAAACTCACCAAGAAATTATATTGGAATGGTGACATTCACATGGTTATCTCTAATAATAGAGGAGACAAACAAATATAAATCATAGTGCGCATGCGTGTCCACGAAGTTACATCCGTCGATATATCGAAAAAGTTGAAATCGACGCAAACAGTAACTAACAAATAAGTCAGGCTAAATCCCCCAAAATAACTTCGAGGTCTCATTAACGTGTTTACTGAGAAAACAAGCGTCAACGGCGTAGAAATATTTCCTTTATCAAACGAAAAAAGTTGGTCATTTCCAAAATGGTTGCGAGGAACTATTTATTGCAAACAAAAAAGACGACGAGGAAAGAGAAAAATAAGGCACAAGAGGAAAGAGAAAAAAGTAATTTGTTTTGAAATTCAACAGTCATCCCGTTTTATTTGTATTATCATTATTATTTTGCTTATCTTATTTTAGTTTTTGTTGTATAAATAATGTTAGTTTATATTAGTGACGTTAGTTCTGTCATATCCTGAGGATGTCCAAAGTTTTGGCTCGAGATGGGCGTCTCAAATTGAAAATCAAAGAAAGGTAGGTCAAAAATCACCTTTTGGAAGACAACGACGACACACTTGAAGACCATTTTTGGCAAAGGTCAAAGTACAAGATGCGGTATGAGTATGACCCAGCTAGAATGATGCCGTCGATTATTTTTCCATATTTCTCAGACTTAGGGATCCAATTAGTTATCCCCAATAAATGTTGAGACGAACATGAACGCTGCAGTGAGATGTCGTGGTTAGCAAGATTCGTCTCACAGACCCATTGCTACTTAACTTAGATCGGTGTTTTCGAGGGGTATACTCCTCCGGACTTTCTGCTCGACGAGACCAAGCTTAATGAATAGCCGGTATTTTGCATAGAATATTTGAAATGAGAATCTTTTTTACCGTTGCCAGCCAGGTGGCCATTGTTTCTTAGATTTCATCTATTTTCATGTTTAATATCACGTGAAAAATAGAATTGGAATACATATCTTGAATTGGAGACAGAAGTAATAATGGATTTATGTGAATTTTACAGAGGATTTTGAGTTAATAAAACAGAAAAAAATGGACATGAAGAAGGAGAAGAGAAAAACAAGCGACAAGTAGGGAGAGGAGGAGGAAAAGGGAAGATGACAAGGAGGAGGAAGAGAAGAGAAGACAACAGGCGGGAAGAGAAGACCAGAAAACTGGCGGGTAGAGAAGAACAGGCAACCGGCGGGAAGAGAAGAACAGGCAACCGGCGGGAAGAGAAGAACAGACAGGAAGAGAAGACAACGGGAAGGAGGAAAAGAATAGACAATAAGAAAGAGTATTGAAGAAAGTGCAGATATAAATGGAGAAATAAATCAAATCAAATCTTATTATTATTTGAAAAGTTGATGAAACGTTTGTTGAATTTAAATAATTAGCTTTTGAAATTCATTGCTTTCGTCAACGAATTTCATTTGAAAAATATTTATATGCTAAACAAGACAAGTTGTGAACTCTACAATTATTTTCATTTTTCCTAGAAAAAAAAAAAGCAAGCAAATATATATTTGCTTTATCAAAACCAAAGACCGAGAGACGATAAGCCCCAAATTTCCAGCTGAAATATTCAAATCTAAGCAAAAACATATTTTGAGAATTCTACGATAAAATTCAATATCCTCTGTTAGATGTATAATCATAAAAATACGCGTTTAATTTAATAATGTTATACATTTTATTAATAAATTCAGACATTTTGAATTTCCTTTTGCATTTTTTTCCCATCATTCGCGAAATCATTTTTAAACCTTCTTCTATATAAAAGTGACAGTAAGTGATGCGGTCGCGCGCAACATACCTTAATATTAAATAATTCAATATTATTTAATTTAATATGAAAAGATGAAGAATAAACCTCACAGTGATGAAATGCGGTTTCATCTCCTTTTCTTATTCTATTAAATAAACAGCAACATTCAACGACGAACAAAGTGAGATAAAAAAAAGACAATCCCGCCAACCGAAAAACAAAACAAAACAAAAAACAAAAATAAAACAATCATCAGCAGGAAGTAGAATAAAACGAACAGAAAGAGGCAAAAGGTATTTGGAACAATACAAAAATCAAGAACAGACAAAATAAACTATCGTCATCATCTTTTAAAGCAAGCACTACTCAAGTTTTCTCTTATATGTAAAAGGTGTTCCAATAACTTGGACCTATTTTACATGTGAATTAAGTTTAACAGTCTAATGCAGTGGTTCCCAACCTTTTTTTTTTACATGGCGGCACACTATTGAGTTCTTCAAATTTTAGCGGCACATCTATCACAAAAAATAAATATTTTCTACTCATTATGCCTTTTTACAATAAAATAATAAAAAAACAAAGAATATTATATAAGAAGAATTTTTATTCACATAAATCAACATATCCTGTAATCAATATCGGGTATAAAATAATATTGGTGAATGTAAGTGGGACATTTGTGCATAATGTTAGATTAGCCTGAAATTGAAAAGATTCAAAATGGCTAAGGTACAAAAATGTTTGGGAGTTAGGAGCATTACGTAAAACCTCACATAGTACAATTCTGTGTTACAAGTTTTTTTCTTACAACCTGTGTATTTAGGAATCGTTTTGGTATCGAAATCGGGCCTGAATTATTCAGCTCCGATGCCGATTCCCGATACTTTGAAAAACTCCTGATATTCCGATTAATCGTCCCATGACTAATATAAACCATAATAACGCTTACCAATTAGTATGCGCGAAACGTTTAGATTCCAGAAATTCGGCGATTTTGAATTGAGCGGTGTCATCATGATTAAGAAATTGAATGTCTTTATTAAACAAAATGAAATTAAATGGGTTCTAGGTATTATCTCTTCGCGGCACACCAGTAATCATTCCGCGGCACTCTAAGGTGCCGCTGCACAGTGGTTGGGCACCACTGGTCTAATGATTTTTTTTTCTTTCATATTTGGTCAATTTGCCACCACGATCGTGCGACTTGACGCCTTTAGATTTCTTCCTTTGGGGTCATCTCAAAAGTAAGGTGTATGCCAACAAGAATTCAACAGATAAAGGATGAAATAAGAGAAATTTGTGAGATTGAGGAGCAACTATGCAGAGACGTCATCAAGAATTTTGACCATCGAGTGGAGGGGTGCCGCTGAAGCCTTGGCGGATATTTAGCAATATTATTTTTCACACAACTGCCGTGACTTAAATAACATGATCCAATAGAGAAATAGATTTTCACCAATAACACTGATTTATTTACTGCTGATTTTGATCCGTCTTAATGAAACACACTTTATAATGCATTGCTAATAATTTTAACAAGAGAAATAAGTTGAAACAGACAAGTAAAACTAAATGCCAGTTGCCAGAAGTGAACGATAATCGGTGCCTTCAGCGTAGACTGACTATTTGAGAGAATGATTGGAAATACGATTCTCAAAATAAAACTCATTCTTCCTGATATGGAGTGAAAAGGTTTTCACCAGTATTATTAGATTCAGTATTATTCTTTTTCTTTTTATGTGCCGTGTTCTTTCAGGACGTAGGCGATTATGGCTCTCCACTTAATCCTATTCATTGTAGTGCTCAATAATTTATGCCCCTCTGCCACCTCCCCCAGACCACGTTCTGTCATTAAGCCCGTCAGGTATGCCATGCGCTGCTTTCCCTTGTCTCTCTTTCCCTCTTTTCGACTCCTGTGAGTATCACAATCTCCAGAAATCTAAAATGGGCGATAGTTATCGAAATAAACAAATAGCAGGTACTAATGGACCAGAGAGGCCATAATATAACAGGTTAGTAAATGCACCTTCAAGATGTTGGTGGTCATAGCTCTCCACAATTTTCTGTCAGCCTACGACCAAAATTACGACGCAACATCGGCTTTCGCACGAACACCAATTTTTAGCAACGTCGAGCGTGGTCGGTACCTCGATGGGTGACCACCTGGGAATACCAGATGTTGTAAGCTTGGATGTGCAGGTGGTGTAATGGATAATGGATCGGAATTGTTAATTGTGGAGCCGAGTTCCAATTCCAGTTCGTCATAATCACCTATGCGCAAATACCCTCGGGAAAGGTATGGACCCACTTTTTCTCACCCAGTTATGGGTTCATCACTAAAACATTATGTGAGAATTAAACAAAAATTGGGTGGTGGGTAAATAAATTTCCACTCTAATATGTTCCCGCTGACAGCTAACGTGGAAACAGGAACACCGCTTCGCCCGGGACTCTGTTTCCTGCACACCGTAAACAACAGTACTATCGCTCATTCTCTGGAACACGGGTATAACCTTCATCAGTCTCAAAGAACAAACTGCCCCGAAACAAAAAGTCAGCTCTTTTTTTTTTATCCTTCCTGGGTCTCGGGCAAGAAACCGAGATCTTTCGCTTGTGTTAGCCTCATTCTCGCCGATAACGCATGCGCTGTGTCACTTCAATATTCATTTGCTGAAGTTCGCCTCGCAAGTCTACGATGTCTATAAGCACATATACAGACAATTCGCCTTCTCTTGCTTCGGCGAGTTATGTCTCCACTACACATTATTATCTAAAAAAAATTCTTACAGCTTCAAACTATTTTCTAGCTTTAAATATCCTGCAAAGGGTTGATAAACTGTAGAAATCAAATCAGTCAATAAAAAAAAAAACAAAACAAACTTTGGAACTCTAGATAAATTTTGCCTTTCGCTGCCGCTCATAATCCCTGGTCCGCCATCCATTTACACAAATTCGTGAAGTTATACGAGGTTTTCCTCTGCCGTCCTTGCTTTCATATGTCCTGTGAGTGTAAATTTTTCAAGCCTTTTCGTCATGATGTGCCCTAGAAATTTCAACTATTTCTGATAATACGTTAAAAAAAAAAAGAGTACTTTTTGTTTTCCTTTTTTCTAAAGCTTAGTCATTAATCACATGTTCAGTCCATGGAATTCTCAGCATCCTTCTGTAGAGCAACATTTCTGTTGCTTCAAGTCTTTTCTCCATTTGTAAGTAGATTGTCATGCATTCACTGTCGACAGGGGGACAAATTTTAAATGAAAACTAAGAACATGAAACGTATATTTTCTTATCTTTCTCGAATCAAGGAACGCTTGAAGACAGAAAATACATAACCAATATCAAAAATAGAAATCATTTGTCGTTAAATAAGTGCATAAGTCAGTTTGAAATTAATTAAAATTTCAAGAATATTCTTTTCGGTTTTAAAAATCTTTTTATTTTATTTATAATTATTATTGTCAGTAATTTATTTATTCATTATTTTGTTACTGTCTGTTTCTTTATTTAATGAGATTCTATTCTTTGGTTAGAATTCACCTACCCTAATTCCCCTTGTATAATACGCATATTATTTTTTTTTCTAAAAAATAATAAGCAAAAACAGGGGTGCGTATTATGCACAGCTACAAAAAATCTTAAAATAAATTGCCGTTTCATAGGTCGATTTCAGTTGCGAAATAAGTACTCACCACAAATATTCGACGACTGCGACCCCATAAGGATGTCAAATACAATCATATGTACCTAACAATACTTACACATGTAAAATAAAATAAGAATTATCATAAAACTAAATTAGATTAATATTATTCTATATTAAATACGCTAGTTGTGATGAAATTGGAGCGGTATAATTTTAACGGTTTGATTACCAAACAAAGGGTGCGTATTATGCGTGAGTATAAGAATTTCCCACACTTTCAGCACAATTTTAGAGGTGAGTGTTATGGATGAAGGCGTATTATACATGGGGATTTACGGTATCTGTTACTTTTTTCTCATCTCGTTGCCTTCCTTTTAATTCTCCTGGAGTATTCTCTCAACTCGGTGATAACTTTTACTGGTTTTCTTTCTAAACTTCATCTAATTTCATAGTTTCTTTCTTTGAAAAACTTTTCAAATTCCAATTCTTCAACAAAATTAGAATTTAGCTATTTGTTTCCGATTTCTTCCAGTTTCTACTTAAATCTCCTCGTGTTTCTTCCGACTTTCTTTCCTGAAAATGTCTTAGCTTCCATTTCTCTCTCTCTCTCTCTCTCTTTGTTTGTTTAGTCGCTGAGTTGTCTAACATTTTTATTAAAACAAAAATCATAAACCGAAAGCATTATCATAAAAGAGAAAGTTTCTGTCGAAAGCAACCTGCGTAAAATTGTCGTATTATTCCTCAAAATCGGGAAGAGATAGAGAGGGAGAGAGATTACTCAAATGAAACACAAGAGTTAAAAACACATTTCAGATTCTTTGCTCAACAGAAAGGCTTCTTTTAATTTTCTTTTCAAGCCACTTGTTTGAAAATGTGTGTCAGGCACTCCAATGTCTCCGGTAACTGGACCTTAGTCAGAAATATTTTCTTATTAGTTTTAATAAAACAAATTCAGACACGTCATTTTCTTTCTTTCTTTTAATTAAATTTTTCCTCCTTTACTGAATTTTGTCTGTGCTCGAGCCTTGCAGTCTTCAAAATTCTGAAGAGCATACTTTTCTTGATACAATTTTTGAAAACACAAATGCAGCGATTCAAAGTTGCGACTAAAATTAGAGAGAGAGAGAGAGAGAGAGAGAGATAGATGAGGGCGGTGGGGAGAAATAGAGGGAGTGGGGGAGAGAGAGAAACCAGATATTGAATTCGAAGAATAGAAAAAGACGGAAAGAATTAATGTAAATCCTAGAAAAAAATATTCTCATCAAGAAGAGAGGACATAGAAAAAAAATCAGAATTGAAAGAGAGATGAAGGTTCAAAGTAAATATGACAAATTGTGTGAGAGGATGAGAAACAGAGAGGTAAGGACGAGAGAGAAACAGAGAGGTAAGGACGAGAGAGAAACACAGAGGTAAGGACGAGAGAGAAACACAGAGGTAAGGACGAGAGAGAAACACAGAGGTAAGGACGAGAGAGAAACACAGAGGTAAGGACGAGAGAGAAACACAGAGGTAAGGACGAGAGAGAAACACAGAGGTAAGGACGAGAGAGAAACAGAGAGAAAGAGCGAGGGAGGGAGGAGAGGGAGGAGAGGGAGGGAGGGAGGAGAGGGAGGGAGGGAGGGAGGGAGAAGAGAACAAGAAAAAGAGAAATGGCAGAGAGACAGCGAAAAAGAAAATGACGTTATATGAAGAAAATATATAAGCAGCAAGAGCGAGCGAGTGCAGATAATAGAAAAGAATACAGAAAGGAGAATGAGAGAGAAAAGGAGTGAAAGCAGAGAGAGAAGGCAAACAGAGAGAGAGAGGAAGAAAATATATAGAGAGAAGGCGGGCAAAACAAGCCAACTCGGAGGATTGCATGATACAAACGCACACACGAAAAGAATCGAATGTTGTAAGGTAAAGAAATAGTGAAATAGATGAGGTTATAAAAGGGAAAAGAGGTAAGTCGTTTGTGTAAAGAAGGAAGAAAGAGAGAGAGAAACAGAGACTATTTTGATGATAACGAAGGAGACTACGATGACGCCCGAGGAATGAGGTGGTTCGAGGCGGAAACAAAGGTGGTTTGTCATCTTTCAACCATAACACCTTCTGTATGACAGACGGTTTTGTCAATAAGGGGGACCTGTTGCACATGCGCAGTGAGTTATAGCCCTAACGAACAGTAGACGATAAATGATCGTCAGGCCAGTCAAAATGATCTATCAATACCATACAACAATTATGATGACTACAGATGGAAAACATTGTCACAAATCAAAGAATAGACAACGCTCACCAATATTGATCAAAGATGATATACTATCAATGTCCAATTATGAACTAAGAAATACATTATCAAGATAAAGTAGAGAATATTGTTCAACATTAGTTTTAAACCAGATGTGATATCGAGGATTTCATGCAGTTAAAACGTGTAGCAAAGTGGTGAAATCTGGTGTTTTTGAGGTTCTACGTGTCTTGGTGGCTTCATGTAGCGTTCATGCTAATGACAAATCCTTCCAAATCATAAATCCGTCAACTTATATTGGCACAAACGCTCGCGTAATAAAGGGGACAACAGGTTACTTTTTTTTTGCAGACGATTACATTTTCAATACATTTAAAAAAACAAAACAAACTCGAACACGATGCCAGATAAATTTTCATTTGCATCTGAATATGTTGATAAATTCCCTTTCTTTTATGTATGCAAATTTTTCATACAGGCGATTATGTTGAATGTCTATGCGTATGTAGCAGTAATAGTAGTAGCAGTAGTAACAACCATAATACAGCAATAGGTAAATTCAGCCAAAGATAATATAAATTGTGTAGCTATTTCAAATATTACTGACAGAATTAAAGGGGATAAAATATAAGATTTGTATAGATACCACTCAAAATTGAACAAGGTCAAAAATGAATAAACAGAAAAGCCGCGAAACCTAACAAATTTTTACTGAAGATTGGATAACTCAGATTAGCTAACAAAATTTATAGAAAAACAATCGGATCCAAACTGGAACTAAAGTTTAAGAATTACTTCTAAATTGGTGAAAACTAAACTAACCTCTCGAATAGTTTGTAACGCCCCATTTATCATCCCTCAGTTGCGTCTCTGTCTTTAGGCAGAGTGCGCTCAGGCGCGGCCCCATCAAAGGACAGAGTCGGAAATGAGGAAAAATTATACTGAGAGGTGCCCAGCCCAGGAAACACCTGCCCGAGGCCGCGTCCTCTCATTGCATTAGAGAGAAGGATCGGTGCTAGCACCGAGGTCAACGCAACTGACGAGTACTCGCTCAGGCTCCTCACATAATACCGACTTTGTGTCACAACCTGACCTCGAGGGTGGTTGAGTAAATACAAATATATTTTGTTCATTTTCTACTCAACAAATCAAGTGGGAAAAGACACTAAGATTTCGCAGTCATTTGATACTTCCCTTTTTTTTCTTTTTTTTTTTTTTTTTTAAATCACGGAAGTTTAGCAATGTCGACCCCGGTCACTACTTAGATGGGTGGCCGCCGGGTACTGCAAGCAACCTCCTACAGCTCGAAATACTGTTTCGGCTTTAAATAACTCACAAAGGGTTGATAAGCTGTAAAAAAAAAATCAATCAATATCTCTAAACGATATTGTCTGTAAATGTGAGAAAATGTAGCATCCTTTTTTGAGGACTCCAACTGGTAAGCAACCCCCCCCCAAAAAATAACAAAAAGATAAATTTAACAAATCAAATTTCGATGTCTCTCAAAGTTCTTTTAAAATGAACACGTGATAACTTCATTTCTCGAGAAAAAATACAGGTTTGTCACATGTCTCTTCAGAGTGTAAGCTATTATGGACTGCTATTTATTCTACTTTAAATATCCAAACTGCTTAGGACGCATAATGAAGAAAAAATAATTAGAAAATTTAACACTCACAGGACATATTTTGACTAAAAGAAACAAAGAAACTGTGAGTAACATACCTAACAAGCTTGTGTAAATACATGGGAGAGATGAGAATAGGAGAGATAGCAGAAAGATCAACACTGCTTAACGCTACAAAAGATAAGAAATTGTGGAGGGTCATAACCGTTCAGTTCTTAATTGATCACATGTTCGGTCCATGGCCTTCTGTAGAACCATATTTCTGTTCACTCAAGTATTTTCTTTATCTGAGATTAGATTGTCTAGTATTCACTGCCATATTGGAGGACTGCTATTATATAACCGTTTTGTACTCTTTGTTTCTAATGAAATGTTTGTTTTTTATTACTGTGCTTAGCTTCTGGAAGACATCTTTCGATATAAAATGTGCTTTCGGATCTTACACTTGTTAATTGTTGTACCTCCAATTTGTAATTCGCATATTGAGCAGTTTCTTTTGTTGACATCCATACATCGTGTCTTCTTACAATTGATGTAGGTGTTCTTGTAATTTCCTTTCTGTGTCTATTATTAATGCTGTGTCATTTGCATATATAATGTTAAGATTGTGGCTGGCAATAATGAATCCTGGTAGGAATTCTCCTTATCTCAGGATCGCTTCGCTGTATAGGTTGAATAAGTCCGGTAAGAAAACACTTAGCCCGATTGAGTCTACCTTCAACCTTTTATCACAAAGTATCAATTGAAAAAGGCCAAATTTAATTTAGCCCGACTTAAGTTGCGAAAATCAAAGAAAGGTGATAGCCTTAACTCGTCTACTGGGGTAGTGTTGAGGAAATATGATATCAGTCAGCAGTACTGATCATAAACGTACAATAAAAATTCACTGACAGAGATACATAAACACATTAACGCATAGACGTTTATACAAACACACATACACGAGATAGATACACGTTATTTTTGTCTAAAAAAGACATATCTGACTGGAGCATTCCACTTCTGTTTTCATTTCTTAACTAAAAGAGAGGAAATAATAAATGCAGACATATGAAAGATGATATATTATCCGTTGTCAAAATACTATCTATCTTATGCAATGCTTCAATCAATGATAAAAGATTATAATCAATCATTTTAAGATTTTTCTTGAGAATTTTTATTTTGTTCAGTAATGGTTAGTAAACATTTTTATTGGAAACTTTTCTGTTAACGGATACTCACCCACTTTTCTGCTTCTCTGAGAGTTTAATTCATCATTACATTGTAACTTTTATTTTTTTCGAATATTTTATTCGAAGCTTATTAAAGAACTTAAAATATAAGTATCATTTTGGACATATTTCTTTGAATTAAGTGTTTTTTGTTTTCCATTATAAATGCCGCTTATAAAATATCAATGCTTATTTCAATTTCATTTACGCATTAAGCAATGTACCTAACCATTCCCTAAATCTTTAATCACAATACAATTATTTTAAAAGTTGGTGTATTCTTATAAACATGTCATTCCGTGAAAAAAAAAAAAACACCTACACTATTGATAAAAATTAATGTACCAATAATGGAGAATGATAGTGTTACATTTTAAAGCTGGGAACAGGAATATTGCAGAAAATCAAGAAATTATTAAATTAGGCCCACCGACTCCTTCGGTGAAAACTAAAGTTGGCACACGTTCTTTTCAAAATAGATGATATCAACAGATTGATTGGTTGTGTGCAAGTGTGTAAGAAAGAAAACTCTACTGTTGGACTTGCTTGCTCTTTCAGCCCAAATCTGTTCAATCTTGGACAGATGGAGGTTATAGCAATTATAAAAATATTTTGACCGACAGCAAAGTTCATTCTAAATCTATGAGCCATTTAAATAACTGCAAATATTTAAAAACAATTGGTTTATTCGACATCGTAACTGCTATTAGTGAATCTCCAAAGTTTGAAAGAGAAAGACGTAACAAATTATTTAGACAGAAACTATTTAAAACAGTAAATGCTGTATTATATCTTTGCAAAAAAAAAAACTACCATTGCGTGGCCATGACGAAGGAAAAGATAACTTGAACAAAGGAAATTATCGCGCGTTATTGCATTGCATCAAGACTTTAAACCAAAAAAGGGTCAAAACAATTTTCAGTAGTTTCAAACACGATACAGAATACCATTATATCTGCAATTCATAAAGTAATATCTGATGCAATTCAAACTGAGGTTAAAAATACTCCATTTATTTTAGTACAGGCAGATGAAACTACTGAGAGTGCAGTGTATGCTCAGCTTTCTGTTATAATCAGTTATGTTACTGGATGCAAAAATAAATGAAAGATTTTTAGGATTTTATGAATTAAGTAATGATAAAAGCACTTCTTCAAGGTTAGCTGATGTAATAGAAATTGCTTTAAACTCCTTTAGTAATGTTAAAAGTAAACTAGTTTGCCAAACGTACGATGGAGCAGTCGTAATGGCAGGGGATCGAAATGGCGTCCAAATAAAATTGAGAGAAAAAAAGGTTTAAATATGGCGACTTCATTCATTGTTATGGGCATAAGCTTAATTTGATTTTAAGTCCAAGTGCCGAGAAGGTTAATGGAGTCGAAGCATTTTTTCGCATTTAAGCAGAGTTAATAAAATTACATCTTACAGTAGAAAGAGAAAGACATTATTTAGGGATTTTAAAGTCAGTATTCTATCACACTGTGCAACACAAGGTGGTGTTGGATCGAGAGCTGTGACATATATATATATATATATATATATATATATATATATATATATATATATATATGGAGAGAGAGAGAGAATCTGAATAAATACATGGAGAGAGTCAGCTCGAAAAAATAAATAAATGTAGACATAACAGATGGTGAGAAAGGGATGGATATATATATATATATATACATGTATGAGGGAGAGAGAGAATGAGAGAGATATAGAGAGAAAAGAGAACTTTGAAGAAAAGAGAGAGAGAGATAAATAGCGTAAGGCTCAGAGAGATTATGATTAGCAAAGCTAATTTAATTCTTAATTTAAACAAATTAAGAAAGTTCGATGAACTGATTATTACCATCCTAAATCTATGCTCATCAGACGGTCTCCCATCTGATCTCCACTTCACTATGGTTAAGGAACATTAACTTCACGATTACATCAATACAGATTTGGAGAGAGAGAGACTTTTCTCATTTTAGGCCACAATCAAGGGTTTAGCCCAATTCACTTCGTATTTAACTTAAAAAACAAAAGTGATTATTTTAACAACACTAGAATCTGATTTCATCAATCGACTTACTTCGGGTACTTTTAAGAGGATTACATTAGAAATCGTGTTCATTAAGAAACACCATGTTATTCATTTTAAGACTTGCCAATAATCTAAATATAATCCGACTTAAGCCAGAGACGACTTTCATTCAGATTTAAGATTCAAAAAGAAAAAATAACTAAAAGAAAAACACACACACACCAAAAAACAAAAAACAAAACATAATATCAAAAAAGGAAATGATCGGATATGAGACAATTTCAGACTTACTAATTATTATCCGGAAAAAAAACCTTGAGCGAGAGAAAACTGACACCTCATGTTAAGTCTGGTTGAAATTCTAGCTGTGCGCTTTATAATTTACAATTGCGTGCAGTCGTGTGTTAAGTCGTCCACACGGATGATAAGGTCATTTATTCCACAGAGAATGTTTACCAGTTTTAAATTTTGTTTCAGCACCGTTCAAAATATCATTGTCTTGTGTTCAGTCTTTTTTTAATCTTGGAGTCATCATGAGAGAAAAGAATTTCAGCACACTCTTTTATTGATTATCCAAGGAGAAGACTGTCGACATTGTACGATGATTACTGATTGATTTTAGTTCGTTTGATTTTAATTATATTAAGATAAAATATACTTTTGGAACTGATTTTTTTTTGCATTTAAGCCATAAAAGTATTTTTTATCTGAAAATATTCGGCTTCTCAGAGGGAAACAGAATGTACAAGTTGTCTTATGATTTATTTATAACGAGTTTAGCCATGTAAAAATGGTGGCCGAATTTTTTTAAGCTTTGAGCAATATTAGATTTACAAAAGTGAGTCTTTAAATATATAATTAAATCACCAGGAGATAACTCCAGAACAGTGAAACGTTACAGATAAAAAAGTGCAATATTTTAAGAAAATCGACAACCTTATTTTGAAGTAAAAAGCTAAATTTAATATGACAATATTTAGCAACCAGGTATCATCTATAGTATAAAGGAAAAAGACAGAGGAATAGAGATAGATGTGTGTGTGTGTGTGTGTGTGTGTGTGTGTGTGTGTAGAGAGAGAGAGAGAGAGAGATGTACAAAAACTTTGAAAAGAACAGAGAGAGAAATGAGACGAGGAAGAGGAAAGAGAGAAATGAGACGAGGAAGAGGAAAGAGAGAAATGAGACGAGGAAGAGGAAAGAGAGAAATGAGACGAGGAAGAGGAAAGAGAGAAATGAGACGAGGAAGAGAAAAGAGAGAAATGAGACGAGGAAGAGAAAAGAGAGAAATGAGACGAGGAAGAGGAAAGAGAGAAATGAGACGAGGAAGAGGAAAGAGAGAAATGAGACGAGGAAGAGGAAAGAGAGAAATGAGACGAGGAAGAGGAAACAGAGTGAGAGACGAGGAATCGAAAACAGAGAGAGAGAAGCGACGTTGAAAGAGAATGAGAGACACGACGTTGACAGAGAGTTAGAGACACGACGTTGAAAGAGAGTGAGAGACACGACGTTGAAAGAGAGTGAGAGACACGACGTTGAAAGAGAGTGAGAGACACGACGTTGAAAGAGAGTGAGAGACACGACGTTGAAAGAGAGTGAGAGACACGACGTTGAAAGAGAGTGAGAGACACGACGTTGAAAGAGAGTGAGAGACACGACGTTGAAAGAGAGTGAGAGACACGACGTTGAAAGAGAGTGAGAGACACGACGTTGAAAGAGAGTGAGACATGTTGAGAAAAGCGAGAATGAGACACGGCAAGAGAAAAACAGAAATATTTGAAGTGAGTTTCATCAAACCTAAATCTCTGACATTTGTGGGTGGTTACAGTAGCACAAAGATTTAAACTTGTTTCCGGCGCTTGTTAGTACCGTTACTCGGTCATCAACGTGAAAAAACAATCAAACAAAACAAAACAAACAAACAAATAAACCGAAAAGACGTATCTGGAAACCAGTTAAAATAATTGCTGGCAATTTCATTTTTTTATTTTTAGTCACGCAATCACAAAATTCAGCCTTTGCTTTCTTTGTCTTTGGGGATCTTGTTATTACTGTGTGCCAATTTGTGGCGTCATTTCCCAAGTTCAAGATTTCATGTCCATTGTCCCCCCAGTGGAATATATTTAAAATATACCAGACAAGCATTAATTTCGATTACTTTAGTTTTATCGAAAATTTAAACGAAAAAGACTAAAATATATTATATACTTAAGTAACGTGTTGAAATACAATTAAAACTTTATCAGTTTTCTTGCATTCTGTGCCATTTCTCGGTTCCCACGCTACTACATAAAATGGTACCAACGAAAAAGGACTATTTCTTTTTCTCATTCGTTTTATTAACAGAGTGGTGGCACCTTAGATTCTAAGAAGTAGTGCGAGGAAAGATGTCACGGGGACCCATATCTCACGTTAGCTAAACGTCCCTCCGCGGGTTGTCTTAGCCAGTCGCTAACCTGGGTGTGGAAGGCATATCGACGTTTCAGAATTCTTGCAGCCCTCTGTTGAATTTGTGCTGTTTTGGACTTATAGTCAAAACCCAGACAAAAGCAGCCCATCACTGACAGAATACCACGCCCACGAGTCACTCCGGCCAACCGCTGACCATTCTGTCTCTGGCTTTCGTATTCTGTAACAGTTTATACTGATTTTCCTCAAGTTTTTCGTCACATGACTGGGTAGTGAAAGGTTAATACACTCGTCATCCAAGCGTGGCAAGTTAACTTGAAGCGAAATCGTGAGTTAAAGTAAATATAATGAAAGCGATTAGAAGGAGGCGGAGAATAACTTGTTGTTGAGAAAAACATTTGAACTTTCACCGTCGGCTTAAAATAATACATAAGGTATTAATTTGAACAAGACAAACGGATATGAAAATTTCACGTGCGGTAAAATATTTTTTCTCTCCATGTCGACCTCATCAACACTCTCATGACCGGGTATAGTGATAGGGTCGACCAGCGACGACCACTCCAAATAGGAGGGTCATAAAGAAAAAAAAAAACAGTTATTCATCCTCGCCTAATAATCTGTCAACGACAATTAGTTTTTTTTGTTGTTTTGGCACTGGTGTTAAGGCAGATTCGAAAAGCTTTCATTTACTCACTGATACCAATTAGTCTATTCCCCTCTTTTCAAACGGAATATACCATTATTTATGTGGTATTGGCAGGGCGTAACGGTCGTGCGTACTAATGAAGGTGCTTGGGGGGGGCGCAAGTACAATTATAATAGGATAATAAAATCTTTTCATCAGAACTGTCAGTCAGTCATGTGATACACGCTTAAGCGATCAGATATCTTTCTATACATGAATGACGAGGCAGATTTTTTCCCGCAGTAAGTTGCCATTTCTTTCTGCGGTAGACCAGTTGCCATCCAAAGCTATAGAACTCGGTCTGCTCTGTTATTTACCCAGAGCTGGGGGGGGTGAGAAGAAGAGGATTCATACCTTTCCCAAGAGTATTAGCCCGTAAGTGGATGTAATAGACTCAACTGGGATTCGAACGTGGCTCTCCAACTCCTCATTCCGAGCCGCTATCCATTATTACACCGTGCCTCCTACTAGTGTTTGCTACTTCTGTCTTTTCTTAGGTCGACCTCAATCGAGATCAAAAAGTCTATAACCCCGTGCCGTAGTTTAACTGTGAACTCCATCATAATATAATATATTCTCCGCTAGGGCAACATACCGGTTTTGAATTCAGGGTTATCCTTCTCCTAGACTGGTTGCCAACCGTGAGTAGAGAGGCAAGTCTATCCTGCTATTTAATCCATGGTTAAGGGAGAGAAGAAATTGATTCATATTTTTTTTATGTTATTCGTGTGAAAGAGTATGTAACGAACTCGGTCGAAATATAAACCCGTCTCGACTATTTCTGTTTGCGAGCCGCTAAACCTCGGTTGGCCAAACTTGCTTAATGCAAGAGCCACATACGATTAAGTGCCGCTTTTTGAGAGCCGCAAGGCATAAACGAAATTTATACATACGTTTTTGTCACATATATATTAGCATTAAACTTACGTTTTAATCCAATGGGATCTCAATTAATACCCAGTAAAGAATGTTAAAGTTTGAAATATTTATTTGCTTTTTAAATATGACAAAAGGAGCTCAGGCAAAATATTTCCAAAGAGCCGCATTTGTCTCGCGAGCCGCTGTTTGGCCACCCCGGTGCTAACCGTTAATTATATCAAAGATTAACAGAGATCTAAAAACTACTCATCAGAAGAGCTGTCCAAATCAAGTTTTACGACACATTGCCTTTACGAGTTTTGGAATCAAGATATGTCAGTTCCTTCTAAATTATACCGCCACGTATTTCGATGGCATTTACTTTTTAGGCCATTGATACTGGGTTCGAGTCGTAATGTATCTCACTTTGTTCCACGTGAATCTTAGGAAATATGAATATTCAAACTTTAATATTCAACTCGTACTCAAAGTCAGCATCAACTTCAAATATTCTGCTTGATTTGAAAAGAACTTTCAGAATCGAACTCGTTCGCGTTTTTTCAAACAATAGAATTAGATTTTAGATATTGATTGAATGGCGTAGAAGGTAAATTAATAAATAACACAGAAGGAAAATAAAGGAAAATGTTTGCGATTCAAATAAAAACGAACAAAAAGAATGAAAGAAACAAGAATCTTCAGCTTACTTCTAAAACAGTTTCTATTTAAATGCGAAAAAATATACCGTATTTCAAAAATTCTTTTCCTTTCAAAATGCAGATATTTTCAAAATTTAAAAAAAGAGGACCAGACAAAATCTAATTCGAAATTTTAACTTTAAATTTCCGCCGCTTAATAAGCATACAGTTACATCTATACTAAATTTTATTCCTATCTATTCGACATACAATAAAGCCACAAAGACAGAAGGTTTTACAAAGTGCTAAAATATTAGAAAGAGAAAAACATTAAGGAGAGAGAACAATAAAGGAACAGGAATTAAGACAGCAGATAATAACTGATACCGCATTTAATTTTTTAAAGATCAATGTTCGTTTGAAAGTGAGAAGCTAGAATAGAAGAAACTGTTAACATAGAACTTACGGTTCCATCTCGCCATTTCAATTGTAAAATGATGAGACATGTCAATCATGTACTGCGCTTAAATTCATAAAGTCTAGGAAAGTTAATCAGAACCGTTAACATAAAAATATTTATTGATTTAAGGGACAGGGTATCTACGATACGGTGAGAGAGTGACTAAAGCCGAGATGCCAGGTCAGGCCTAATAACATCACAAATTCTTTTAATTTTATCAAGAAGTACCATGTATCTATGGCAGAATAACCGGGTTAGATGAGCAAGAAATACTCAATAGATGGAAGAATAGTCGACAGAATCTAGCGAGAACAACAAAATAGCGAGTTCGATCCTCTTTGGGTACCCCATAATTTCGGCCTTGTGCCATATCCAAGCGACGCTTAAAAAATTCACAATATCACTAGTATCACTTAGCATCAGAATTTGTGCAAACAAAATGAATATATATATAGATATACACACACACACACACACAGAGGGTGCGATGGATAAATTGTCGTCGAAATTACGCAAAAATAAAATTAGCACTGACACATCATTTTAACAGATTTATTTACCAAAATTACACAAAAGTACCTTCAAATACTAAAGAATAAATTTACTAAAAAAATCGCCATTGGCTTCAACCACGGCCTCCAGACGATTTCGGAATCTCCTGCATCTCTGCTGGATGGTCACCTTGTTTAAGTTGGTGAATGCTGCCATAATCCTTGCCTTCAGTTCATCTTTGGTCTTACAAGGAGTTTTGTTCGCCTCTCGCTCAACTGCGCCTCACACATAATGATCAAGGGGGTCGCAGTCTAGGAAGTTATGTGGCCAGATATAAGGGGGTGATGTGGTCGTAGAAATTGACTAACAGCCATGACAGGGTTCTCCTGCTTGTGTGACAGGATGCAGAGTCCAGTTGACAAACACAAGGTCTTCCAACAGCCACCACTTCGATCCAGGGCAGCTCTACCTCCTCAAAGCACTTGATGTACGTATCAGTGTTAAGATGAATGTAGGCATAACGCGTCCATCACTAGTGATCACTCCAAACACCATGATGGTGACTGGATATATCATCCAACTCTTTCCGAATCCTCTGCACCGCTAGATTGACACCACACACTCTGAAATGTTTGTACTGGATTTTCCGGCGCGAATTACAAGCAGTCCATCATGTCATTTTCAAATTTCTGACGGAGTGAATTGCGTCATGGTGCTCTTTTTCTCGCAGATGGTGCCCAACTGACCACACTATACCGTGCAGACGACAAAAACAAAAAACAACGCGCATGCGCAAAATTTAAAATATAAAACCGTGAAAAATTTACCCATCGCACTATATATATATATATATATATATATATATATATATTGAAGTAAGTGATTACATTAGGAGAAAAACGTATTTTCTTTTCACACTATTGTGCCCCCAGAACAAGGTCAAAGAGACACTCAAGAGGGTTACTGAATGTTTTTTATGAGCCTAAGAATTGTAGATTATGATGATATACATCACAGATAACGATTTACTCTGGAATTTAAAGCTTAAGATAGTTGTCAGGGAACCATACTCTTTAGAATCTGTTCCAGAAACCAGCGCTCCTTAGGAAGAGATTGAATGAAACTTCTTCACTAATAGAATAAAAAGGAAATAAGGAATGGTGGGTCTTAGCTGTAAATTGCTGAAGCTTTGGAACCTCTTCTCGACACTGACAAACGGAGAAAAATGGCGTGGTTTGAACCTATTACAAGGCACGACAGCCTGTGCAAGACCATCATGCAAGGCACCGTTGAAGGTGGACGTAGGAGAGGAAGCCAATGCAAAAACTGGTTGGATAATGTCAAACAATGGACAAGTATGACTACAGCAGAATTTCTGATTGCTACCATTGATGGACCGTTGTGGAGGAGATTCAATATGGCTTCTGCATTCGGACCCCCTCTATGATTACAAAAGTCAAGGGGATGATCATCATCATCATCAGGAACTAATGTTGCTATAAGTGTCTTAAATATGATTCTGTAATGTATACATCATAGATTTAATCCATATTTAACTCCAATTCATATATATATATATATATATATATATATATATATATATATATATATATATATATATATAGGATCCAGAAAATTCGTCTACGGAATATTGGTCTAAGGAACACTTGACAAAAGAATATACGTCTAAGAAATATTCATCTAGAGAATTATGGTCTAATGTGAATTGCATTAATATACAAACAATGTATGCCAATAAATGTTTATAAACCAAATGTATCATCACTAATTAATGTTACTATAAGTGTTTTTAACATTATTCTTTAATACAGAGACTATCAATAAAATTGAATATTTAGTACATGAATAAAGTATTAATTTATTAAAAAATAATATTATAGACCAATGGTTCTTCGACCGGTATTCCATTGACCAACGTCTCTAGACGGATATTCCTCAGACAGGTTTCCCTTAGACCAATATTCTTCAGATGAATGTTCTTAAATCCATACTGACTTGTCTAAAATCTTGTTCCGTATTTTGAAATTAGGGATTTCTCAATAGACCCCGAGAATAGATGAGAAACGTGACTTTTTCTAAACTTTGTGTTGAAATTGTTATTCCATCAAATCTGGCAGAAAGAGGCATATCTTCAATTCACAATGTTTTTGACATCAGTTATATCCTCGACCATAACAACACATTGAAAAGATATCGTCTAAAGTTCTTTTAAGGCTCACAATTACACCAAAAATGTTTACAACCAGATGAATTTGAATTTCATCTAATTTCATTCCTTCTTGATAATGACTAAAGCCAGTCGAATGAGTGATTCATTCGTCTTTTACTGCTTATCAACCCTTTTCAGGTTATTTAAAGCCAGAAAATACTTCTAGATTGTAAGAATTTTTAAAGTGATAATAATGGTTTATTTGATATAAGCCTTACTAATTAACCCATAGCTAGGGGAGAAAAGGTGGATTCATACTTTCCTTAAATGTATTCGCGCGTAAGTGGATATAACGAGCCCATTGAGAATACGAAACCGGCCCGCCGATTAACAGTTTCGTACCATTATCCATTACACCACCAGCACATCCTTGCTTACACGACCTAGTATTTACAAACGGTCACCCATCTAGGTACTAACCAGGTTCGACGTTGCTTAAGTTCGGTGATCGTACGGCAACCGATGTTTCAACGTGATGAGGCCATAAGCCTCAGTCGAAGGATTAGAACCTTAATCAATTAATGTACACCATAAACTACGACACAAAAATTAAAATCAAGTATTACCGATTTATATCTATAGCACGTTAATGCTCTTCTTTCATGGGAAGTGTCTCTTCAGAATGTAGGCGATCATGGCCCTCCACATCTTCCTGTCCCTTGTTGTGGCACACGTGTTTGGTTCATGGTACCCTCAGCATACCGTCCCCCAAAATAGAACAGTTAATATTAATGGCTTAAGAAGAAGACAAACTGTAAACATTTCATTTTCCCCTTCAAAACTCAGACACAGAAAACTAATTCGAAAAAAAAAAATATTGCTAAAAATATAAGCATAACTTTTCACTTCGCTTGAGGGAAGCTAGTTATATATATTATTGAATCAGAAATAATAAATTTCACAATACTTATCGGAGATCGCCTTGGAGTTTCGTGATTTCTTACTCTTCAGCGTTCAGATAAGAATGATTGCATTAATTACAGAATGTCTATTTTATTATTTTTCGATTTTAATTTTTTTTACAGCTTTAACAAGTTAAATGACTTCTTATCTATCCTTTCTCAAAGTTTCGCGGATACGCTATTCATTAGTCAAGAGGGTTGATAGCCTCCCATCTGACAATTTAGACACAGAGCATTATTTTTATTGTCATGCCTGAAGAATCGGTATCATATTCGCGAAACTTCGGACAGGGACAGATAAGTTGAATATTTAATTTTATTTCTTACTATCAAAATGTTCCATCTGTTGATATTGAATTCTTTAATTACAGAGACTTCTCGCCTTAAAAACCTTATCATCCACAGGAACTGGTCGACATTTTTTCCGTGAAACACAATCTATGTTATTGTTACATTACGTGTGTATTTTAGGCCTGGGTATGACGATAAACTACATCCTGCAGCAAGGCTTCTGATCGGGAGATTTGGAGGTATGGAAGAGTGTGGAGCCTCTCTTAATTGCTGCTTTTCCCCACTGACCCGGTGAGGTAGCACCTTTTAGGGTCCTAGCTATGGGCAAATAGTTAAAACTCAAAATGGGGTTAAAACATTATGAAAGTATGAAAATAAATTTTTATAGTAAAATTACTAACAATGCATATTTATAGAAAATGGTCAGCAACACATTTTATATTAGAACTATTAACAGTACGTTTTATCTGTAGTTAAAGGCATGCAATTATGTTCAAAATATATTGGGTTGGTGCATAATTATCAGGCGTTTTTGTAGACGAGTTATTTGTTAATAAAATTGCTGTTTTTTTTAATAAAAATATTATTTTATTTTCAGGTTATAAAATGCGTGTCAATAATCATAAGCTCCGGAATAATCATTTAAGAATGTTATTGTTGAATTAATACGTTTCTTTTTTCATAATATTGTTTTAAAACGCCTGATAATTATGCACCAACTCAATATTTTGTTGAAGACAGAATTGCGTTCTAAATATTTAGATTTTGGCTTTAAATGACCCATTGAGGTTGATATACCACGAAAAAGATTCAACTAAACGTATGTATTTATATGTAGTTATCGCATATAAATGTGTATACTTCATGTATAATGCGACCCCTTATTTTTGGAATGAATTTTAACCTCTCCAGAAAAATATATGTGTATACTACAACTGGTAACAGAAAATGAATGATTTTTAACCTCTTCAAAAAATTACCTCTGTATAGTGCGACCCCCTAACTGTTTGCGTAAAAAAACTGATCATAAAACTCGCACTATATTCGGGTCTATTTACGGTATGTATTGACTTCAACTTTACTTGACACAAGTCATGAGTGAGAAAATCGATAGGAAGATTAGTTAGCGCCAGTTCTTCCAAGTGAAGTTTGTTGAATTCGAAATCCTGTCTTATATTTTTATCGATTGCAAAGATGAACATCTTAGTTATCTATTTATGTGTGTAGCTGCTATCCTTGTTGTATATTCAGGATAAAAAAATCTCCTACACAACACGGGTAAATGTCGGCTGTAGTTCTAAAATCGTGTACAAGTTTCTATTGTATTGGAAATCTGTTAGTTCATATTTCAAAATTGCCAAAGTTAGAAAAACACTTAAAAACGCCAACATGAAAAAATGAAAAGACACTTTTGAGTAATCCGTCAGAAAATTGACGGCCTGTAACAAATGACGGTTCCATATTCTGCGACTGAGGCATTGTGGGAAGACGTATTGTCAGGTCTGAGCAGAAGCGCGTCCATCTTTTTGGTATCGGGACGAAAATAATCTAATGCAGATATCAGAGGATCTCGGTCAAGCGAGAACTTTCGCGAGAGTGTTGCTTGCAAAGATGGCGTTTTTTTCTCTTTTTCTTTCTTTTTAACTAGCTTTTACCTTGAATTGTCAGTCGAATGCTTTTTTTTATATAATGAGAAAACTCAGATATTTTTTCGTTTTGTTTTGAAAGGGCTTGCTCACGTCCAATTTCACGGCTTCGCGAGAGAGATTCAGAGTTTTATTTCATTAAAAAAATTGTCAGGCCGTTGCATTTTGTTAGTATTCCTTATATTTTTCTTTTACAAGGAATGCTCTGGTTTTGGGATTGTGTGCGGTTTCCTCTAGTTGTTTTACAGTTGTATTTCCTTCGTTTTTTTTTTGTTGCCAGTTGTCCTTCGTTTAGCATTAACCATATTCGCTCGCGCACGCTCACATGAAACAGACCGAAAGCAGTGAGACAGAAACGCAGACAAAATATAGCACCCTCTTAGGAACATACACACGTACACCGGCATGCTGCGGAGACTGAAATAGTTACCTATTTGCATTGATGTCTGCGATCAGTGTTCGCACCTAGGTAAAAATGTTAGGATTCTAAATGCTGATTTTCCTTTAAATCTTTACTTTCACAGAAGTTCTTTTTAGATATTTGAGCGAATTAATTATTTCCATGTTAAAATTGCATTAACAAAAATGGAACAGTGTAAAGTTAATGTCTATAGTGATTTTCTAAGCGTAGCTTAGATGTGGCACAAGGCCGAAAAAGGGGCACACAGTGAGGATCGAACTCACGACTCAGTCGTAATCGTTCTCGCGAGACAAGCTTGCTAACTATTACACCAGATCGAGGTGCCCAAAGTTAATGCCTATATGGCATAATGTATTTACGTCTAGTGTAACGTTTGACGAGGCGGAACGCGGAATCAACGAGATGAGTTCAAATTCTAGTCGAATCTTGTTTTCATTTCGTACTTATGATCTTGGTAAAAGGCGAGGATCATTCCTTCAAATCATACACAAAAAATTAATTTAAATAAGAGGGCAGACTGGGATTTCTACTCTTGACTGGCAGCTGGTCTAATGGAAGAAAAAATGATTTTCAAATCATGGAATAAGTATAGAGAAATTACACCAATTTCTTTCCTAAAGACCTCATAGCGAGTCACGCATATTAAAGTAAAGGAAGCTGCGCAAAGCCATAATCACGTACGTCCCGAAGGATCCAGACATTTACAACATGTGTCAGAAAACTTTTACTAAGGAATATCACGTTTTGGTCATTACCCGGGAAGAAATGTTCTTCAGTCAGTATAGTAAAGCTTACGAGAAAAGGAAAGCTATGTTGTAGCATACCTACGGACGATAATGGGTATGTCCCCATCCACATGAATACAGTAGTAAACACTGTATGTTGGTCTGTAGTTGGAAATTCGTCTCCAGCTGTGTTGGTCAAACTCTCTGCCCCCGGGCAGAAAGGATCCCCAGACGAGGCTATGTTGAAGCGCAGAGTCTCGTCCCGGGAAACACCTACCCGACCCCATTTTATACGGGGCCTACGAGCAATTTTTGGTCGAGCCTACGTACTCGGATACCCTACATTGTGCCACATCTGATCGCGTGGGGCGGTTGGTAGATATCCTGCAGTTGGAGATTCGTCTCCAGCTGTGCTGGACAAACTCTCTGCCTCCGGGCAGAGAGAATCCCCAGACGAGGCTATGTTGAAGGGCAGAGTCTCGTCTCGGGAAACACCTACCCGACCCCGTCTATTACTTCCCCCTTCTTATGGGCGCGAGTGGTAAGAACGTTCGATTTCTGACCATGAAACCCTGGTTCAGGAAGTAGACATCTTGATATTATCGGTCTGGAATTCGCCTGAAAACCATACCACGGGTTGACCAAGCCTTGTGATTTAAATTGGGTAGACGAAACCCTTGGGGCCGTCAATAGCTGTGCTAGCACGAAGTCAAAAGTGTGACCAAGTGTTTGAGTGTGCTGGAATCTTGTTCAGATTGTTTCTCTCCCAGAAACTAAGTAAGATCTGCTCAGCATACGTCCAGTATAAACCACAGGTTGACTCTGTGGGTGCTGAACAAACACAAAAGTGCCTGAGCGAGCGTCTGCAATAGGGATTGGCTTGCTATCCTAATAGACGGGTATCCTCGAATACGAGTGGCCAGCTATATTAATACTTCCCCTACTTCACTAGCATGGCAGATTTGGTTCTTCAGGTTTACGAGGCCAATCAGTCTAGAAAAAAAAGTAACGCGGAATACAAAACCACCTCGCCAACATTTTCATTTAGCGTAGAGGTTACCAGTGCGCAAGGGAAATCGACGTACTGAGTCCAAATCCCGGTGTTCACATTCACACAAAGATCAAATAGCAGGCATACTTGAAATCTAACGGTTCATCACCAACAGCGACGAGCATGACGAAGCGATGGCCTAATACTTCACAGGATAATCGACAGGTTAAACAGACACATTATGCGATCGTATGACTCATTATTACCCAAATTTTAAATTTTTTGTAGGTAATAGGGTTGGCTGAAGCTTGGATTTTGTAGTAGACCGAAAAATTAATTTCAAAAGAAGAGAATGAATGCATAGCTGTAAAGTAATATATATATATATATATATATATATATATATATATATATATATATATATATATATATATATATATATTTCATTCAGGCATGGGTTGTTGAAAACTATGGAACTTTTCCGTTTGATGATCTTTTTATTTCATCTTTTTTTTTCTTGCTTTCTCCAAAGTTTTTTAGTATTTGGGTCTTAGTTGTTGGAATAGGAACCTAGTCAATGGTTTTTTGGCGAGCGCTTTCCGTTATCGTCAACAGTCGGTAAAAAACAACTTGTAAAGAATCCTACTTGTGCTTTGGATTTTAGTGTGACCTGGTTTTCTTTTTTGGCCAGGGCACACTCAGTATTCCATCTTAAGATGTTGGAGACGCTGTACATCAGGTCCAGGCGACCGGATTTTTTTTGTCTGACATGTTGTCACAAGAACATAGTTGCTTTTTTTTAGTAGTAATATTGGATATAAACTTTTGAACACCTCACAAAGATACTGAATTAATAATCGATTTTTTAAAAACAAACGACAACCAAAATATTAGCATTTATTTTGTTATATTAGTCCTCCCACACAAACACGCAGTCATCGGTTGTTTGTTAAGCAGTTATAACTGGTTATATTTTGACACGTGTATTAAATGATTAACGAGTTCTTCATCTCCTTATTGTAAGATTGTGCTCGAAGAGACTAAATTTGCTTAGTATGGCATTGCCTTAACAAACAATTGCATTGCGGTATTACCTATATAGTAAAATGTAAGATATCTATATAATAAATTCACACAACGCAGAGTTTAAGATTATCTGAATTCATTGGCACTGGCCTTTTCATCCCGGCCTTAGTCTCTTGCTCTATCATCGTAACGTAACTTCCCTCTGCCTTTTTTGTAAACACTTTCATGGTAATTGATCTGATAACCTTTTCTCTATGGTATCTTGACATTATGAATTTAAGCGCAGTACTAGATTGGTGGCAAGGTCTCATTTTACAGTTGAATGGCTAGATGTAACCGTAAGTCCTATGCTAACAGTTTCTTCTGTCACACTTCTCGCATATTGAACTCTCTTCCAGATTATCGCTTCCGAGTTAACGTTGATCTTCAAAAATTTAAGTGCAATGCCAATCGTTATTTTCTATCTTCTTAATTATTGCTATTCTGTTGTTCTCTCTCTTAAACAGTATTTCCTCAGTCTCTTATACTCAGTACCCCCTTGCGTCTTAGTCGCACTGTATGGGATGAAACGATTTAAAAAAAAATATCAAGAGACGGAAGTATTTTTATATTTATATTAATATGGCGTAGACTTATGAAAATAAATTTAAAAAATACTTTGGTATTTTAACGATTATATTTCAGAAGCTGCGAGACTTTGAAGAGTTAAATCGTTATTTTTTGTTGTACTTATTTTTTAGTTTCCCTCAAGAGACAAGAGTTTTGTATCCGGAGAGGCGAACAGATGAAGTGCCATGTAATCAGAGACAAAAATATTGCACACGAAGCGTGGTTAAAATTTCCGGACTCGAGCCACTTCCTAAAATCTGACCAAAGGCTCAATCACCAGAATTTACTTGTTTATTCCTTCTTCGACAGGCCAAAAAACAGAACCTTTTGGCATCACCTTATATATCAAACCGCGCTGAAGGCACCTGTTCCCGTTCGATCACTGCCAGTATTAGGAGGATCGCTTCGGAAGACCCGGTACTGTATCCAGTAACTGAGGTTATACCATTCGGGAATTAACCCGACAGTATCTTATTATCAGTCTACTCGAATCGTCTGTGCAGATCAGACAGTCTCCAGTTATCTTGACTAATTTTTGTCATTGGATCATAGCTGTCTGATGCTCAGATTAAATCTAATATTGCGCAAGTTATGAATGACGATAAGCAATCGCGAGGGTACCATGTAGGTTTTGGTGGTTGAGGGAGGTGGGGTGAACCGCACCAAGTTTCGTAGCTGATCACATGCAGAGACTGAACAGCAAATCATTTTATATATATATATATATATATATATATATATAAATAAATAAATAAAGGGTACCATCATGGTTGTTTATCGTCAATCATAACTTGCGCAATATTATATTTACTCTGAGCATCAGAGTAGATATTGCACAATATTATTGTAACATTGCCCTATATATATATATATATATATATATATATATATATATATCTAATTGCAAAAAACATTTTTGTAGCTGATCACATGCAGAGACTGAGCAGCAAATCATTAATTATATAATATATATATATGTGTGTGTGTGTGTGTGTGTGTGTGTGTTTAAAAAGGGAACCCTCATGGTTGTTTATCCTCATTCATAATTTGCGCAATATATTTACTCTGAGCATCAGAGTAAATATTGTGCAATATTATTGTAACATTGCGCTATATATATATATTATATATATATATATTATATATATATATATATATTATATATATATATATATAATTGCAAAAACAAACAATACATTTTAGAGTTGTGAATATTATTATTTTTTATTTTCATATTAAATGTAGATTATTTGTTCTTTAATAAAAACAACCAAACCGTAATTTACATTAAAAATTAATATGAATAAACGTATTCAAACATATTTATTTCCATGCCGACATGTAACCATCAATCATTTCTCTTGTTTAATAATCAAGGGATATATTTCATAAGGGACCCACATATCATTAATCCCTGTCATCAGAATGAAAAGCAGAGTAAATATTGTTGTCATGGCGTTATTTTTTGTCTTTCCATTTTTTTTCAAAGCAAATTATTGGTATGGCGGTGAAAGTAACCGAACTTAAATGATGTCCATTGTTTTGCTAACCTCAGTGCATGGCATTATAAAAGACAACATCGAAATATTAGCTTCAATCTTTCCGATGATTTTCATCCAAACAAAATTGAAGGAACAACTTGCTTCACGAATTTAAAATAAAAAGAGAGAGAGAGGTGGAGAGAGAGTGAGAAAAAATAAGAAAGTTGCACTCATGTTTAAATTTGGACGATTCAGTCTGGCTTTTTCTATGTTAAACGTATGCATAGTGTTCCCAACACTCAGTCCAGAGACAAAGTCAGAAGAGATAAATTTCCTTACGCAGACTGAAATTAGATGCGCTAGATATTTCTATATTCTTTATGCTAATAAGGATGTTAATGAATGCAAAGGCAAACTACCAGTTGGAAGACGTCGTGGTCGTCAAATTTAGACAGTAGCTTGACTTTGTTTAGGTTTTCGATGTAAGACCGCGAAAACGCGGAGACGGCCACAAGAATGTGAAAAGTCAGTACGCCATCCGCATCCAGATTCCTTACAGAGCCACATAAGGATGAAATATTAATCAAGAGTCTACATGCGTTCTCCTAATGATCTCGCTTCCATTTCGTCCTCGCAAAGCTATAGAAATTTAAATATCTGGGAAGGGTTCGAACAGAGACGCTGTGATCTGAAGACGTAGTAGGATGATCACCCATGCATTCCAAAAGCTAAGTAGAATATTAAGAGACAAAAAAATTCGCTAGAAACAAAGAAAGGAGTACCGAACTGTTACCTGATATCTGTACTCCCGAATGGCAGTGAATGCTGGACAATCTTCTCAAAGATGAAGAGGAGACTTGAAGTAACGGAAATGTGATTCTACAGAATGCTTCGGATTCCATGGACGAATATGTGAGCAACGATGAAGTTTTAGAGAAAAAGGAAACCAATGCTTAACATAAGAAATTCTTCAAATTTTGGGGGCACTTAATGAGAAAGGAGTATTCGGAAAATCTGATACTTACATGACAGATAGGGGGAAAGAGGGACAGAGGTTTGGGCAAATGGATGGCGAACAGGGTTTGGGATAAACAACAAAACTTAAGAGCTAGCTACAAGGAACATGATGAAGTGCAGGGCCATGATCACCTGAAGAGACACAGCACATAAAAGAAGTATGCTACTCTCCTTCGTATTATAAAACGATATAAGAAAAAGTTATCTGTTATACAGTTTATGATGCAGCGTTGGGGGCCTGAAGAATTGAAGCCAGAAGCAAGAAGAAATGCAACATCGTCATTTTCAAGATCCATTATTGAATGATGCAACACGATACTAATTTATACACTGTTGTTAAAGTTTAAAACAGTTGTTAAAATGATGTGACAACCGCATACAGGAACTTTCATCCATGGTACCAAGAGTCTATGAATTTAAGTGCAGTACTAGTTTGGAGACAAAATTTCATCATTTTACAGTTGGAACGGTTAGATATAACTGTACGTTCTATGCTAACAGTCTATTTTCTCGTACTTCTCGTTTGTAGAACTCTTTTCTTCTTAATTTCTGTTCTTTTATTCTTGTTGCTCTTTAATAACATCACAGATGTAAAAAGAAATACTTGAGATAACAATTTTATTCTACAAAATGATGCTGAGGATATCATGGACTAAACACAACATATTTTTTTTGAGTGAAAATTGTATTAAACTGCTATTTTTAGAACAACAATTGTTTTTCCAGATACAAGTTCTGCTATTTAACCCATAGCTGGGGAAAAGATCGATGAATATGTGGAACGCTGTAGTTCGCCAGAATATGTCATGAAAATAGAGAGAAGCTAGCAGCGTTTAGTCTGTGGGAAAGTGCTTCTAGTTTGGGAGACGATTCATAACTTAGAAGTCCGCGAAAAACACTTTTGAATTTTGTCAAGAATGAAATGCCATGATTGGGTAGCTCCAGCCCACGTGTGGCGGCAACACTATTTTTAATCTGACCTGCATTTTGTGAATACAGAACATGGCAGAAGGAGCCAGTTACTATTTATGAGATGAGATTCGACGGTGAGACGCTTGGAGAGGCGAATTTCAACAGGACGGTAAATTATGAACAAAAGACAGTAACATAGTTTATGGAACAAAGGATATTTTCTTTTATTTTCTCTCATTTGTCTGTTTAAAATGATGTTATTGGATACAAAAATAGAATTATTTTACCGCAAATTGATTATATGATAATGTGCGCATACAACGGTCAGTCATTTAAATACTTAAATTATAACAAAATAATTATACTTCAAGTTACATGTTCTGATTATGGGAATAAAGAGAACATTAAATAAAAAAAGCGGGAAAAGAAAAGAAGCTTGAATAAACAATGAACGTTTCTCTGTGGAAATCACACGATTTGATTCCAAATTATCATAATTGCTTTCCTTGAAAGATCA
>OZ038491.1:60137654-60142654 GCA_964036315.1 Acanthosepion esculentum
TAAAGACGGAGATCAAAGCGTGCACTTCAGAGAGAGGAGAAAGAAAGAATGAAATTTTAACATGTACAATCAAACACCAACTGGGGAATAGAACAGAGCTTATCTTTTGACGATTTGCCATTTCTTTAGATTAAACTAGAAGATAGTGCTCAGAAAAGCAAGGGAACGAGGAACATTCGGTTACATATGCCGCTGTCGATGAAAGATATTCTTTTTATGAATACAAGAAAAATTTTTTTTACATTATTTAAAATGTTCATTATTTCTTATTTTTTCCCTTTTTTTTAAAAATCGCTTTAGAGAGTTATAATATTCAGGATGTAATTTTATTTATTCACTGCATTTTCATGACTTGAAACATTGCGAATGCCAACTTCTTTTTCGAAACTGTTTGCAGCTGCCACCTCTGATCACCAATTAGCACGCCACAAACATGCTCTTGCTGATGACTCTTCTTCTTATGTGCAGTGTCATTTCGGGACTTAGGCGATCATGTCTCTCCACTTCCCCCATCCCTTGTGGCTCTCAATAACTTTCGTCTTTCGGCAACCTCCCACAGACCGTGTTCTGTCATTCACTTGCTTAAGCCCGCCATGTATATCATGCGTTGCTTTCTTTCCTTTTATTCGACCTGTGAGTATCAGATTTTCCAGACCCTCTTTTCTCATTACGTGTCCCAGAAACTTCAGCTGCCTCTTCCCGATGTTAAGCATAAGCTTCCTCCATGTTTGCATCCTCTCCAAAACCTCATCGTGGCTCACACGCTCGGTCTATGACTCTGTAGAAACACATCTCCGTCGCCTCAAGTCTCTTCTTCATCTTGGAGGAGACCGTCCATCATTCGATGCTGTAAAGGAGGACAGGTGTTACGTAACAACTCAATACTCATTTCTTTGTTACCAAAGAAATCCTCCCGTCTCGCAGTACTCTGCCCAGCTTTTGGAATGAGTCCTTGGCCATCCCAATATGTCTACAGATCTCAGTGTCGCACTTATCGTCCTCTGCAAAACACTTCCCTGGGCATTAAAACTTCCGCACCTACTTGCCTTTAGTGTCCTCGACCTGCAAATCGCATTTCGGGCTCATCCTTTTACTGATGACCATGTATCCTGTCTTCTTGTAGTTTATTCTTAGTCCCTTCTTCTTGCTCTCCTTCGCTACCTTCTGTAGGAGGTTTTGCAGTTTCTTTTCCATGTCTGCTATCAGTACTGTATCATCTGCGTATCTTAGGTTGTTAAGGTTATGGCCGCCAATGCTAAATCCCGGTAAGATTAGCAGATTCATTTGCATATCCAACATAGTATTAGAATGAATCAAAGAATTTCCGTTTTAGGGGATCACTTCTGAAGGATGAATATCCTCACTAACCGTTCCTTAAATATATCATAACAGACGATGAAAAGTGGGTTGCGTACGACAATGTTCAACGCAAAAGGTAGTGAGCAGACAAGGAAAACTCTTCCTAATAGCAGGAAAAGAGAGAGAGAGAGAGAGAGAGGGAGAGAGAGAGGGAGAGGGAGAGGGAGAGAGAGGGAGAGGGAGAGAGAGAGTATAAGGAGACAAAAGAAAATTATGAAAAGAAGAAATAACTAAGATATTCTACACATGCACATACACACACATGTAATCGTTTTTAAGCTCCTCAATACCTCTCGATAAAAGGCATTGGTGCCAGGTGTAGTTTATCGTCAAGAGACATTTGAATTGTAAAAGACAGTAATAGAAAAATTATACTATGCTTATTCCAAAGTTGTTTCCTAATCGTAGCTTACTGTTAACACACGGCCACAAATATGGCGCACGGTTCTGTAGACGTTGTTCGATGTAGTGCATGCGAAGTTCAATCATCATTGGGTGCCCCTACAAAAGGTCGCATTAAATTATCCCCAAAAGCAACCCAAGCTAAAATTCCTTTCGATGCATTTTCGTATTAAGGAAAATATATAAAAAAGAAAAAAAAGAAATCAACCTAACACCAATAAAAAGCGTATTATTAACCTCTATGGTGCGCGACTTTTGACTCACCTTGTATATCTTCAGTTATCAGACCAATGGTAGCATCATTTTGCTTGGAAGCCAAAAAGCAGCGTTTGCGATTTACTTATAAATTATATAATTCTTCCTGCATATATTGGAACCGTATCCATTTTTTTTAAACTGAGAATTTTAAATTGCTTGTCTTTGAATTGCAGACAAACTTTACCGAACCATTTATTCAATACGAACTAAGAAGTGAAGACTTAGATTGCAACAAAGGTTGACAGAATCATGCCCTTACCAACACGTATTGGGCCAACGCGGTTGGGTAATGCCCTATTCCTCCCCAGGAACGGCAAACGGAAAGATCTGGAGAATGTCTACACCTAACAAAGACTTTCTCCATAAATAAAAATGCAGATATGAAATGCAGGAACGGTCATTGGCATGGAAAACAAAAAAGTGTTGAAGGTGTATTCTAAAATGAGAAGGTGTATTAACACTGATGCCCTTAGCAAAGGCATGAATCTACATCCCCTTGCCAAAAGTAAAAGATCCTCTTTACTGACATGTTAAAGTGGTTGATAAACATAGACATTGTTGAGTAGTTTACTGCACCACTCTCCCATACGTCCCTGGTCAAGTTATTCTTCTATTATGCTACGTGTTCTTGAGCGAGCATGGTTCTTCGCAACTTTCTGTCATTAAGCAATGTTTGTCCGCTCACTATCCCACCTAGACCCTGCTCTATCATCCATTTACACAAATCCTTTATGTGGGTTTCTCGCCGTCTCTCTCTGTTCCTATTGCCATCCTTGTGTCTCGTGAGTGTCAGATTCTCCGAGCCATCTTTCTTAATTGTGTGTCTCATAAATTTCAACTTTCTGATTCTAAATACAATTGTTTTTTAAGTTGTCATATTCCTGAAAGCATGCTAGTTACTCACGGAGATCTCAGCATCCTTCTGCAGAACCACACCCCTGTTATCTCAAGTTTACTCTTCATCTACGAGTAAATTGTCCAACATTTACTGCCATATAAAAGGACTGATATTACGTTCTACAGTTCAGTCGCGACTGTGATTGTTAAAAGTTGCTCAAACACTATTGTTTTTCTTATTTTCATTCTTGTCGGTTATAGGACAATAATAATAATAGTTTCTTTCTTCTCGAACTGCTTTCCGTATAGAGCCATCGGCACTGCAGAAGATTGGATGGTTACAAGAATAAAAATATTTTTACATAACCCCATAGGCAGTGACTTGGCAAACTATGCATCCAACAACAGAAGAGGAGGAAAAACAACACAGTTAACAAATGAATAAGAAATAGAATATATATATATATATATATATATATATATATATATATCACGTATCAAATAGTTACAATACCTCATTTCAGAAATATAGATAGGTAACAAGCATTATATTTGGAAATTGTGGTCGTATATTTTTAGAATGAAATTCGTCAAATCGCGACAAACATTTAATTACTTGATGTAAGAAATGGAAACTTATTATCAGCTATCATCAATTTTTCATTGTCTTTATTTTCCTCTTAACGAATATAAATAAAACAATTTAATTTTATTAAGATGAAACTCATCAGCCTTTAAATTTTGACAAATATCTATGTCTACTTCATTTCACTTGGATTAGTCTTCGGTCATAAATAGAACCGAACGTAAATTAAAAAAACAAAAACTAAAAAAACACTATCCAAGAAACAACATTGCATATAAAATTACCATCAAAGAAACACTAGTAAAAAACAAAAAAACAAAAATAACCGGGAAATTAATTTAAATATAAAAATAATGGTAAACGTTTTAATCATTATTTTTAGCAATGATAAGAGCTGACAATGAATCAAATTATTTTATTCTTTTGAAAAGAAGATTTCTCACTAACGCAGATTGCATCTCTTGATTGTCTTTAAATGTTTTTGCCATCGAGATTAACCTAACAGATTTTTTTTTGTCTAGAATCATGTTTTTTTTTAAGACTGAATAAAAGCATTAATTTCATATTAGAAATTTATCCTTGACAATTATGATTCGGTCTTTAGGGAATAAATGTCATCTTTATTTCATTCCAAAGGGATTTTTTTTTATTCCATTCTCAAAAATGTGACATTACTTTCCAAAGGTAGTAAGATAAATTCACTGACACTTGTTTCAAATTTAAAGTAAAAAATGAAGAAACATTCGTAAAAATTGCATAACGACGAATCGTTCTCATCTTTTCCCACGAATTTCTCCGCTAATGAACCCACTCAATCTTTGTGATACTTCACTTGTCTGTTGATTCGGCCATCGTGGATTCTCTCCAGTTTTCTGCAAATTCTGTAAAATTTGTGCGCAGTGCGTATTCAGCCCTACAACTCCCTATGCAGATCGGTTTCTATATGAATGCACTGCGAGCGACGTTGGCGCTAGTTTCAAGAAAACGGGGAAATGGCATCCGCTAGCATAATGAACAGAAAATGTTTTGTTCAAGTGCATTAACAGCTACTGAATGCTGGGAGTTTGAACTTAGTGTTGAATAAAATGCGTCAACTAGGCAGATCTGTATAAACATGTGTTTAGAATATTACATTTTAAGCAATTTCCAGTCGCACAAGTGTATTACACACACACACACACACACGTGTATATATATATATATATATATGAAATAATGAAAATTTACAAAAATAGCAAGGCAGTTATCAAACGAGTATTAACACATGTTCAGAAATATATATAAATATATATTGGGAGAGAGAAAAAGAGAACACGTGTGTGAAATATATATATATATATATATATATATATATATATATATATATATATATATATATATATATATATTTTTATTTTTTTTTTTAAGCGTATCACCCCGAGCAAGGCCGGTGGCCACTATCACGCAAGGGGTTACAGAAGGGTTGGAGGAAGAGCAGATAGGAGTGGTAAAGGAAGCGTTGTGGAGGAAGAGAAGGACGGAGGGCCGATCGAGGTGGGGAGGTTACGGGAGATATAGA
>OZ038491.1:60150154-60175154 GCA_964036315.1 Acanthosepion esculentum
GGTGAAGGATTTCCCACGAAGCTGATTATCCAGGGAGTGGAAGAGGTGGTAATCGGATGGCGCAAGGTCAGGTCAATAAGGTGGATGGCACAAAGTCACCCGCCCAAGTTGCTGTATGGTATTCCTGACCGCTCGCTCAACATGCGGCTTGGTGTTGTCATAGAGGAAAAGCCCACCTTTGCAATTCACCAGTTCTGGCTCCTTCTGGCGCAATGCCTGTTGCACACGTTTCAATTGCTATGAGTATAGGTCTCCAGTGACCGTTTGGCCCATTGGTAGCAGTTCATAATGAACCACTTGACGACCTGTCCACCAGACACAAAGCATAATCTTGCGTGGGTGTATAGGCGGTCTTGCGATGTGAGGGACAGCATCCTGAGGAGACAACCAATGTCTGGAACGCTTGGGAGTTTCGTACAGAACCAACTTTTCATCACTGGTAAGCACTCGATTGAATAAGGATGCGGTACGGTGGCGAGAAAGCAGCGATACGCAGGCGGCCACTCGTTGTCCCTTGTGGACCTCCAATTGCGTTTGCGGAACCCACTTGCTCAGTTTGTATGTCTTACCTAGGAGGTGCAGGTGAAGTCTAACTGGTTCATCGGAAACGTTGAACTGCCTTGCAAGTTCACCACAGCTTAGACTACTGTCTTCTTCAATGGCTGCCTTCAGGACTCCGTCATTCAAGACCTGTGGTCGTCCACTGCGAGGCTCATCATGGAGAGACAAATCTCCCGACTTGAATTTTCGAAACCAACGCCTTGCAGTACGTTCGTCCACAGCACTATCCCCTAACGCTTGACATATGCGGCGACTTGATGCAGCTGCTGATAAGCCCACTTTGAAGTCGTAAAGCAAACAGCCCCCAACGAGATCTCTCGACACTTCCATCCTTCTCACAGCTGTCCGGCTTATAACTGATGGCCGGTGCCCGGCCATCAGTTATAAGCCATCAGTGCGCGTGTTTTTTATAACGTCTGATGTTCCTACTTCCGGCTGTCCGAATTTGAAAACAATTGCTAAGTCCGACAATTATTTCATATCCGTTATTTTTACAGATATAATTTATTGATATGTAAAGGCTCAGATTTTAATTAAACATTATTTATTACGTTTACAGGCCTTAATTTTCGAGAAATCTCGTAGAATATACAGTGGGCTATGATAAGTTTATAGCCACCCTTGATTACAGCAATTTTGGCTTGTGTAATAACGCCTCTTCTTTTTTCAGACAATAACGTATTAGTATCAAGCTACTCTCATCTATGAACAACAGTTGACTTATATTTTACAATGAAAGTTCGTGGAAGTAAGAAAATTGAATTTCAATGAGAGAAAATGATAGGATGGCATCAGAGTGGCAAGTCAAATAGTGAAATTATTAGATTTTTCCAGCTTAATCATCAAACGGTTAATAATATTGTCCAGAAATTTAATGAAGAAGGCCATTATCACGTGGAACAACATTCAGGAAGACCAGGCATCATGTCTGAGCAATGGAAAAGGGAACTGAAGAGGGGTCATCAGAAACTGTCGTCAGATCATCAAAGATGGTGCCAACAGCATGGAAATGTCGCCGTATGCATTGAGAAAGACTATGAAAGAGCTAGGCTATCAAAGAAGAGTTACAAGAAAGAAGCCCTTGATTTCAGAGGTTAAAAGGGACAGGTGTATGGACTTTGCGAGAGAATTCGAGAGCAAAGATTATTAATTTTGGCAGTCTGTAATTTGGTCAGATGAAAGTAAATTCTGTCAATATTTGAAATGAGACAGGTTTATGTTTGGAGAAAGCAGCACGAGACTTGGAACACTGAATGTATGCAAGTGACCGTGAAACATGGAGGGATTGGAGTAATGGTATAGGGTACTGTCTGGTTTGGAGGGATATATGAGCTGATTCTTGTTGACGGGCAGTTAAATGGTCCAAAATACTGTCAAATATTAGAGAAAGGACTACTCCCACTATTTGAAACCAATCAGAGTGACAAGAATGTCTACGTTTTCAAGAAGATAGAGCGTCATGTCGTAGGAGCAAAGTAGCAAAGGCCTGGGAGGAATCGCAAGGAATCAAGTCACTGCCATGGGTAGCCCAAAATCCTGACATGAATCCAACAGAGCATGTTTGGGAGTGCCTTGACTGAAATCTTCGAGAGTGTGCAACCAAAATCACGTCAGTGGCAACCCTTGAAGAAACATTGCTAAATGAGTGGCAAAATATGGATTAGACGATTGCTGATAAATTGATCAAATCCATATAAAATGAAATACAAGCACTGTAACTAGAAAATGGAGGACCTACTCTATACTAGTTCCAAATACTGTTTATTTATGTTGAGTTGGGATTACGTAATTAAATTATGAAATTGAATGTAGTTTATTTCTCCTGGGTAAAAACATTTTTTAGGCCACTGTATGCGTTCTCCGAATCGAACCTGTATTCCAATACAGAAACAGTCAGATAGTCTGACGTGCTGTACCATTCAGCTACAGAGAAGCAAAATCCAAATTACTGTTTATAAGCACACCATCTTAGACGATTTTTCTCGATCGATCATTTCTGCTCACGAAACCTATCTTAATACAAAGAATGACGCCATATAATGAAATGGGTTATTCCGACAATTATTTAATATATATTCGGTTTTTACGTTATTATTTTTTTATAGATACAATGCTGATTTTATATATATATATATATATATATATATATATATATATATATATATATATATAATTTTTTTACTCTCACCCGTGTTCATATTGTTATAGTAGATATTCTTTCATACGTTTACAAGCTGTCATTTCTTCAGCTTCAGTTGCCTTGCTCTGGAGATTACATTATATATATATATATATATATATATATATATATATATATATATATATATATATAGGAAATGGATTAAATACGATAAATATTTAATATATTTCCTGTTTATAAGTTATATTTCATAGATGTGTTTCTAAAGCAGTAGTTCGAGCTTTGTTTAACCTTAAGTTTTCTGTGGCTGAACGGGCCATAGCATGCCTGCCTTAATGGGAGTTCCGTATAGGATATAGGTTCGGATGATGGATGGTAGCTCTGATTGAAGAATCGGATAGCCAAATTCAAATTGCAGTAGTCTTACTAACATTCACTTCCCTTGGGAAAGGTCTAAATCGATATCCTACCCAAACAAGCTATGGACAAAATAGCAAAACAAACAGGGTCCTATAGCCTTGGCTTGCAACCGGTCTAGGAGTAGGACAACTCGGAATTCAAAACCTCGAACTATGGGTTAAATAGCCTTACCAATCCGCAACTGGCTTAGCGTGGTAAGTACGGTTCCACCCAGGAGACATGGTCAATCAGGGAAGAGTTCCTCCAGCAGAAGTGACAAGGACCTAGGTGTGGATCTCGTCTCATGGCCTTTCATCTCTGTTACATTTTTTTGTGTGTTTGTATCTTATTGTAATGTAAGACCTACTCGAATTCACTGAAATTTGATATTACTCCTTGTGAATTCGATTCATTGGTTTGTTGCATAATTCCTACACGTTTGTTTTGATTGAAGGTCTCCTCTTATTTTCTGCCTTTCGTTTTGTCGGAAGGATCAACTTGTCACGATTGATAAGTCAAAACAACCCCCGCCAGATAATACTGCCATGTGCATCTCAAAGGTTTGTCACATGTATATGCAACAGGATCTTATCAAGCCGCCATGACATCTACCACAAAACGAGCTTTGCATGTGACAGATTGAACTCTACGTTGTCCCATTTTATTGACAAAGTGAATGTGCGTGTAATGTGTAGGTACAAAAATAGGATTGGTACTTCTTTTCTTTTTTATGTGCCGCGTCCTTTCAGGACGTAGGCGATAATGGCTCTCCACTTCCCCTATCCCTTGTAGCTCTCAATAAATTTCGTGCCTCTGCCAACTCCCCCAGACCACGTTCTGCCATCCACTTGCTTAAGCCCGCTAGGTATGTCATGCGTTGCATTCCCTTGTCTCTTTTCCCCTCTATTCGACCTTGTGAGTATCAGATTCTCCAGGCCCTCCTTTCTCATTACGTGCCCCAGAAATTTCATCTGCTTTTTCCTTATGCGGAGTATAAGCTTCCTTTTCTTGTTTGCATCCTCTTAAGACTTCATCGTCACAGGCTCGGTCCATGATATCATCAGCATCCTTCTGTAGAACCACATCTCCGCTGCCACGAGTCTCTTCTTCATCTTTGAGGAGACCGTTCGACATTCGCTCCCCTATAGGAGGACAGGTGTCACGTAGCAGCTCATTACCAAACAGATCCTTCCGTCTCGCAGTACTCTGCACAGATTTTGGAATGTATCATTGGCCATCCCAATCCGCGTTCGGATCTCAGCGTCAAAATATTTCGCAGATATTTAAACTTCACATGCTTGATTTTAGTGTCCCCGACCTGCAACTCTTCTGGACATTCTCCTTGTTTAAGTTGGTGTTATGCTGCCATAACCGTTGCCTTCAGTTCATCTTTGTTGTTCCAAGGAGGTTTGTAGGTCTCTCGCTTCGTTTTACTGATGGCCACAGCGAGTTCAAATTCGGACCGACGTCGTTGAGTTAACTATCGCACAAACACTAATGTGAAAGGTTGGACTCCATTTCGCTTACACCCCATCTCAGCTGTGTGTTAAATAGCAGGACAGCTTGGGTTATCTAACCTCGGTTGGCAACCAGTGTAGGAGAATTTGGGTCTGATGACGTCACAGTCCTATACTTCTCATTAATTAAGATTAATCGGTATTTTATCAAGGATGTAAGTATTGGAGGATTTATGGAACAAGATGAGCATTTTTTTGTCAGACGCTATGTAACACCAAGACATTGGCAGTCATGGCTCTCCTTAGTTTCCTTTTTTATTACTTATGAATTGCTATTATTTCGCAAATATAGTGGTTTCCTGTTGAATTTTTTTATTAATTTAGAGTATTCTTTTTCCTTCTGGCTTCCATCCTAAGCTAGAAAACCCAATATAATTTGATATTTAACCCATAGCAAGGAGATAGATAGATAGATAGATAGATAGATAGATAGATAGATAGATATGTATGTATTCCTGCCTTACCGGAGAACATTTTTGCCTAAGTGAACGCCATAGACAATGGGTGGAATTTCAACTTGTCTTGCCGATTCTACTTTCAGAATCGATAGACAAGAATGGCGGATTTAAAGTTCTTAGCCGGTTTTCTCGAGGCAAGCGTTTAATTCTTTTTTTTTATCGTTGGTGAACTGTTTAAAAGGTATTTGTTGCATTGTTCAGAGGGGTAAAGCGAAATATCGATTTTAAGAACGGGTTCTCTTTGACTCGGTCGCATATACAGCAGGGGTGCAATCAAAATCAAATAAATATTGGTCTGTGAGCTTATTTTAATTATCTCTTTGCCTCCATACCTATCTATCTATACATGATGAAGCTCGATGCTGGGGAGAAGAACGTATACCTGCTGCAGGCACTATTTATTGTTTTTTACGGCTTATCAACCTTTTGCAGGTTATTTAAAGCCAGAGAATAGTTTTAGATTGTAAGAATGTTTTACTAAAATTAATTTACTAATTAACCCATATCGGGAGGATAAGAGGTGGATTCATACCGTTCTCAAGAGTATTTGCGCGTAGGTAAATATAATGAACCAGACTGGAATTGGAACTCAGCTCTCCGATTTCCAATTGTGAGCCGTTACTCATTACGCCAACCACACATCCAAGCTTACAGCACCTGATATCCCAAAGCGGTTACTCAGATAGGTACTAACCAGGCTTGACGTTGCTTACCTTTGGTGATCGAACGAGGGCCAGTGTTTCAAACTCATATGACCGTAAGCTTCTCGCACAGAATCAAATTTGGTCCCCATGAGACCCTACTCAGTGATAAACGCAGTCGCTATTAATTTCAAGTGTTATTTTAGTTTGGAACAATAGGTGACCTTTGAGCACATGATTTTCTTCCACACGTAACTGAAATATATGCATATTCTGAAAATAGCATTTCAGAACGTCTTTCAGTTTGATCCGTGTGTGTACTAGAAATTTTAAATATGTTTGCATTAACAGATTAAAATGGTGGAAAGCGAGATGCATTTACGTCATTTGATGCACTTCTATTTGCAGAAAGGAGAAAAACAGCAAAAGAAATATGAGCCAATTACGAGGGTGGTGTCATAGCTTAGAGTGCTGTTCGTAAATGGTTCGCTGTAATAGTTAAAAAAAAAATGTTTAGAATTATGAATTTCAAAGTAAAACTCCCGAGCAGAATAACTGGCGCAACATAGGCTTCCATCATCGTTTTTATATTCATGTATCTACAATACCTGTATTAAATGTACAGGGTGCGATGGATAAAAAAAAAACGAAAACAACACTTACATCTCATTTTCACACATATATTTACCAAAATTGCACAGATCCATTTTGAAATACTAAAGAGTAAATCGCTCTTAGCCTCAACCACGGCCTTCAGACGACTTCGGAATCTCTTGCAACTCTTCTGGACATTCTCCTTGTTTAAGTTGGTGAATGCTGCCATAAACGTTGCCTTCAGTTCATCTTTGTTGTTCCAAGGAGGTTTGTAGGTCTCTTGCTCAACTGCGCTCCACACATAATAATCAAGGAGGTTGCAGTCTGGGGAGCTAAATGGCTCGATGTAAGGGGTTATGTGGTCGCAGAAATTGTCTGACAGCCATGACTGGGTTCTCCTGCTTGTGTGGCCTGGTGCAGCGTCTTGTTGCCAGACATAAGGGTCTTCCAGCAGTTACCCTCTTAAACCAGGGCAGCACTACCTCCTTAAAGCATTTGATGTAGGCCGCCGTGTTGAGTGAGGCCCTCACCGACAAATTCGGGAGTTCTTATCAGAACGATCAGAGTGAGTTTTCTGAGCTGTCGTACCTTCGTAATCACCATTAGACTCATCCAACTCTTTCCGAATCATTTGTACTGCCTTCAGATTGACACCCAAACAATCTGAAATGTTCGTATTGGAGTTTCCGGCGCGAATGCCAAACAGCACAGCATGTCGTTTCCAAATTTCTGACAGACTAAATTGCGTCATGGTGCTTTTTATCTCACAGACTTTTTCCACCTGACCCTACTGTACTGTACAGTCGACAAAATAAAAAAAACAAACAACGAGAATGCTCCAAATTGAAAACATAAAATGGCGATAATTTACACATCGCACCCTGTATTTAGTTCTCTTTGTAGGAGAGTCAAATTTGGTACTTAGGATGAGTGACAAAATATCTCACAGTGATGGGGTTCATGATTTAATCTTCTCTGACTGAATAAGGAATGAGGGTATTATTTCTTTTAGTTGCCCCGTAGTTATGTCCTTGTGCCAAACTAAGCTATGTATAAATTCAAGTGTTATCTTCCTTTTCAGTGAATGTGAATCCTCAGAGATTAAACAAATGTAAGGAATAGCTTTGACAGAGACGATGAAATATGAAGAGAGAAATACATGTCATGAAGGAAGAACAGGGGAAACGTAAGGTTTAGTGGGATGAAAACGATAATAAAAATAGAGAGAGAGGGACAAAAGTAACACGACATACAGATAGAAAGAAAGGGAGACAAATAGGAGAGAAGGAAAGAACAAAAAAAGAAAAACAGACGGAAGGAGACAGACAAATATACACACGCAACACACGCACACAGAGAAAGGTGAAAGACAAAGAATGACAGAGAGAGAGAGAGAGAGAGAGAGAGAGAGAGAAGAGAGAAATAAGAACAGAGAGAGAGAGAAATAAGAACAGAGAGACAGAACAGAGAGAGAGAGAACAGAGAGAGAGGGAAGAACAGAGAGAGAGAGAGGGAAGAACAGAGAGAGAGAGGGAAGAACAGAGAGAGAGAGAGGGAAGAACAGAGAGAGAGAGAGGGAAGAACAGAGAGAGAGAGAGGGAAGAACAGAGAGAGAGAGAGGGAAGAACAGAGAGAGAGAGGGGGAAGAACAGAGAGAGAGAGAGGGAAGAACAGAGAGAGAGAGAGAGGGAAGAACAGAGAGAGAGAAGAACAGAGAGAGGGAAGAACAGAGAGAGAGAGAGAGAGGGAAGAACAGAGAGAGAGAGAGAGGGAAGAACAGAGAGAGAGAGAGGGAAGAACAGAGAGAGAGAGAGGGAAGAACAGAGAGAGAGAGAGAGAGAGAGAGAGAGAGAGAGGGAAGAACAGAGAGAGAGAGAGAGGGAAGAACAGAGAGAGAGAGAGAGGGAAGAACAGAGAGAGAGAGGGAAGAACAGAGAGAGAGAGAGAGGGAAGAACAGAGAGAGAGGGAAGAACAGAGAGAGAGGGAAGAACAGAGAGAGAGAGAGGGAAGAACAGAGAGAGAGAGAGGGAAGAACAGAGAGAGAGAGAGAGAGAGAGGGAAGAACAGAGAGAGAGGGAAGAACAGAGAGAGAGGGAAGAGAAGAACAGAGAGAGAGAGAGAGAGAAAAAAACAAGGAGAGAAAAACAGAGAGACTAAAAAAAGAGAGAGAAGGAATATATAGAGAGAGAACAGAGAGAGAGAGAGAGAGAGAATAACAGAGAGGGAGAGAGAGAAAAAAAAACAGGCTAAAAAAATAACATATTGAAAGACATGTACAGAGAGACAGAAAGAGATACGAACCCAGATGATAGACAGAGAGAGAGAGAGAGAGAGAGAAAGAAAAAGACAAGGTGAAGAGGCAGATGCACGCACAACTTGAAACTGAGAAAGATAATAGGGAGGGAGTAACAAAAATAGAGAGAGAGAACGAGAGATAAACACATATCAAAAAACGAAGGACAAGGAAAGCGAGAGAGAGGGAGAGAGAGAGGGGGAGAGAGGGGGGAGAGAGAGGGGGGGGAGAGAGATACAACGGTAAATGGAAAGAGAGGAACAAAGCGAGAGAGAGAAAAAAATTATCGATATTTTCATAATTGTCATTTTTGACTCAAGCACCAAAATAAGCAAGACGAAGTATTCTGGTGAACTCGGCAAATATTCAAATAAGATATGTCGATATTCCTCAGGAAAAACTAGAATTAAAACTATTTCGAAAGACTTTTTGGCATTATTTTTTTTTTATAGAAGGGATATGACCCGATTCAGAGTCGAATAAAGATTAACAAAAACATCCAAGTTAATCATAATCATCTTTCGGTTTAAAAGCTTGCCGCAGTCATACGTGCGTTTTTCGTTCGCTTTGAGTCAGTGACCTCAGTACACGAGAAAGAGATACAAGAACAGATATATGAAAGAACTAATAAGAAAGGTCAACTGCTCGAAGAGAATTTAGAATTAACCTTTCCCCCACTCACTCGTTTATATTTCTGTGTGTTCCTATCTATCTCATTGGTTTCATCTTAGGATTCGTATATGCTTTGTCAGGTTGATATCCAAATGCCTCGTCTGCAGTTACGGTCAGAGGCAGAGAAAAAAAAAACTTGGAGATAAACAATAACTCCAATTCAAAATGACAGAAAAAAGAGCTTATGAGACTGAAAGAGACGGAAAAAAAGGAAATCCTTAAGAAGGGAAGATGGCTTACACGAAAAACCAATGAAAAAGAATAGACGAGAAAAGTATATTCTCAAAGAGAAATATAAAGTGAAGAAGTATTTTAGACAAGCATTGATAAGACTGTCTCCAGTCCACTTCGGCTTTGTTGTTATGGAACAGGCCGTTTAGTTTACTCGTGATATCAGGAGTATGATTTCCGAAGCGAATCCGAGGGTGAGCTGAAACCTTCATAGGGTGACTATGAAAGAGTGACCCTAGAGCTTTGAAATCTGACATGTATCAATTTCAACTCTTCTGATTTATAATTGCATTGTTTCTTTGCAGGTGAACTGACAAGGGGGTCTATGTTGAAAAATAAACCTCATTTGATCACATTCCATAAGAGTAACCTGGTCAGCCTATGAACTTTTCAGCCGAGCTTCGTACGCCGAAACCTTCATTTACTCTAATAATTATATGTTGAGTAACACAGAAAATGCTGCAAACATGAAAAAAAATCAGTGTGTATTATTTTATAACAAAAATGCATTACATTTCCGGTACATGTGATGTCATGAGTAGAGTTTATTAAATAACTACTTAGATTTCATTCACTGTAATAGTTGTAACTCTCTCTCTCTATATATATATATATCTGTGTGTGTGTGTGTGTGTGTGTGTGTGTGTGTGTGTGTGTGTGTGTGTGTGTGTGTGTGTGTGTGTGTCAACGATACATATATTTTATTTATCAATAACAACTTCAGGGATATCTTTGATAAAGGGAAACAGTTTTCGTGATGTTTATATTGATTCAAATGCACATACACCGTAAGGGGAGGGAAAGATGAAAAAAATTAATTTAATAACATTAAATTTAAAATATACCCAAAATGGATACAACTTTTTTTTTGAATAAATGCCGTGTTTTAATTGTACAGTATTAATGACATTATCCGGTCTGAATATTCGAGAAATTTGGCAGAAAATATGCGTCCTGCGACAGGAATCGAACCTGTACCCCACGTGAAAACCGTCAGATAGCCTGACGTGCTATTAACCGATTCAGCCACAGAGGACTTCCAGTTTAGTATAGATTAATTTACTAATTATAAACAGACGCATTCAACGACCTTTCTCGATGATTCATTTCTGAATAATAATAATAATAATAATATGATAATTCATAGCATGTCAGGATATCTGACGGTTTCCACACACACACACACTATATATATATATATATATATATATATACGAGTCACAGATTATATAAAGCTTGTTCTTACTCTTCTTTCATTTGCATTCAAGTCGTTTGAAGATCGCATGGACGTAAAACTTGGGTTACGGCAAAGGCAATCTTTTCATAGGATTTAACTTTGTTAAGAGTTTTTTTTCTTCCTGCCTAAGCAATATGCACTTCGAGCACTTTACTGAGTAGGTAAGATTGCTTTCATGCCTTTTTGTCTTTCTTTTTTCAGTTTTGTCCTCTTTATTCGAGACTTTGGCTGGATAAGAGTTTTATGTTTTGAAAAGTTGTCCGTTGGCTCCATGAACGGTTTTGGTTTTTCTTTACATATATATTGAAAAACAAAATAGGTCAGTCAATCACGCTACCTTGGTTTCAAACTTTCGGTATCCTCAGGCGGTTTGGGACAAATAATTTCCTAACGCTTTATTATTTATATATAAGCGCACAATGTCAAGTATAATAAAAGAGAACATCAAAAGGCTGAAACCAATGTAACGTGATTGGCTGATCTATTGTTTTTTTTAATTTAAAAGCTCTACATATTAAATTTTTATTTTCTTTATACGTGTATTGAGGACTTTTTAATACAAGTGTTTCCTGGTCTAATTTAACTCTGACTAATAACACACACACACACACACACATATATATATATATATATATATATATATATATATATGATGTCACACATTATGAAATGGACAAAGTCCGACAATTATTTTAAGACATTTTTTATGTTTATACGTTCTTTTTATAGATACAAATATTTAAGTAAATACTCTGTTTATAATAATTCAGGCCGGTAAATGTCGTTAATACTGTTTATTATAAACAGAGCATTTACTTAAATATTTCTATCTATAAAAAGAAAGTATAAACATAAAAAATGTGTATATAAAGTCGCTCTCTCACAGACGTGTCGTCGCCTCTGTCTGTCTTTTTTTTTTACAAATACTTTCATGGTAATTGCTCCGATAGGCTGTCTGCTCTGATTCCTAGACTTCATGAATTTAAGCGTCCTACGAGGCTGGCATTCCGCTCTCACCTTTTCACTGTTAAATGTGGCCATCTCTTCTACTCCAATAGCTTCATATCTCGCACCTCTCGCCTGTGGAACTCCCTTTCCTATTCCTGTTTCCCCTGATAGCTATAATCTCCAACTATTCAAATGTAATGTAATGTCAATCGACATCTCCAGTTACCTTGATCTATCCACTATTCTTCTCCTCATTCTTTATTCTATCACGCCCATCTGCTCTCGCTCCAAATCCTCTGTAACCCCTTGCGTGCTAGTGGCGCCCCGCCTTGCTTGGGGTGAAATGCTTTATATATATATATATATATATATATATATATATATATATATATATATATTGTACAGGGGGATATAAAGGTAAGTATATAGTAATGAAGCACAAAACTTTATTGACTATACAAACATATCAATAATAAACATATCAAAATCCCTTAGATGTTTAAAGTAGTCGTGGCTGGACCCTCATGGACATTTTGGCACAAAAATCTTTAACAACATCAATTTCCTGGCAAGTCCCCGTATGAAAAATGTATATAAGGAATTAAATGAATCCTAGAGCGACTATTATAATACTATATACCTATTTTTTCCAGACACACAAGATTTAAAGTTATCTGTACAATAATATGTCTATGCCTAGGTGTACACGTGTTTAATTACTGTATTTCATGTTTTATAACGCACTTCGAGGTGCGTAATAAAATAGAAATAAAAGATTTCATGAAAGCAAAAAAAAACATCTCAAATTTCAATCAAGACAAAAGAGCGATGCTAAAGAAAGGTTTATTTTTAATTATTGATATTTCACTTGACTGTTGTCAAAAATGTGAAATATTTAATTGTGATAATAACACGAAGTATATCTGTTTACGCTGAAAATTTCTCGCTCGCTTCTAAAGCGTATATTCTATTTTTGTGATAAAAATTGGATGAAAAAGGACCTCATTATACGACGTGAAAATGATTAAATATAAAAGAATATTATAAGAAAACGCCGTTATATGTATGCGCGTGTATGGGTCACTAAGACGTATTTACTTTAAAGAAATGTTCAAAACATTAAGCATATTAGTTGCTGAAAACACGACAGCTTTTTAAGTGATTGTTTTACACTGTAATCATAAGGCTAAATTGAACCTTAGTTTCGTATCTATCAAGTCAGCTAAACCGAGTGTGTTTTAACATATAAAGCGGAGCTAAAAATCTCCTTTCCGATGTCTCATCTTCTAGCTACCGGTAAATTGAGACTTGAAAAATCGAGTTCTATATACAGTTGTAGTACAAGCAATGACCACGAGGAGGCCATAAAAGTTTTCGGCTTTATGACGTTTATTAACATAAAAAATTCTCACAAAAAGAAACATATCCGTGTTTATTGCCACAATAAAAATCGAGTAAAAATCTAAATTTCCAAACAAATGCTGCTACTTGAAATTTTTTCGAAGAACCAATTAGATATTTAAATTAAAAGTGTTCTAAGAGTCTGTGATGATTTTCAAATATGGTATGATTCAATAAATACAGGTTTCAAATCCTTGATCTTTTACTGGGTGAACGAGCTGAAAATACTGTTGCCTGCCAGGCGAGCTTCAAGCTTGTATCTTAAATCTAATTTTCCGACAACCGCATATCTTAAATAATTCATTTTATTTCCTAAGAATCAACAGAAGCAATTTTGACAGAGAGTCACTTCTTTAGATACAAATAACAAAAAGCCGTTTGGATAGAAATCCATACGAAACTGTGGTTATACACAACTAAAGATCATACTCTGATCAGAAGACATCTTTTTCGTTTCTAATTGCTTCACGACAAGGCAATGCAGCGTTACATGGTAATGTCACAGCTTTCGGGTTCATATTTGTAAGAGAAAATTTGATTATACATAAGTATAGCAAGATAAATATTTTAATTGGCGGCGTGAGAATGTTGGATCTGATAAACAAACAAATCAAACTCAATACAGAATGACGTGCAAAACACAATTCCCGTTTTTAAGTAAACCGTCGCGTATCCGAGGAAAAATATTAAACAAAAAATTAGTCAATTTTTTAACGGTACAATGCTTATATTGCCTCAAGAAACGGAAACATCTTGAAATTAACTGTCAAAAAGAAATCGGTGATATAATTCATCGTAATCGGTCAGCTTTTCGATCAATCCTCATCAAAGAGAATCGTTGCTAAGTCTACATTGTTAAACCATAAAAAAACATTACTAATATAAAAAAGGTGAAATAGTTTTAAAAGTTGACTTAAGTAACAAGTCACAAAAAAAAATACATAACCACGCAAGAGTTAAATAAAGGAATCCCTGGATAAGTGTGGTTAATGTGTATATTAAAAGATGCGCACTAATCGAAAACGCATTAATTGAATATAATAACTTACAGGAAATAATGTAATTTGGACCTCAAATGTTAGTCTCATTGACATTCTAATTTACGTATTTTTTAATTAAAATATACGTATGTAATTTCAATTGTTGGAAATTTTCCAAACATCATAATCTTTATTATTTTAAACTGAATATTTTATTGATAATCTTTCTATATTAAATACATACATCTTTAATATTTCGATATTTCATAATAAATGTAAATTTCTGTATCTAATAAAATCGTCCATTTATTATTATTATTATTATTTTTTTTTTACAGGAATTTCCTTTTAAGATCTTCATTTTGAAGGAAATTTCTGATTTTTTGTAAAAAAAAAAAATATATGACAAAAAAACATGACAAAAACCCCCCCTCAAAATATTCAAAATTTTTTTAATAGAGACAAATATTCAAATATGTATTTTATTATCGGCTCATAAAATTGATCTATTTGTAACCGTCCATTTTTTTAAACACTACTGCAATTACTCAGATAAAGTAATACTTGACAAATATTTACGCATTTTTCATTTTTAAATTTTAGAAAATTTTTAATTAATCAGTAACTATTAAAAATCACTTTTCAATTGCTATGGTTAAACTGAAGACTGTTTTATCGGACTAATCGAGTATTATGTATGCAGTAATCGAATTTTGGTATATGACAATTTTAGCGCACTAATCGAGGGATTCTTGTATGACACCAACTTGTTTGTGACAGGCGTTTTTTCTTCTTTTAAGTTTACATATGTCGTTTACATTTAAACCGTTTTAATTTTAATATTATTTTTATTAATAATCCTTTCTGGCACTTAATTTGAACATGTTTCTGCTTCTTCAAGCTAGATGAAAAATGTAGTCGCAATAATTTGAAAATTATTAATTACTGAATTAAACTGTAGCAATGAGTGGGAAAATATATTTCAATATCTTTAGATCAGGTGACAACATTTTCTTTCATTTTCATTTTTTTTTTATAAGTAAGTTCATAATCAGTACATGTTCTTTCAGATGGGAAAAAATCTGTTACGATGGGTTAAAAGAAATAAACAACTACACGTAAAAGGAAAGAGCATGCAATAAAAAAAAAAACCGAAAGTAACTCCCAAGAACATTCTTATAGATAACCAATGTTAATTAGAAATGAAAAAGATCACGTCGACTTTCGTTGTTCTCATGTTTGTAAGCTCATTATTTTTTCCTAAAACATAAACGTTGTTTATTTATTAAAAAAGAAGAATAGAGAGGCTAAATAAATGGGAAGCGACAAGGAATGAAAGAGAAAGACATGATGTGCTTCAAGGCAAATCTGCTGATGAAGAGAGGAGGCGCGAAAAACTGTTTGAAAAGAGTCTGCGTTCTCCCGTGAATTGTGGTTATTATTCTAGTGCTCATGGCACGTTTAATCACACGGCCTTGTCCAACTTTGCCGCATTTCCCATTTCTATTTGATGTTGCTTTTGATAGAGTTTCCTTTGTGTAAATTTATTGTCCACAAATTAAGCAACGCGTATCATTTTCAGTTCCAAAGTTCTAAGGACGATGTGAATACAGATACGAAAAATTATTCATTACTATTTCTTGTTTTGGAAATAGGGAATAAAGAAATAAAGATAGAAAAAAGAATAATAAAGAAACAAAGGAATAAACGAAAGAACGAAAGGAATAAAGAACGAAAGGAAAAAAGAAAGAACGAAAGAAGAAAGCAATAAAGAAAGAAAGAGAGAGAAAGAAAGACAGAGAGAGAGAGAGAGAAAGAAAGAGAAAGAAAGAGAAAGAAAGAAAGAGAAAGAAAGACGAAGAAAGAAAGAGAAAGAAAGACGAAGAAAGAAAGAGAAAGAAAGACGAAGAAAGACGAAGAAAGAAAGACGAAGAAAGACGAAGAAAGAAAGACGAAGAAAGACGAAGAAAGAAAGACGAAGAAAGACGAAGAAAGAAAGACGAAGAAAGAAAGACGAAGAAAGAAAGACGAAGAAAGAAAGACGAAGAAAGAAAGACGAAGAAAGAAAGACGAAGAAAGAAAGACGAAGAAAGAAAGACGAAGAAAGAAAGACGAAGAAAGAAAGAAAGAAAGACGAAGAAAGAAAGAAAGAACGACGAAGAAAGAAAGAAAGAACGACGAAGAAAGAAAATAATAAAAGCTAAATGAAAAAGTCCTAAGGAAAAAAACTGATGAAAGTGTAAGACGAAAAAGAAATTGGAAAAATATAAAACGGGTAAAGGACATAAAAAAAAAAATAATGCGAATACTACTTTTCGAATAAGGTAGATTTTATAAATAAAAAGCCTGGCGCAACATAATCCCATTTTTTATATTTTGTTTTGTGCTAGATTCAGATCAGCTGAGTAATTATAGAATCAAATATTGAATAAGAAATCCAATCAAAGCCCCTCCTCAAAAATGAATCACTTTGACCTTCCTTTCCGTGCAATAGTGTCCACTTGAACATCGTGTTTGATGTTTTGGCGACTGGACAGCCTGACGTCACTTTAAGCACTGCAAGGAGCAGAAATGCTTTATTTCAGTGACTAAGTTAAATATATTAACTAATTCTTTATTTTTAATACATTACAATCACATTTAATTTGAAATTTTCAAACTTTATCCGTCGAGACGTTTTTACGTCTTGAAAGGAATTAAATGTCTTGCTGCATTGAAAATCAGAGGTAGAATGATGGCTTCGAACGTGTTCTCAACAACTGGTTCCCCTACCATTTGTTTTGGAAATTAAATATACTTTAAAAAAAAAAGAGTAGGGAGTAAATTAAAAAGGTCGAAAGGAATATTTGACTGATGTATTTTCATATTGACTGTCTACAAGAATCGTTTCGGAGTTACTATGATACTCTAAATTTTAAAGTATCATTTTACATGTCAAGGGAAGCTGATCAAAAATTGAACAAGTACTTACTGTTAACGTTGAGGTATACCCATGTACCATTTCCATTGTCTCTCTCTCGGTCCAAATAGGTGACTTTACATTCATACCAGCCTTCGTCCTGCGTCCGGATGTGACTGATCTCTAATGATGTGCCTCGGATAATCTTGAGCCGGCCTTTAAATCTTGGGTTGATCTGGGGTGGATAGTTGTGGTAACGCATGTAAACGGGCTGTTCTAGGCCCGCTTTGTTCCACTGGACCACATGAGGCTTGGTCTGACCCCCAGGAAAGAGGACGTGGCAGTTGAGGACTTGCTGACCACCCAAGCTGGCAGACTTTGTCATGGAGTCAACCAGACCACTGAGTCCTGCAAAGAAAAAGAAAATAAAAATATTAAAAATAAAACAAGGAAAATAATTTCTACAGAAACGTCCTTCGTCGAGAAATAATGATCTTAATAGTTTTTGCATGTTCCTATTAATTAAAAAAAAATTCTAGGTCTTCTAAGATTACATCGAAAGGGTTCAGAAAAAAAGGCAAATATTATAAATAATAATAATAATAAAAAAGAGAAAAGGACGGGAGAAAATTTGCTTTGAAAATTAATATTCCATGGCTGTACAAAAAGAAGTTAAATAAAATATACGTATTAAATAAAACTAGTACTTTATATTTTAATATGAAATTATTTGAAATTTAGTAATATAAAGAATATGCTTTATCTCGTAGTATGAGCACACACACACACACACACACACACATATATATATATATAATATATATATGAATAAAAGTGAACATTGAAGTCAACACTTTTATATTTATATACGCTCTATCTCTGATATTGAGCACTTTATCCCACACTTTAAAACTATATATATATATATATATATATATATATATATATATATATATATGCACACACACGGGTTGAATAAGACTGGCTTAGTTTTCGTTGGCTGAAATAGAACTATCTCCCCATATGAGGTAATTCTGGATTTTGTTGTGTAATACTATTGATTGGCTCTGCTATAATAAATACATTGAGCTCTTTTTTGTGGATCAGTTTTAATATTTTATGTTACTAGGATCCACTTGGTTTATATACCAACAGATTTATTACCTGTACAATATATATATATATATATATATATATATATATATATATATATATATAGTTTTACTATTATTTTTTATAGATACAAATATTTAAGTAAATACTCTGTTTATAACTTTGCTAACCAGACGCTTCCTCTGTAGCTAAATAGTATAGCACATCAGACTATATGGCGGTGCCGTGTAGGATACAGGTTCGATTCCTGTCGGAGGACACAAATTTTTCTTGGCGATTTCTCGAACATTTAGGCCGGTACGTATTTATATATGTATAGCTGGCCACTCGTATTCGAGGATACCCGTCTATTAGGGTGGCTAGCCAATCCCTATTGCAGACTCTCGCTCAGGCGCATTTGTGTTTATTCAGCATCCACAGAGCCCACCTGTAGTTTATACTGCAACTATGCTGAGCAGACCTTAGTTGCAGTTTCTGGGAAAGAGCGTATTATTAAGCGTGATCAACAATTTGAACAATGCCAGCACGCTCAAGCCCTCGGCCACGATGACTTGTGACTTCGTGCTAGCACAGCTATCGACGGCACCCACTTTCACTGACAAGGCTTGGGTCAACCCGTGGCTTTCAGGCACTTTCCAACGCACGCTGGAATCGACTCCCTCCAGTCCGATAACATCAGTCCGGAAAATGTTGTTAATAATGTTTATTATAAACAGAGAATTTACTTAAATATTTGTATCTATAAAAACGTATAAACAAAAAATAATAATTGTCGGACTTAGTCCATTTCATTATATATATATATATTTGCTTGCGTAGCGGCGGTGGGTCGATTTACAATTAATTTTCATAGCAAACTGACAACCTCTCGCATTTTAAATTTAGAAATGTGAAAAAAATATAAGAAATTTTATTGGGATATGGAGTGCTTATTTGATAGGAATATGTGGAAATAATTCGGAAAAAATGGTTATTTCTTATTGAGGTGCGTTTCTGTAGCAGCCCTACAAAATTGTCATCCATTACTTTCTTTTGGCTTTTAAATATTATCTATTTGTTTTTTTACCATCATCTCTATCCTTTTACCAGTGTCTTCCTTCTGTTATCGCGAGTTATCTATCGAGGTGGCAAACTGACTAAAAAACAGAGATAAATGAAAAAAATAAAACTGTAATTCTGTCTAAACATTAACAAAACATTAAAAAAAATCACCTCTTAAAAAAACCGCGAAAAACTTGGCATTCTCTGAAAGTTAGGTGGGTGGGCGTTATTTGTGAGAAAAGAAACAAAATACTCTGTGTGTAGGATTTTTTTAAAGTGTCAGTTTCCCAATATGGCAAACAGATTGCAGCAAATAAGTTCTGCGAATGAACTTTTACAAATGTTTTGGCCTCTTGTAAAAACTTTTTTTTAAAATAATTTTTATTCCTGTTTGTATATTTGCCTGTCTAATTCTCGATTATTTATATGTCCTGACACCTATTTTTTTTTTAGCTGAAGACGTTTTTACTACACGAAACACGGATAGTTCCTTGTTTGAAATTTATCCCCTAAAATGGCGGATATATCGGAAGTAATGACGGTGTGTTAAGCAGAATAGAAGTTACTTTGTAACTCATGGAAAGAAGACAAGATACAGAAATAGAAATTGAACGAGAGTAAATGACAAAGAAGAGTAGATGGAAGGCAACTCATTTAAAATAAAAAAAAGATGGTTGATAAAGAAAGGAGGTAAGGAGAGACGATTGAATAAAGGGAGAAAAAGATGAAAGTAGAGAGACGATTGAATAAAGGGAGAAAAAGATGAAAGTAGAGAGAGAATAAAAATAAAGGAATCCTGAAATCAAAGGAAGTTATATAAAGAAAAAAGAAAAAAAGCTGAAATGAAATAATAATAAAAAGTAGTTAATGGGAAGAAGTCGGAAGAGGACATAGAAAAGTAAATGAGAAAGATTGAAGACAAGTTTATTAGAAGAATATTACATCTAAAATTTACAAATATAGACTTGGTGAAAGCAAGACAAATACTATATATATATATATATATATATATATATATATGTGTGTGTGTGTGTGTGTGTGTGTGTGTGTGTGTATGAATGAGAGTGAAAGCGAGAGAAAAAGAAGCAAAAATAGAAAACGAGCAGAGAGAGAAAAAAAGAAGCAGAGAGGAGGAGAGAGAGAGAAAAAAAGAAGCAGAGAGGAGGAGAGAGAGAGAAAAAATAGGAGAGAGAGGAGGAGACAGAGAGAGAGAGAGGAGGAGGAGGAGACAGAGAGAGAGAGAGGAGGAGGAGGAGACAGAGAGAGAGAGAGAGAGGAGGAGACACAGAGAGAGAGAGGAGGAGACAGAGAGAGGAGGAGACAGAGAGAGGAGGAGACAGAGAGAGGAGGAGAGAGAGAGAGGAGGAGAGAGAGAGAGGAGGAGAGAGAGAGAGGAGGAGAGAGAGAGAGGAGGAGAGAGAGAGAGGAGGAGAGAGAGAGGAGAGAGAGGAGGAGAGAGAGAGAGGAGGAGAGAGAGAGAGGAGGAGAGAGAGAGGAGGAGACAGAGAGAGAGGAGGAGACAGAGAGAGAGGAGGAGACAGAGAGAGAGGAGGAGACAGAGAGAGAGGAGGAGACAGAGAGAGAGGAGGAGACAGAGAGAGAGAGGAGGAGACAGAGAGAGAGAGGAGGAGACAGAGAGAGAGAGGAGGAGACAGAGAGAGAGAGGAGGAGACAGAGAGAGAGAGGAGGAGACAGAGAGAGAGAGGAGGAGACAGAGAGAGAGAGGAGGAGACAGAGAGAGAGAGGAGGAGACAGAGAGAGAGAGGAGGAGACAGAGAGAGAGAGGAGGAGACAGAGAGAGAGAGGAGGAGACAGAGAGAGAGGAGGAGACAGAGACAGAGAGGAGGAGACAGAGACAGAGACAGAGAGGAGGAGACAGAGACAGAGACAGAGAGGAGGAGACAGAGACAGAGAGAGAGAGGAGGAGACAGAGACAGAGAGGAGGAGACAGAGACAGAGAGGAGGAGACAGAGACAGAGAGGAGGAGACAGAGACAGAGAGAGAGAGGAGGAGACAGAGACAGAGAGAGAGAGGAGGAGACAGAGACAGAGAGAGAGGAGGAGACAGAGACAGAGAGAGAGGAGGAGACAGAGACAGAGAGAGAGGAGGAGACAGAGACAGAGAGAGAGGAGGAGACAGAGACAGAGAGAGAGGAGGAGACAGAGACAGAGAGAGAGGAGGAGACAGAGAGAGAGAGAGGAGGAGACAGAGAGAGAGAGAGGAGGAGACAGAGAGAGAGAGAGAGATAGAGAGATAGAGAGAGAGAAAAGGAAGGGAAGACAGAAAAGGAAAGGAAGACAGAAAAGGAAGGGAAGACAGAAAAGGAAGGGAAGACAGAAAAGGAAGGGAAGACAGAAAAGGAAGGGAAGACAGAGCGACTATCGAGGAAAATGGAGGGAAGAGAGAGCAAAAATATGAGAAGATAGAGAATAGAGGTAAAAAGTATAGATAGAGAAAGAGTAGGGAGAGGACAGAAAGAGAGAGAACAGAGCGATGAATAGAGAGACAGACTGAAAGTCCCAACTAAGAAAGTCACTAAAATCGAACCAAAAGTAAAATAAAAAAAAAAACTGACGAGTCAATATCATAAATAAAGAAGAAAAACAAATCAAAAGGGAAAAAAAAGTTTTGCTGAGCTAATTTCTATTTTTTTTTTCATTTGTTGCTAAAAATAAACAAAAAAAAAGACGATCGATTATCCGGCTGTGGAACACAGAAAAAATTAAAGAGAAACATTAAAATAAATATCTTAGGAATTCGGATAGAATTACTGATTCGAAAATCTGATACCTTGCTTGAATATATTGGTCTGCAGGAATTCAAGCGAGAACAAGACAACGAACGTCCTACCTACAAAAGTATGGCAACTCATCCTGATGTCAGTTTTTACTTATACGTTTAGGTTGGTAGGATTATAAATGGCTTTAGTCAATAGCCTAAAGATAGTTATCAAGTGAGCCTAGTGGTCTTTGGGGCTATTGGTCTGAGTTCGAGCCTCACAAGGGATTCATTCTCATGGCTGTGCGTTGGGTTAAACAAACTTGATTAAGACTGTTCGCAAGAGCAAGCTGCCTGAAAGTACACCGATGAAGCAAGTATTTACTTGGTTCAGCCATCCATAGGGGAAGTCCACGGGGTGTCCTCTGTGATTTGAAATCTCGTTATCAAGAAACTTCACCTTGCACCAGTTTAGCTAGAATCACATGTAACTCGATAAGAAAATGAAGCTAACTTCAGACATTACCAAAAACAAAAGCTTTTGAAGTAAACTAATTCATATCAGAAAGAGCTTTAACAGCGGAATTCAGAAGTAATTTCAGGAAACAACGATTTTCCTGCTTTTTTTTTTTTTAGTATTTACAAGAGCCAGATAAGAACAAAACTGAAGTACATATCTAAGGTGGGAACACACAGCAGGATAGGTTGATCTTTCACTTTTTGTAAAAAAAAAAAATCAACATTGCACTCAGTGTAAAAGCTGGGGTTTCATGTGATAAGTACCAACACTAAAAATTATATTTATATCTTGAAGCAATTTTTTAGCATTTAGCTTTAAAGATCGTCTGAAAAATGTACAGAAATATAGGGTGACCCCAAAAAAACGGGAATTTTTGAAGTGCGTATTGCCAGACATGAGCAAGTGGCAACACTGCGAGACAGTGACCTTGAGCAAGTAAACATTTCGCTATTTTAGTAACGAGAATGAAATTCACAGTATCCCAGCTGAGATGTTGCAGCAGTCAATGAGGAATCTCAACAGCAGATTTCAAGAATGCATTTATACAGGAGGACGCCATCTACAGGACGTAATTTTAAAAAAATGAAAATTCCATCATTGTTTCTTAAATGACATGTGTTATGGTTTCAATTACTATGAATTAAATATTTTTCTTCCATCACTCTTGGTTTTATTGAATTGTTAAAAAGTTCCCGTTTTTTGGGGTCACCCTATATTTAATTTCCGGAAGTTTCTGCTTACAAACGGACGTCAAAATTTACTACTTCAAATATAAATCCAAATAAAGTTGCAACCTCTTTCCTACAGACGAAACGTTGCAAGAGTTTCGCCACTCTATCGCTATTTCCATAGAAAATGTTCAGACGAGCGACATTCCTTTGTCCTACCGATTTTAACCCTCAGAGACCCGACACACTGCGCACACAGAGACGAACCACTTCCGCATTCCATTGGCAAGATGTAAGCTTAACTTAAACAATTTCATCTCACGAACCACTACTTTGTGGAACTGATTCCCAAGATGATGCTTTCCCGACCACTACAAAATTTAACCTGTTCAAGTCTAGGGTTAAACGTTATCTTTCCCACATATCCTCATAAACTATACATCTTGCTCCTTGCCGTTCACTCGGCAACCTCCATAAATAACCCTCTTGAGTAGTTGTTGGGCCTTGTAAAGAGAGATCATTAGTAAAAGAAAAAAAGACTTTATAAATTTTAACCGACAGTTATATGAATGCCGAATGTTTAATTTACGGAAACAGCTGATTTTACCAGCGTTGCCTTTCGCAATTTTTATGCGTCGTTGCATTTCTGTGCCACACTTTCCATGCACTTTTCTTTCTCTTTTTCTGTTAATCAGGTCCCCCCAAACAAGTCGATAATGTGCATAACACTCGAGGGGGTTAGTGGCAGTGAAAGAGAAAGAAAGTACTTTAGAAGGTGACCGGAAAGCGAATCCTAAACAGGAACCAGGGGATACACCTATACTCTTGTTCAAAAGATCGGGGAGGAGTGTGAATCGGGCGACAGGTAAATGTCAATCGTTATTTTTTGTCTTCTTGATTCATATTCTTTTATTGTTCTCTCTCTCCTTAATAGTTTTTATTTTTCTTATTTCCTAACACTTACTAATCCTCTTGGGTCTTAGGGGCTTTATTGCCTTACTTGTGATTAAATGATTTTAAAAAAAATCAACTCATGTTTACTCCCCATACCTAAATTTTTGGTATTTCTCCTGGGATGTACAATCTGATTGTTTACAAAAAACTTTTCCAAATATTATGATGGCCGTGCCTCGTCACCACAAAAGCCAATAAAGATTAAGAATTTTGATTTCAAAATAAAACCAAAAGAACTAATCCCAGAATTATTATTGAAGAAACTGAACAATTTATTGAAAGGCTTTGCTTTCAGGCAAGGGATACTGACAGAATATTGCAATATCTCAAATTAATCATTATGTGAGTGCATCTTTGAATTCAAAATCCAATATTTGTCTAACATTATTTACACGTGGAGAAATGTTATCACCATTATTATATATACTTCTAAAGCCTGTGCTTATGTACCCTACAGCATTCTTCAGGTATTTTGAAGGACAACGAGACCAAAGCTTCACAGCAAGGATTCAGCATGGTTAAGCGAATGAAGTCAAGCGTAGTAGTGGTAGTATGCAGGCAATGAGAGCATAACGTTTATGACTTCATGTTATAGGATCTGGATTGTCTCACGGGACAATAGCATAGTGCATTAAAGTTTTATTTCGTAAATTATTTGGTATAGTAATTGTCAGTTTTTTTCCAAGTCGGGTAGTACAGAATTAGAGTCGGGCTGGAACAGTGCCAACAAAGAATAAGACAAAAATTAAAAAAAAATAAACCGCAAATTAAAAAAAAAAGTTCAGTTTGAAATTCTCTGAAGATTACCCAGATGGACAGATACCCGAAGAAGGCCAAGGAGCACAACGGCCGAAACAATAACAAAAAAAAAATGAGGACATCATTTACTCTATTTAGATTGTTCGGACTGTTGCCCTCATCTTTGTGGTCATATTAACGTTTCGGGAGTTGTACTCTCCGGCTTTCTTCGGGTGATTTGAATTTCGAACCGAACCCTTTATTTTATTCACCGCG
>OZ038491.1:60177654-60182654 GCA_964036315.1 Acanthosepion esculentum
CTTCATGTTATATTCATTCCAGTGATTAATACAGATGTTGATGTACGAGTCTTTTATTCACTCGGACATTTGCACGCTTGGAAAATCCTGACTCCCAATCGTTAAACAGAGCAAGTATGCTTTCCGGGTATTTATATCTCAAACCTGTCACGACTTTTCAATTAAGATGTGTGTCACATTACAGAATGAAATCGTCGTGGGCTTTGATCAGTGTTTTATCAAATTAAGAATAACAGAAGTATCAAGCAAGGCTATTTATTCAAACTGAACTGCTATGTAATGTATATCTTCCTACATGCCAGTAAATGCTGGACAGTTCGTTCACACCCACAAAGAGAAAATTTGCGGCGACTTAAATGTCATTCTACAGAAGGATGCTGAGGATACCATGAACCGAATATGTGAGTTTCTTTTCTCGCACTTCCTACTGGTGGATCTCCCTTTCGTTTAACTGCTTCCCTAATAACTACAATTTTCAAAAAATTAAATGCAACATCAATCGCCATCTTCTATCTTCTTGAATCCCGTTCATTTTTTCCTTTCCGCAATCCTTCCTATCTTCAGTCTTCTCTTTCACTCCCTTTAACTTCCTGTGAACTAGTGACATTTCCACCTTGCTTGGGATGATATGAGTAATATATATATATATATATATATATATATATATATATAAAAAAGGCTCAAACAGTAATATTCCATAGTTATAATTTATTACATTGGAATCGTAATCACGATCCAATTCATCAGACCTACAAATTCAAAAAGAAATCGGAAAATATAACTCCGGGTATAAAAAATAAAATTTTAGTGAGAGTGTATGTGCGGGAGTGGGAGTGGGAAACAAGTGTGAGAGGGAAATGTATGAAAGCTCTAGAGAGAGGGGTAACAGAAGAAAGAAGAACAGGAAGGCTTAAAGTTGAAGGTGGGGATTAAAATTGAACAGAGAGAAGTTTTAAAGAGAGAAGTTAAATAACTGTTTAAATGAGATTCAGATAAATATGAATTATTTTTCGATGCATAACTCGCTACCGATTCGCCTATATTCTTACTCTGTCCTGGACATTGAGTTCTACCTGGATTCTATCCCCCCCAGGGAATTTATATATACACTGCGTACCAAATTATTATTTTTTTCTAATATTTCAAAAACCGTCCAATCAATTCACACAAAATTTTCACACAATGTTGGCAACACTGACCTGCGCAATCACTGAAATTTGTACTGATCTGCGCAATGTAAACAAATTGGTGCCATATTTGTTATCAGCACGGTGATTTGAGCGTGCCAAATTATTAGAAAGGTTTAGTAAAATTCCCAGAATTGAGGAAACAAAACGTTTATTAATGTTGCACGTGAATGTTTATGATCAAAAGAAGCTAATAAATAAGATAATCAAACAAATAATAACAGATACAAACAAAGGCACAGTTTTAAACAAATTAATAGGGAATGTGCTTTCCCTGTTGTGAAATTACTTGAAGTCGACGATCCATAGAATTTGTTAATTGTAGGACGTCATCTGCTGTAATGCCGCGAGATATGTCAAGAATTGCTTCTCACAACTTAGCGTTGCTCCTGGATTGTCGTCCGTTGGCGTAGTCTTCGTTTCATGATGCTCCAAAGGTTTTCGATTGGATTCAAATCCGGAGAATTTGCTGGCCACTTCATTTTTCGAGGTCCATCGAAGCCTAACTGTTTTAAATATTCAGTAGTCTTGTGAGCAGAATGTGAGGGAGCATTATATATTTATATATGAAATCTTTTTGCTCCAACACTAGAGGCGAGGGGAGGTCATCAACACTGTAGGATGTAAAATAAGACCAGCTCTAACCATTCCATTCTGACCTTGTGCCAAACTCGAGGTGGTGTAATGGAACAATTACGTCTGAGTAGCGAGGTCGATCCTCACTGGGGGCCCCTTACTTTCGGCCTTGTGCCACATCCGAGCGTAGCTTGGAAAATCACTATCATTACTTACGCTTTTCTTCACTATCTGGTCATCGAGCTAAGATCAAAGTGTAGTATCTGTTCTCAGATAGCTCGCTAGATCGCCTTTTGGCTGAGATTCGATCACTGATACATGCCTGGCACAGGGATTCGTCCCTGCACTGGTAGTATCGCGGCTACGTCTAGCTATGACCAGCTTTGACCAGCTCCTACCAGCTTGGACAAGCTATGACCAGCTATGACTAGCTATGAGCAGCTCTGACCAGCTTAGACAAGCTTGAACAAGCTAAAACCAGCAAAGACCAGCGGCCCGGGTGGAAACACTTGGAGCCCCACGTTAAAAACCGACCTTGTGTCACAACCTGACTCAGTGTGTGCGGGGGGGAGTCAATTAGATACGAAGTGTAGTATCTGTCCTCATCTGTATTGGTAATGATCACATGGGACATTTTCTCATTAGGAAATATTCAGTATTTATTGATCAAGCAGCCAGTGCGATTCGTGTCGCTTTTCTTCATTCTCTGGCCATCAGGCTGGGATCAAAGTGTAGTATATGTTCTCTTCATCTTTAATGGTGAAAGTAATAATAGCTGTTTACTTACAAGAAATTCAATGACCAAGCAGTCACGGCTAATTTCGGCTGAAATTTATAAAATCTTTCTTTGAAAACAATTTTTAAGGAAAATAGCTTTATCAAGTCCAGCAGTTTTTATCGATATTTCTAGTATTGATGGGGGTTTCCTTCCTAGCTTTTTATTTAGTGTGGAAAGCCAACATCTTCATGATATCATTATTTTCTCTTCGGCAGACATGAGCTATCCATTTTTACTGTTGCTGAAAGTCCTCAAGGGATGTGTTTTCTGTTATCTGGTACAGTACTGTACGTATAATTCTGTTGCGCCAGTCCTGGTCAAGGCGATAAATTACGTCCGACAGCAAGGCCTTTGATAAGATAAGCAAGGGCTTTGGAGGTTTTCAGGAGCGTAGAGCCACCTCTTAATTGCTGGTGTTTTCAGGTCCACCCTGACCCGGGGTTCGGGCCCCAGCTATGGGTAAATAATTCACCCCCAAATTTGAGTTAAAGCACTGTGAAAGCGCGTCAAAATAGGTTTTAATACCAGAAATACATTTTTGTAAAAAAATTATTACCAGCAATACATTTTGTCGGCATTAAATAACCCATTGAGGTTGATATGTCGTAAAACAAATCAAACCTGTTGCGCCAGTCTAAGAAGGATGGTCATCAATAATAGTTTCACTTCTCGTTCACTCGAAGCCAATTTTAACTAAGAGAAATAGGTAGTATACAGCTGAGATGCCCTTGAGAACAGCATCACTTCTGGCTCATCAACGTAGACTGGGCTCTTTATTCCTGACTCGAGGCCCCTCTTGGAGAAATATTCGAATTTAAAACCGGAAAGAATTTAACGAGAAACCAATCGTGATCACGTTAAAGAACAATTACAAAAATGTATAGTTTATAGGTATTTAAAAAAAAAATGGAAGAAGCTGTTGAGAGCTATTACCGCCTATATTATGACTAGACTCAATGCTTAAGGCGGAAGAAGAGGGATTTCAATTATGAAAAACAGAAACGCATCATTTGAGAAGGTGTGAAATTAGCGAGACAGAGGTATCACTCTTTGTTCCACCTTCGTAAACAACAACAATTGTTAGGTTTATTGAATTAATTTTTACCGCCACCCTACCCGAGGGAGAAGACCGCAGCTTGAAGCAGATGACTTGTAGCTCAGGCTTCATACAGTCCGTGCATCTTGGAAGAAATACATAGCAACCACCTGTCGCAACAGTGATCGGGGTTGAATCGAATTAAAACTGATCGATAAGCAATTGAATTAGACCGACATTGGATCAATATCAAAAAGTGCTTGTTTAACACTTCATCAATACAAAGTTGTAGGAGCCTAGCACTTGATTACGAAGCATCAGAGTCCGTGGTTGATTGGGTCAATTTCTCCAGATACAGGCAGTGGGGTAGGTGTAAACAAATCCCATGTTTCAATTTTGGGCGCCAAAATGACACAGATGGAAAATAAGTTGCGAACTGATCAGTCTTTGATTAATATCGCTAATGTTCTTCGTTTAGAGCTAGGAAACAAGCGCTAATCGCTGAAGGGTGTTCATATTTTATCGTCGTTCCCAGGTTATTTAAGAAGAGCTTTGAAAAATGAAGATAAGAAAAATAAAAATTAAAATTAAAAACTTTTTTCGCATTTAATAGGGGAAATTTGAATACTAGGAAATTAGACCTTAAGATTTTAGCCAGCAGCGTATAGAAGAATTGATGTTATATAGCAGTTAATCACTCTTTTCTTTGTTTCTAACGAATTATTTTTGTTTCTTAATACTTTGTTTAGCGTTTGGGAAGAACCTTTGGCTATCCCAGTGAGCCTTCTGGGAAGAACCTTTGGCTATCCCAGTGTGCCTTCTGGGAAGAACCTTTGGCTATCCCAGTGTGCCTTCTGGGAAGAACCTTTGGCTATCCCAGTGTGCCTTCTGGGAAGAACCTTTGGCTATCCCAGTGTGCCTTCTGGGAAGAACATTTGGCTATCCCAGTGTGCCTTCTGGGAAGAACATTTGGCTATCCCAGTGTGCCTTCTGGGAAGAACATTTGGCTATCCCAGTGTGCCTTCTGGGAAGAACCTTTGGCTATCCAAGTGTGCCTTCTGGGAAGAACCTTTGGCTATCCCAGTGTGCCTTCTGGAAAGGACCTTTTGCTAAACCAGTGTCCATTTTGGGAAGAACATTTTGCTATCCCAGTGTGCCTTCTGGCAAGAACCTTTTGCTATCCCAGTGTGGCTTCAAGTGTCACATGATCTGTCGTTTTTTAAAACATTTCCCAGTTAGTTAAATTTCTAAATTTGCTTGATTTCAACATTTTCAATTTGCAGTTCGTATGTTGGGCTGCACATCTTACAGACACTCATACGTTATGTCTTCTTAGAATAGTTAGTCCTTTCTTCCTGCTTTCCTTTACTGCCTTGCCTTGTGGATGAATTCCTTTCTCACTTTTTTCACCTTTCTCTTGCGG
>OZ038491.1:60187654-60235154 GCA_964036315.1 Acanthosepion esculentum
AAATAAATAAAAGAGCAAATAAATAAATAAATAAATAAAAGAGCAAATAAATAAATAAATAAATAAAAGAGCAAATAAATAAATAAATAAATAAAAGAGCAAATAAATAAATAAAAGAGCAAATAAATAAATAAAAGAGCAAATAAATAAATAAATAAAAGAGCAAATAAATAAATAAATAAAAGAGCAAATAAATAAATAAATAAAAGAGCAAATAAATAAATAAATAAAAGAGCAAATAAATAAATAAATAAAAGAGCAAATAAATAAATAAATAAAAGAGCAAATAAATAAACAAAAGAGCAAATAAATAAATAAATAAATAAAAGAGCAAATAAAAAAAAGAAATATAAGAAAGAAAGAAAATAGTTACTTGGAGAATTTGAAAAATGAACGAAAGAATTTAGAAACAATGACCAAGACTTAACTTTTTAATCGAATAATTACCGTTATAAGAAACGGATTTGATTCGTGTTTCTTGAGGAGGCACGGTGAAGTAATGGATAGCGGCTCGAAGTGAGGAATCGGAGAGCCGAGTTCGAATCCATTACATTCACTTACGAGCTAATACCCTTGGAAAATGTATGAATCCTCTTCTTCTAAGGCAGACCGGAATGCCTTGGATAGCAACTGGTCTACCAGAAATGACAACCTACTGCGGGGAAAAAAATCTGTCTCGTCAGATATCGGAAGATACATGATCGCTTAAGCGTGTATCACGCATGGCACATAATTGACTGACTGGGCATTACTGAGGGGCGAGAACATTAGAAGAGTAATCAGGAGAAGAGTCGATAACAATTGATATTAAAAGTTTTAAAGATCAAAGTTAACTGGAAAGCCAGAAGCCGGAAGAGTGTTCCACAAGGGAAAAGTGCAACAGAAGAAACTGTCAGCATAGAACTTACGGTTACATCGAGACAATTCAACTGTAAATCGTTTGTAATCCAGTACATAAAGTCTAGGCACCACAGCGAAGAGCTCACCCGAGCAATTACTGACGTGTCTATCTTTTTTAAACCTATGAAAATATTTATAGAAAAGGCACAGAGAAGCAACTTTACGGAGGTGGGAAAAAATCACTGAAGTCGAGACACCAGGTCGGGACAATAATATTGCTGATTCTTCTTTGGATTTTATCAAGAATCTCTAAATATATAGCAGGAACACCGGACCATATGCAACAGCAATATTAGAAGAATGGTAGATTTGTAGACATGTCAGATAGATCCAAAAGAGAAAATCGTCCGGCATGACATAGTGAACCATCTTTCTTAACAGCTTCCATATAATCTTTTCACCTCACGTAAGCCGATAGTGTTAACCTGTAAAGGCACAACGAGCTACTCCCTTGGAGGTTAGCATCAGACATGCAGATGGATAGCAGAAAGATGTCTCTCAGATGCTTAACAGAGACTAGTTTTGTTTTGGAGGCGTTAAAATGAACATGGCATCTTTTGCACCGTTACCAATTGACTTTGGTTATTTTTTTGATCAACCGTCAATTTGACCTTATCGATCTGATCAGATTTACTAGAGAAACAAGAGTATCATCGGCATTGATACCAAGGTGAATTTTGTTACTTGGTTGTTGTGAGATCAATCACCAGGTTGGGTAGTGAAAAAAATCGGAGATGCTCGGGTGAGACGGAAGAGACTGAGAAGAGTTATCTCCCTTAGCCATGGACAGCAGAATGAGGAGAATTGGTGCTACTATAATATCTACCGTTCATTTTCTACTATAGTATATGCTACGATATTTACCAGATGTTGGGAGTATGAAATATGTTTGGGTTGGGGGTTCGGGTTAAAGACAGTGAACTGTTAATTAATTATGTATTAAAAATCATTAACAATTTTTCATACAAAAAAGAAATCATGAAATAGTGATTTTAATGCTTGTAAACTGATTTGATGCCATTTAGAAAAACAATAAACAGGTCACCGTTTTTACTGAGCATTTCCCAACAATAATGAATGTATCTTCATTTACGGTAGGTCGCAAATGCCTCGAGAGATATCATACTATAGCAGCACCGAACATTTTCGCTCTGGGAATTGAATAAAGGATTCGGTTCGAAATTCTTCAACAGACACCTGAAGAAAGCAAAAGGTACAATGGCCAAAATATTGCGTAGTGAGCAAGCGTCGTGTTTACCATTACAAGGGAATAAATACTTGAAAAAAATATAAGAAAATGGTGGATAATTAAAGGGTAAAAATATGGTATTTATAGAATCCATACGCTAAATATATGTAATTTTGTTTTTCTAAACAAATACTCACTTAGTAATCCCCAAATATATTATTACCTGATATCAATATAAAATTAAGTATACGTTATTTAATTTCATTTCTAAATATAATCTCATGAAATTCAAATATATTTGTGAATAAAAGCCAGAAAGAGTGAATAGAACTAAAAACAAGTATCCTGTATACATCGCAAAAGCAAAAGAAAAATATGATCATGTTCGCGTCATTCAGAAGGCTGAGTATTTTCAAGAGGATCCAAGATCTTTTAGTCTTGAAGGATTTCAGTTAGATTTTTTTCCTTCTTAATCCGGTGAAAAAAGGGAGACAAATCTGCATACACCTTCTTTTTCATTTTTGATTCTTTTCATTTTTGTTTCATTGGGCTTCATGAAGAATGAAAAGAATATACTAAAGTAAAACACAGTCGACAATCATCGGTACAGAATCATATGATTCTAGAGAGAAAGGACTTCAGTGACAAAAACGACTGACGCCATCTTTGGTAACGTGTCTTCGTGAATGGTTGCTGAAGAAATAAGCTTAATGGATTAATTGATTTACTTACTGATATACAATGCAAGTCGCTTGCTTGGTTTCTCTTCCATTTTCTAGAGACAGACAGACAGACAGATAGATAGATAGAAACTCACAAAGATACACTTAGAAAAGATAGATAGATAGACAGACAGATAGATAGATAGATAGAAACTTTCACAAAGATACACTTAGATAGATAGATAGAAACTTTCACAAAGATACACTTAGATAGATAGATAGAAACTTTCACAAAGATACACTTAGATAGATAGATAGAAACTTTCACAAAGATACACTTAGATAGATAGATAGAAACTTTCACAAAGATACACTTAGATAGATAGATAGAAACTTTCACAAAGATACACTTAGATAGATAGATAGAAACTGTCACAAAGATACACTTAGATAGATAGATAGAAACTTTCACAAAGATACACTTAGATAGATAGATAGAAACTTTCACAAAGATACACTTAGATAGATAGATAGAAACTTTCACAAAGATACACTTAGATAGATAGATAGAAACTTTCACAAAGATACACTTAGATAGATAGATAGAAACTTTCACAAAGATACACTTAGATAGATAGATAGAAACTTTCACAAAGATACACTTAGATAGATAGATAGAAACTTTCACAAAGATACACTTAGATAGATAGATAGAAACTTTCACAAAGATACACTTAGAAAAGATAGCTAGCTAGCTAGCTAGATAGATAGGTAGGTAGATAGATAGAGAAAAAGAAATAGCGATAGGGATGATGGGAGGAAATAAAGTGACAGAGGAAGGAACACGGCCATAAATACAAAGGAATAGTAAAAATCGGGACGCATCCAATATTCAATACTTATCGAAGATCAACTCGGACTATCGTATTTTTAATCACTCATCGGGACTCTCGATAATAATGTTGACCTTCGGTAAGTACTGAACATTTTTATTTCTATTTTAATAAGAACTGAAGCTGTAGTCTTATATTGAGCATTTTATTAGCATAAGTTATATATTATATACGTTATATAATTTTATCTATATTATTTGCTAGTTTTACTACCTAACATTTTTAAGAATTTTATACATACATAAATATATATATGTGTGTGTGTGTTTGTTGGTATTGAGAGCGTGTAATTTGTCATTGGCTATTTCAATTTACCTTTTCATAAGAATATATTCTGGTAAGCTGTTAGATCATGTAACTTAAATTGCATATATTTTGGCAGCTTGAAGCTATCTATATTAAAAAAATTAGAAGCAAACTTTAATAAAATTCATTATGAATACTGCACAAATGTTTTAAAATGTCTACGGTAGATAGTTTAAAATATAGAGGTTTGTACTAATAGTTTTAATATTTATTTCTTAACACACACACACACACATATATATATATATATATATATATATATATATATATATATATATATATATATGTGTGTGTGGGTGTGTGTGTGTTCGTGTGTGTAGGTAGGTTTTTGAACGTGTTTTCTATGTATATTTTTTCTTTAGGGAAATATATCTGTAAGCGTCAAAATCTCCCCGTCCTAGATATCATTTTACAGAGAACTAATGACGAACTCATTTTTGACGTTTACAGAAAGGCTACAAACAAAAATTACGTGATCAGTTTCTACTCAAACCACTGTTCTAAAATTAAATCTGGAATTATTATAGGTTTCTATCTGAGACCACTAAGAATCGGCAGCCCCCAATATTTACCGAAAGAGGAAACACACACATACACACACACACATACACATTATATATATATATATATATATATATATATATATATATATATATACAGACAGACAGACAGACATGTTACTGTCAGTTTCATGCAAGTTTACTATCGCCAGGAAACAATATGGTACCATAGTCGAATTTCCTGTTGAAAAGTCTCTACTATAGGTTCTGGATTTTTTGTGTTTCTGCATTTTACATGGATCTCTCTTATTTTTACGAAGTTCGCAATTTATTAATCATATATATATATATATATATATATATATATATATATATATATATATGATAGATACAGAGAGAGACTGAGGTTAACAGTGAGTGGCGACAGCTTGTTCACGCTTGAAAGCCATCTTCTGTTTACACAACACTCACTTTCCAGTACTGACAGAGTTAAAAAAAACGTTTACACTACCTTGTAAGTGATGACTTATTTTCCACCCTACAACCCTATTCGCAAAGTCGAATCTTTGCTAGGCTTTCGCCTCTATCACTATTGTCATGTCTGCTTTTCAAGCGAGTTGCATTCTTTACTTCCACCAGTTAAAATCATTCACAACGAGGACCAGTCATGCCACTTACACAGGATCGAATCATTCTCATTCCCTTTGGATTTCACGAGTAAAAAAGAAGTTCCAGTCTGACAGCTTCTTCCATAGAACTACTACTTTGTCGAACACACTCCCGAGAGGATACTTTCCCGAACACTACAATCTTAGTATCTTGAAGTATCGAGTCAACCGTTATCTATATCCTCAACATATTCACTTCTTGTTTCCTCCCTTTTCACCCTTAGAAAAAAGTAAGCCTCTAGCTTGAGTGGTTATCGGGTCTTGTAATGGGTGGACAATAGTAATTAAAATGTATATTCTAAACACTGCCAAATCCTGGCTTGGTTAACAGAAATTGTATTGTGAAAACGGTTCCCTGTACAATAAAATTTGATATAATTTATAGGCATAGAGAAAGAGAATGGAAGAATACAATGAGGCAGGCAGATAGAGAGACGGATAGCCAAATTGTTTGAGAGAGGGCGAATTATAGGCAACATAGTGAAGGAGAGAGAGAGATAAAGAAACTTGTCTTATGTTTTATCTTGGTTTCTAGAGATCGGTCAACGTCGATAAGTGCTACGTTTCGGAATTCAGGATTTTATCCTGCTATCACTTACGTCGGACAGACGTCACCGCTGCCACGACCATCATATCCGGTATCCACCTTCCCACTATCCCCACACAACCAATGCAGTCACCCTCGCCATTGTCGACACCAGCTTTCCAGCTTACCCGTATTCAGCCCCGCGCCCGTGTTTTCGTGAGCAAACTGCCTCGATGTCCATTAGACAGCGAAGTGGATATCCCAATGTTGAAATCAAAGACAAACTCTTAATTCAACGTGTGAAATGTTCTTTCTTATTGTAGGTGCATTGATCGAAGTCGGTGGATGCTTCGATGAACATTTGGACGCGTGTTCACGTGGATGCTTTTACAGTGCGTCTGCGCTGCAGTGAGAAAGAGAGGCGCACGCTTATCGCATGTATGCAGATGTGAGTGCAGCTGACCATGTGCATGATTGCTTACTTTTATGGATTGAGTGTAAGAGATTCTCATGGTCAATGTTAAAAAATGGTCGTAAAAGACATCTTGTTAGCATTGGTTTTGAATTCTCTCCTGTCTGCCTGTCAGTGTACTAGTTATCAATTTATGTAAAACATTTTTGCTTATTGCGTCCATATGCTCCTGATGAAAGTATGGGATCCTGAACAAGGTTCTGTTTCTAAGTATTTTATGACATTTGTATATAATTACATACATATGAGAATAGAAACACACACACACGTGTATATATATATATATATATATATTACAATTCGAAATTTAGAGCCATATATATATATATATATATATATATATATATATATATATATATATATATATATATTACAATTCGAAATTTAGAGCCATATATATATATATATATATATATATATATATATGGCTCTAAATTTCGAATTGTAATATATATATGTATATATATGGCTCTAAATTTCGAATTGTAATATATATATGTATATATATGGCTCTAAATTTCGAATTGTAATATATATATGTATATATATGGCTCTAAATTTCGAATTGTAATATATATATGTATATATATGGCTCTAAATTTCGAATTGTAATATATATATGTATATATATGGCTCTAAATTTCGAATTGTAATATATATATGTATATATATGGCTCTAAATTTCGAATTGTAATATATATATGTATATATATGGCTCTAAATTTCGAATTGTAATATATATATGTATATATATGGCTCTAAATTTCGAATTGTAATATATATATGTATATATATGGCTCTAAATTTCGAATTGTAATATATATATATATATATATATATATATATATATGGCTCTAAATTTCGAATTGTAATATATATATATATATATATGGCTCTAAATTTCGAATTGTAATATATATATATATATATGGCTCTAAATTTCGAATTGTAATATATATATATATATATATATATGGCTCTAAATTTCGAATTGTAATATATATATATATATATGGCTCTAAATTTCGAATTGTAATATATATATATATATATAGCTCTAAATTTCGAATTGTAATATATATATGGCTCTAAATTTCGAATTGTAATATATATATATATATATATGGCTCTAAATTTCGAATTGTAATATATATATATATATATATATATGGCTCTAAATTTCGAATTGTAATATATATATATATATATGGCTCTAAATTTCGAAATTTGTAATATATATATATATATGGCTCTAAATTTCGAATTATAATATATATATATATATATATATATATATATGGCTCTAAATTTCGAATTGTAATATATATATATATATGGCTCTAAATTTCAAATTGTTATATATATATATATATATATATATATATATATATATATATGGCTCTAAATTTCGAATTGTAATATATATATATATATATATAGCTCTAAATTAGGAATTGTAATATATATATATATATATATATAGCTCTAAATTAGGAATTGTAATATATATATATATATATATATAGCTCTAAATTAGGAATTGTAATATATATATATATATATATATATATATATATATATATGGCTCTAAATTTCGAATTGTAATATATATATATATATATATGGCTCTAAATTTCGAATTGTAATATATATATATGGCTCTAAATTTCGAATTGTAATATATATATATATATATATATATATGGCTCTAAATTTCGAATTGTAATATATATATATATATATATATATATATATATATATATATATATGGCTCTAAATTTTGAATTGTAATATATATATATATATATATATATATGGCTCTAAATTTCGAATTGTAATATATATATATATATATATATATATATATATATGGCTCTAAATTTCGAATTGTAATATATATATATATATATATATATATATGGCTCTAAATTTCGAATTGTAATATATATATATATATATATATATATATATATGGCTCTAAATTTCGAATTGTAATATATATATATATATATATATATATATATATATATGGCTCTAAATTTCGAATTGTAATATATATATATATATATATATATATATATGGCTCTAAATTTCGAATTGTAATATATATATATATATATATATATATATATGGCTCTAAATTTCGAATTGTAATATATATATAATGAATTGGACAAAGTCCGACAATTATTTATGACATTTTTTATGTTTATAGGTTCTTTTTATAGATAGAAATATTTAAGTAAATGGTCTGTTTATAATAAACAGTATTAACAACATTTACCAGCCTGAGTGTCCAAGAAATCTTCATAGAAAATATGCTGTTATATGTTGTTAATACTGATTATTATAAACAGAGCATTTATTTAAATATATCTATCTATAAAAAACGTATAAACATAAAAAATGTCTTATATATATATTATTTATATATTATATATGCGCGGTATTTATTGAAAAGCGCTCAATATCAGTGATAGAGTTAATATATTTACTTGTATTGATGCGAGTTTGTTATCCTGGCTTTCACGCTATTTGCAATCATCAAACAAACCTTGTTTTGTCTGACGATCGCAAATAGCGTGAAACCGAGGGTCACAAACACACATCGATCCAACTCAGGGGGGAAATAAAGACACTATGAAGGAGGCACGGTGCAGTAATGGTTCGCGGAATGGAGTAATCGTAGAGCCGAGTTCGAATTCCAGTCGAATCCATTAAATTCACGTGCTAATACCCTTGGGGAAAGGTATGAATCATCTTCTCCCTTCAGCTATAGGTAAATAGCAGGACAGACTAGGTTCTATAGCCTTGGATGGCAACTGGTCTAGGAGAAGGACAACTGTGAATTCAAAACCTTCGGAGGGTTGTTTGGAGACCTTGTGGCAGTTCTCTGTATTTTGCCCTTCAAAAAGTGTGGTTGGTTCTGCACAAAACTTTCACCACTATAATAAAGTCACATGTGCTGGTGTCTGGACTGTCTGTTTCTAGGAACTGAGCTGCTTGACCCTCATACGTCGTATACGACGGGAGAGTCAAATATATAGGGTGGCAATAAAGTCACTATATAGTTACTTATAATAAAAAAGCAAAGCATTGAAGCAGGTGGCTTGCAGTTTAAATAGTATTGGTAATTAATTTACTATTGTTTACCATAGCATTTTATTATTATTAACCAGAACCATTTTAATAGTAAATCTCTGGACTGTTGATTAATTGCTTTGTCTTGGTATTATAAGTTACTATATAGTGACTTCATTGACACCCTGTGTGTGTTTGTGTGTGAAGAAATGTTCTAGAATACTAATAACCCTTTTAAGAAAGAAAATTACTACTTTACATGAAATTTAATAAACAGGTTATAAATCTCATTGTTGATAGAGAAAACATGATCGATACCAAACCTGCAGAACAACTATTTAGTAAAATACACCAGGACAGAGCAATTAAAATCCGAAAGGTTTCCGCCAATCCTGTTTTCTCTATCAACAATGAGATTTATAACCTGTTTATTATCTGTATTTCCCACCAACAAGCAGGTTACACACACTGTTAGGCAGAAGCGACCTGGAGCCGAGATGCTGCTGTGTGGATGTCATCATTCGACACATGAAAGAGTAGAATCATAATGTTGTTTCTGCGATTGATACCGGCCCTAACCCTTCTTCTAATTGAGAGAACGGAGGCAGTTGTCCTCTAGATGAAAGTGGTTGTCACCTGTTGTGGTTAACCAGGCAACGGTGAGCGGCAGAAGTGTTCCGGAAAGGGTTGGCATTGAAATCAGGAGTCTTTATTTAATATAGGAGATTGCGTAGAAGAGACAGCACCGATATATATGAGTTGAGGAATCGAGATGCAAGTGATCCGGCAATCAAGAGGAGTGTGATGACGAGGGCGATCACTTTTTATTGTGTGTGCTGTACCTTGAAGGCAAGCTGGAAAACCCGGAGTTTGGTCAAAAAGACAGAAAGAATAACAGAAATTCTGACATAGCGAAATGGCGACATGTAAATAAATATCTTTTACGCGATTGACTTGCATCCAGATTCTAAGTTGTAACAGTGAGTAAAATTATTTGCTGAATATATATATATATATATATATATATATATATATATATATATATATATATATATAATACATTTTCTGCAAATAATTCTACACATCTTATCAAATAATGTAACCCTTCGTATCTGTCCATAATGAAATTGTCTAGGTTATATATGCTGACAACTTCGTGTCATGACCTATATTAAAATAAGCAAAAAAACATTCGGTGACTTTGAATTTAGGTTAGGTCACATTCGACTGGTTAAGCTCACAAGCCAATTTTTAATTCTGTATTTTTTCTCGACAAAAAGAGGAAGTATTCTGCTTTGAAATTAAAATAATCGTTCTCTCGTCAGTAGTTCACCATCGCCCGAGGAAACACATTTGTAATGTTGAAACATAACTGGCATTGTACGGCGATTTTTAACATGTTTTTGTTATAATATCCTGATATATATATATATATATATATATATATATATAGCCTGACATTTGCGTTTAGTATGGGACAGCCTATCGCATCTGAGTGTTGACTTCAATGCCCACTTTTATATTTACATCCGCTTTATCTCTGTTATTGACCACTTTATCCCATAATTATAGCATACCTTAAAATTCCCCAAGGACACATGACACAGTGGATAAAGACGTTAGTTAGATCCAGAGACAGGACCCAAAGACTGTGAGTTCAATACCCGGTTAAGGCAGTGGAAAACTTTCAGAGGGAAATTAACAGGAGATAACTGATAACTGACATCCATTAAACATGGCACATGGAACTAGAACAGTCTACCCCAGCGAGCAAAATAAAGGGTTCAGTTCGACATTCCAAACACCTGAAGAAGGCCGGAGCGTACAACGGCCGAAACGTTGTAATAAATATGGCGACAAAGATGAGGACAACAGTCCGAATAATGTAAATAATATCTTATCTCATAAATATGAACAGATACTTAAAATTCTATTATATATATATATATATATATATATATATATATATATATATATATATATATATATATTACACACACACAAGTGAATGGTCATGGAATTCGTGGTATACAGTCTATAAGTCAATGAAGTTCAATTGATTTATCTTACGACCGAATTATCTGACCCTGATGAGTGGTGCAGCGTGAACGCGAAACTTCGAAATTGGTCGAATGTCAATGGAACGTTTTCAAAATTTATTGTCATTCGCGTTCCTTACTGACCGCTTTCATGACACAAGTTTTGTTCACTTTAGAAGATGTTGAATTAAAGTAATTTATTTTGGTAGGTGTTATTGATTATATATATATATATATATATATATATATATAAGTGGACAGTGAGGTCAACACCAGGTAGCAACAGTCTATATCAAAGCTTGAATGCACTCTTCAGGCCATGTTTTTTTTTTTCCTCGACTATATACATGCTGGTCAATAGTTCATTATATGTAGCCAGCTCTGTTGTATTATCCTAACGACTATTGAGTAGGCGGAAACGGTAATGTTATATATACATATATATCACAGCTCATCAGTGTAGCTAGACGTCCGGTTGCCTCTAGCTAGGACAAAACCCGATTGAATTGGCGTCAGTCGGAAAAATTCTACCAATAGGCCGTTGGCGCACGGCAGGGATGGTGAATTTAAGCGTATTTATTTTTAGATAAACACACAGTGACTGAGAGAACACGATTCGATTTACTGAAGAGTCTTGCATTATTAGCCGTAATAGTCACTGCTTACAAACCCACACTTCCTCCCTAGAGAGCTCAACTGAAATCCAAATGAAAAAAGGTGCGCTCAATACAAAGTAGAGCAATATCTGTATATTATATTTTTATTATAAGGTATTATTATACAAACATTTTGAAATCGTTACAAAAAACTTTCATGTTTCAATATTATGATTGTATTTCTTCAGGCGATTGTAAGTAACACTTACCATCATCTGAAGAAATAAAATCGTAGTATTGAAACACGAAAGCTTTTGGGTAGCCATTTCAAAATGATTTTATTATATACATTATACTTATAGTATAAAAGATTATATATATATATATATATATATATATATATATATATATATATATATATATTGGTGTGTGCGTGTGTAAAAAATACGTCTCAGACGCCAACACACCGTTTGCAATAGGAAAATCTTTTCGGAATCCTTATAAATGGGTCATAAATTAGCTAAAAACACACGGAACGAATGATAATCTTCCGTACACAAGAAGTCAACGTAAGTGCATTGTCAGATCATTTTAACCGAACCTGTATTAGAGAGGGACTGCTGTATGTATATATATATATATATATATATAGCGGCCTGGCGATTGCATCTAGCATGAAACATCTTGTCGCCTCTGAGTGTTGACTTTAATGTTCACACACACATTATATATATATATATATATATATATATGTGTGTGTGCGTATATATATATATATATGGGGGGGGGCAGCAAATGTTTAAAAATAATTACCGATGTTCTTTTTCCGAAGTCCTCTTGGAATCCATTTTCCTCTCATCGGAATTTCCCTAAGGCGCGTAAATGTCATCCGACAGGGGATAGATTGTTCAAAAACTAAGGAGAGGGGCCACCATTAATGGTTCTTTTAGCATTCCCCTTCCGTTAAAGCAAATATAACGCTGAAAGCATTCCTTCGTGCGAACGCAGACAAACAGCTCTTAGCGAGGATCAGCCTACCTTGGATCTTGTAGACTGGCGTGACAGAATCCCTCGCAAAGAAACATTCCAAATAACAGAAGCCGAATCACTTGAGGGCAACAACTAAAATGTATCGTGCATGTATCTTAAAGAGAAACTAATGGCATATTCAAAGTTGTTGACGTTCCACTCCACTTCAGGCAAAAGGCGAGAAAGGAATCCACTATCATTACTGGAAAGAGCGATAACAGTTACTGGACTTGAGAAACTTCTTTTTTTTTTTTTAAATCTGTATTGCCCCAAGCAAGGCAGTATAGCTACAGCACGCAAGGGGTTACAGGGCGTGGAGGAATTAAAAACAGAAATATTAGTAATGAGGAGAAAGAATAAAGAGCAACCAGAAGGACACTAGATAGCGATTGACATTACATTTAAATTTTTGCAGATTAAAGTTTTCTGCAAGGGTTAGGGCCGGAAGGGAGTTCCAGAAGTGAGAAGTGAGAGAACAGAAACTGTCAGCGTAGAACTTACGGCTACATCTAGCTAGCTGATCTGTAAATTGATGACATCTTGCCGCCAGTCTAGTATTGCACTTAATCTCAAAGTCTCTGTACCATAGCGAAGAGCTCATACGGACAATTAGCATGAAAGTATTTAAAAAAAAAAATGGCACAGAGAGGCAACCTTACGGCGGTGGGCAAGCGACTGAAACCGAGCCGCCAGAACAAGACCAATAATATTGCTGATTCTTTGGGTCTTATCAAGGAGCTCCAGGTATATAGCAGTGGCACCGTGCCATATATGGTAGCAATATTCTAAGCATAGACGAATAGCAAACTTATAGATATGCAACATTAGATCCCGGAGAGAAAAAATGTCTCACCCGACACAGTGAACCAACTTTGTTAGCAGCCGATGCAGAAAGCTGTAAAGTTATTTTAATAGAAAGATGCTATAAATTTCAACTGAAAACAACACTGGCTGCACGATCAATGAATGACGGAAGTTTCCTTATAAGGAAACAGTTAATATTGCCATTAACATAATATATCCGTGTAAAATATTTCCATTGGCTAATATATCTGTATAAAACCTGATATGCGTTAGTGATAGATATGTTTGTCAGTGTATATATTTGTATTTAAAAAAAAACTTTCGTTAATTTCAACCGACAAGTACTGTATGTTGAATGTTCTTATATATACATACATTTTTTTTTTCAATATTCCTGTAAGATTTTGTACAGTCGAATCAAAATTTGAATAAACTGCGCAAAGTTCATGGTTTCTTCTGTTTTTCATAAACTTCGGACAGTTTATTCACAATTTTGATTTGGATGTAAAACATTTTATTCGGAAATTGGAAAAAAAATGAAATCAAAAGAAAAAACATAAGATAAATAAAAAATAAATAAAGACCTTTTCGGTTGAATTTAACGAGACTTGTTTAAATGAATTTTTGCTGTCTAAACACACTTTATAAATGTATTTAAAAGGTATGTGTATGTATGTACGCAACCACAGATTTGATAAATGTGTATTCATTGTTTTTATATATATATATATATATATATATGTAAATTTAGACATCAACATATAAATACGCATTTGGTCATCTCATATATATATATACATATATATATATATATAGCATGAATATACATGTGGATGGCGATATATATATATATATATATAGTGTGTGTGTGTGTGTCCACTTACAAATATCTAAAATGTTTGAGCATATATATATATATATATATATATATATATATGTTGATAAATGTGTGTTTGTATGTGTACACACACACACACACACACACGTGTGTGATTTCAAATATCTGTATATATTTGTTGTGTGTATATGTGTGTTTCTGTAAATATTTGTTATTGCTGAGGAGATGTGTGTGTGTGTGTTTGTGTATGTATGTATATGTCCATACACACAAAGCCAAAGATGTTAGATATATTTTCTTCTATGTAATTAGGTCTGTTGCCTCGTAATGATGATACATATATCTATAAAACGAATCTCCTCTGTTGATAATTCATCAAGTTTTCTATTCCCAGCCGAGAAACAGTGTGTGTGTGTGTGTGTGTGTGTCAAAAGAAGTGACTGATGATCAGGCATACTACTGCCGTTTCCATGGCAACCATCTTCCAAAGTCTAACCCTCCCCTGATTGATTAAGAGTTCGGATAGAAAAGCAACGAAACGAAAAGCAATAAGTTCCAATCGAAGCAATGATGTATTTCGGGAAAGTCTACGATAAATTAATAAAACTTCTTTAAAAAATAATACTACTACTACTAATACTGATAAAATCGACCGGTTGTGATATGATAAAGAATAATAATCATGTTGTGGGCAATAAACACGAGGAAAACAGTAAAAATTAAAAAACAAATACAACAGTGAATAATATGAATTGCCATTATGCATCCTCGCAACAAAGGAACTTGGTAGTAATCACATCTCCAGGAAGATGGGTTTCATCATTCTCAGAGATTTTAGTAGTTTCACGCTTTATACTGCACCAACTCTCCCTAGTAGGTCTTACAGAGGACAATCCTTCTTCGAACCTTGTGGTCTGAAGCCAGAAATAATGCGCCAAATAACGTAAAGGACATCACTTGAAGACTTAACAGTAAGTAAAATGCACAGCACATCTAAGTCGAAGAGAAAATAAAGATACAATCAAATTGCTGATGTGCTCTAATACATCAGACTAAAAAAATTCTGAAAGAAGCCCTCATCAATACAGGGAATAGATGCTTTTATGCCTTTCTCGAGAGCCTGTCAGCTGTAGAAAAACGCTTTCTCAGGATAATAGTTAATAGTTTGTTTTGTTTTACGGCATATCAATGGGTCATTTAATGCCGATTACTCTTTTTTTTTCTGGGTAATACTTTTGTTTTATCAAAAATCTATTTCTGGTAATATTTTTTCCTCAAAAATGTTTAGCTGCTAATATAATTTTAAAAAATGTATTGCTGGTAATATTTTTTCTTCAAAAATCTATTTCTGGTAATAATTTTTTACAAAATATTTCTGGTATTAAAACCTAGTTTTACACTTTCATAATGCTTTGTACCTCAGTTTCGGGGTTAACTATTTGCCCATAGCTGGGACCCCAACAGGTGCTACCACCCCGGTTCAGGGTGGACCCGGGAACACCAGCAATTAAGATAAGAGGTGGTTCCACGCTTCTCAAAGCCTTCTGATCAGAGGTCTTGCTGTTGGATGTAAGTTATCGTCTTACCCAGGACTCGGATGTAGTGTATCGTCATACCCAGGACGTTGGTTAAACATGGTTTCGAGGGGACGAAGACTGCGGCTCTTAGACTGATCATCCTTCTAGAAAAGCCTGTGCTACAGAATCACGCACAAAAATTGTACCACATGACGTAAACCGCGTCACGTGAATGACTTAGAAATAAATAACGCATGTAACACGAAGAGAACTTTATGACATCATCAAAATATTGAGGTTCCACACGACTCCAAACAAAAACGTTAGGAATGACCAACCCACCCATAAATACTTGAAAGAGCAACAACAGTGAACTAAAGCCACGCATTTTTCTGAAAAAAAAATATAATAGAATGGTTTTAGAAATTTCAATCAACAATGTATTTGCATGGCAAATGTTTAGATCAATCCCATTCTTTAATTCTACAAATTCAGACCTTTACAGATGGAGCGTGGCATTCTACTTCCACGGAGTAAAATACCATAATTTCTTCCGTATTCTAATTGTAAGGAGGAGGTTTCACCCAGAAGACTTTTGTTTTTACAAGAACTGTTACTTTGTGGAAGAGAATACCGCGTAGATGTTTTCCTAAAGATTACATTCTCAACCTCCTTTAGTCAAAGGTGAATCGCTGTCCTCGTAATCTCATTATCTTCACATTCCCCTTACATTTATATCACAAACCTCATTCAGTAACTCCCTACCTTGAGTGTATCTTGAGCCTTGTATTGAGTGAAGTGTTTTTTTTCCTATTTATTGAAATAGTTTGGTTGCTTTTGTATCTTTAGGTAATGTTATTAATATTATGTATATTTTCTCTGTTCAAATTTGAACTGCCAACAAAAAACTATTACTAGTTGATCAATCCTTTTTGTTTGCCTATTACCGCTTTTAAATCTTCTCAAATCTCTTTCTGTGATATTAATTTTTCTTATTTTTGACAGTTTTCAGTTTGTTTTAGTTATTCAGTGAGATCTGTTCAACATTGCTTTTTCATCCATCAATAACATGACAATATTTTGGTTTACTTTTGAGACAGTATCTTTATTAGGATTCATGGCTCTCACTCTCTCTCTCTCTCATATATATATATATATATATATATATATATATATATATATATATATATATATATATATATATATATATGAACTAATTCTATAAAAATAAAACTACAACATATATAAATCCGGCATTTAATCTTCTTTGAACTAGTACCCTTCTGAAGTAACACACTTTATTATTATTGATCGTAGAAGCATTCTTGGAACTCCTTTTGTGGAATAGAGAGCAGCTTTGGGTTGACTCGATATCTTGCAATCTTGTTCCTTTCAAGTAGGATGTCACAAGAGTATGGTGGCTGTCGGACCTGTAGAATGTCGTACTTTGCTAAAGAAACTGCGCCATAATGTCACTGATGGAAACTATGTGGTAAGGTGAGACGACCACACTCTACACACTTTCCTTCCGAGTACTACTTTAAAGAACGGAAGCGAGCAAGAACGTTATTACTTAGTGTACATGCACGGCAGAGTTCAATTTCTATCGGTGACAAGCTTCACTCTGCATAGTCTATATCCATTACTACAGCAACCCCCCGATACATTTGATCAGACTATATATATATATATATATATATATATAGGTGACTATACTCGTGTCGAAAAACCTTCAAAGTTTTGATTTAACAATAGCCAAATCAATCTCGAAGGGAAAAAAAGGTTTTAAAAAAGAAAGAGCCAGGAACATGAAAGTCTGTCGAAAATAATCGCACAGATACAGGTTCAAGGCCCAAAGAAAAAACCCCGATACGAGTAAACAACAGCTGACCCTGACGATCTGCCTGAGTGAAACCTTGGTAGGTTTGTCTGGATAATTAGGTTGACTATATATGTATATATATATATATATATATATATATATATATATTATATATATATTTTATTTACATGCAAATGACTGTACTCATCTTTGTTGTTATTATCACAACAGGTGCTAATAATCACAATGCTTCATGAGCTTGTTGGTAGGTTACTAAGATCATCAATCTCATGATGAAGGCCGGAGAAGATAACTTCCGAAACGTTGTGATAATAATAACAAAGATGAGGACAATAGTCCGCATGCAAATAATTTAAACAATGATAACTCTTCATCCCAGAAATCAAGACAGAAATAATAAGGATATTGATACATACCAAAATTTTTAACTAATGACCAGAACTTAAGTTATCTTTATGCTAGAAAAACCCTTTTGGAAGAAAATGTTCAGACACGTAAAGCGACAATATTCAATAAATTAATAAATTTTTAACTGACTTATCTCTTGAACGATTCTGAGTCTCGTGTAACACCTCTTACCAGAATCAGTGTCCGATAAATCCATTGAAAATTTATTAATTTATTGAATACATTAGAAATGAAAAAAAAATAAACGTTACTAAATTCTCTGCCATATATGTGTTTATTTACAAGATAAAATATCGCGTCACCGTTACTGTAAATATTTATAATAAAAAAGACTGTATAAGCAGAAATTTATACGGTGTATTATATAAAAATAAGCATGCCCTCAATATTTTACCAACATCGGTAGGTTCATAGTAATTTTATAAATCTAACAGATAGGACGAGACAGAAAGCGAAAGACTGTAGAAAGAAAATGCATGGTTTGCTTATTTTGCTTAATCTCAAGCTAGCAACGTTTATTAAAATGTCTTTAGTTACGGACAGGAGCGTCTGTCTATCAGATCTGTACCGGCAACTATTCTTTTTTTATGATAATAAAAATATTAGATATGTTTCCCAATTATAGTATCTGATTGTTTAGTGCTTCTGAACTCGGGTTCTTCCAGAGACCGAATGGGCATTTCTATCGTCAGAGATTTTGCGTTCAAAGCAGAATTTGTTTCTTATCATTCCGAACTCGAAAGGTTGACTCATCTTATCTTCCGTTCATGAGCAAAGGACACCAATTGAATGTCCGTGACTAAAGATCTACGAAAGGAGATACGTGGTATTTCCGATGTATCAACGAGAAAGAAACGCCGTCAGAGCAGCGGCTTGTGCGTATCAGCTCAAGTACAGAACAACTATTACTAGCGACCCACACAGAATGCGAATTTAAATACTGGGAGGTTAGAGCAAGTCAGAGAGAATATCTTGATTGCTATCGAGAGATACGGTCTTGGAAATGGATCACAGGTACCTCAAACATTTCTTCGATTACGCTCAGTCTTCATCGATAGCAATGCCTGGAGAACAGAGCAAGATTAAGGTCATCAAATAATATGCATTCGATCGATATTTAAATCTTTCTGTATGGTAAGGTGCAGAGGCACATGCTTGCATGTGTAGGCATCTTCCGACTTAGGGAAAAAAAAAGAAATTTACATTCAGATTGTTAAGAAGAATAAGTATGCTCCAATAAAACAAAATGTACACTGTCTCTCCCTGTGTGTCTTTATCCCCATCGGATACGTATATATGTAGGAAGAATAGAAGCACAGACAATCTCCTCAGATATGGAGGGGAGGCCCGAGGCAACTGAGATGTGCCTCTAGAGAAGGATTCCGAGAATACCTTGTAATGAACATATGATCAACAAGGAAGTTTTAAGGAAAATGGAAACGAAAAGGACACAGATCAGATAAAAGACAGTTAAAATTTCTGGGCTACATTATAAGGAAAGAGAGCTTGGAGAAATTAAAACTCACAGGAGATACTGAAGGTAAGAGTTACAGAGGGAATAATCAAGTAACCGACAACGAGCTTGTGTAAACGGATGGCAGAACAGAGGTGGTAAAGAGTCGGGCATTAGTTAGAGTTATAGAGGATGGGAAGTTGGAGAGAGCCATGACCATTTATGTCCTGGAAGGCAATGTCATTTAAAAAAAACGGGTGCATGGCACACAGTCTGCATAATTACATGACGCAAAAGTCTGACAATTTATTAGCGAGGGCTTTGAAAATTGTAATTTCTTTTCAGCGCCTATTAGACGAAAGTATTTTTTTCTACTATTCCATTGTGCATTTTTAGACGTACCAACACAAGGCTGAATTTCGAAGAACTTTTAGAATAAAAATGGCGGATCTTCAAACGGGAGACAGTAACAGCGACACTATTTCGGAATATTATTCACACACATCACGTCTATCATGGGCATTTCCACGTGGTGTGATGGTAGCAAGCTCGTCTCGCTAGATCAATTACGACTGAATAGGGAGTTCGAGTCTCGAACTGGGTATCGCATACTTTCAGCCTTGTGGCACATCTAAGTCATGCTTAGAAAACCCACCACATTCAACATTAATCAGACGATCAAGTTTTTCTTTGTATTTTTTACGCATGTTATCAGAATCTTTCGACTCATCTATTCTTCAGTCGATGAGAGAGTTTATCAAATTATACACAGATGTGTGTATGTATATTTTATCTGCGTTCGTTTGGGTATATATATATATATATATATATATATATATATATTTGAATTGGACAAAGTCCGACAATTTATTTAAAGACATTTTTATGATATGTTTAACGTTCTTTTTATAGATACAAGTATTTAAGCAAATGCTCTGTTTTATAATAAACAGTATTAAATAACAAGGACATATGGTACAGTGGATAAAGGCGTTGGTTAGATCCAGTGACAGACCCAAAGAGTGTGAGTTCAATACCCGTTTCCGGCAGTGGAGAACTTTCAGAGGGAAAATTACCAGGAGATAACTGATAACTGACATCCATCAAACATGGCTCGTGGAACTAGAACAGTCTACCCCAGTGATCGAAATAAAGGGTTCGGTTCGAAATTCCAACCACCTGAAGAAGGCCGGAGCGTACAACGGCCGAAACGTTGTGACAAATATGGCGACAAAGATGAGGACAATAGTCCGACTAATGTAAATACAGTATTAAATAACATTTACCGGCCTGAATGTCCGAGAAATTTTCATAGAAAATTTTAGTTCTCCGACAGGAATCGAACCTGTATCGTATACGGAACCTATCGGAGAACGAAAATTTTCTATGAAAATTTCTCGGACATTCAGGCCGGTAAATGTTATTTAATACTGTTTATTATAAAACAGAGCATTTGCTTAAATTCGGATACATTTCTTGTGTTGTCTTCTTAGTTGACAAATAGAAATGAAACCTCTTTTGCCATTCTTTTTCATTTTTAATTTTCGATTCTTTTTATGTAAATCTGTTTTTGTATTTTGATTCCCCCCACTTCTTTCCCCGTTCCATTTCCCTTCTTTTTGTCTGTCTTTAGTTCTTTCGAAAGACAGCAATATCGATGGTATTTCAGTATTTAGACGAGGACAGCTTACACGCATTAGACGTTAAAATTATTCCTGTGCCGGTTGAAGGTGGTAGCAAATTAACGAGACAGCTTGTCGATATCAAAAGGCAACGGGTATTTCGATTTCCGCACCTTGGGTTTGTCATTATTATTAATGTTAACTTGAAAGTCAAAAACGAACTGTCTCGTCGCCTGACGATGTTGCATCGCGTTGGAGAGACACGCCCCTGTTTCGTGGCAAGGGACAGTGAGAGAATTTACAATTAAAAGCTTATTTCGCATGAATCCACATATGAAAACTGTCGTCTCACAAAATCTATGGATCCTCGTTTCTTTCTATCCGTCAACCTATCTATATATCTTTGCTCCTACCTATGTTCATATGAACCTGTCTTTCTTCCTATCTACTTACCTATTTCGGTCCATCTCTATCTCTCCTTATCTCTTTACCTTAATGTCTGTCTCCTAATCTACAAATCAATTGGTCATGGATTTACGGTAGAAATTGTATTTTCACGCCGCCGCCCCCACATAAAAAAAAAAACTAACAAAAAAACCATTGCTTTTCAACCTAAGTTTAACGACAAGAAAGGCCATTAATTCATTGGTTAATATGAATATTCAGGAAATTTAGATAGAAGTCCAGTTGCTAATGACGCGAATATGGTTCACCTGCCTGTTTTTCTATCTGCAATATACAAGTGTTCTAATTCCTGACAGGTGCAAAACTAATTCAACCCATGAGATTTAGCAATGTAAACAACAATATAATAATAATCATAATAATAATAATAGCTAGTTACCCATATTCGAGGATACCCGTCTACTAGGGTGGCTACCCAATCCTGATTGCAGACGCTCAGGGCCCCTTTGTGTTTGTTCAAAACCCACAGAGCCAACATGCAGTTTATAATATGCTGAGCAGACCTTAGTTACAGTTTCTGGGAAAGAGCGTGTTGTCTAGCATGATCAACAATTTGAACAACGCCAGCACGCTCAAACCCTCGGTCACGATGACTTGTGATTTCGTGCTACCCAATATCACTCACAAGCCTTAGGCCTACCCGTGTTATGGTTTTCAGGCACTTTTCAGTTGCCGCACGCTGGGATCGGCCCCACCTCCAGACTGACAAAAGCGAACGTTCTAACCACACGGCCACGCGCCCATTATATATATATATATATATATATATATATATATATATATATATATATATGTATGTATGTATGTATGTATGTATGTATGTATGTATGTATGTATATATATATATATATATATATAATCAGATGAAGAAATAAGAAACGTTTATTCATCTGATATGTTTCACTTTTATTAAAGCATCATCAGAGAATGAGATATAGCGAAAAAAAGAAAGAATGAAATTCTGGTATTTTCACTTTTGTGTTGTTTGATTTTCATTGGTTAATTAAGCTTCGTGCGTTTTGAACTTCTTAAATAAACGTTATCGTTCCATCTGTCCAAGCCCGTTCTCAAATCTTTACATCTGTCCAAGCCCGTTCTCAAATCTTTACATCTGTCCAAGCCCGTTCTCAAATCTTTACATCTGTCCAAGCCCGTTCTCAAATCTTTACATCTGTCCAAGCCCGTTCTCAAATCTTTACATCTGTCCAAGCCCGTTCATATATGTCTACCAAAGCTTGTTCAAATCTTTGTATCTATCAAAGCCTGAGTCCAATCAAAGAGTTTCCAATGTTTGATAGATGGTAACAAATGGATAAAAAACTTCTCAGCACCAGCTTGAATCTATCTCAATCTATTCGTTCTTGCCTATCTGAGGTTTTTTTTCTTCCTTAATCTCTACCCATCTACCTTTCGACCGAGGTTTACTATAATTTTCACACTAGTATTATTATTCCATACTAGTTTCTTTTATCTCTCCAACATTCTAAAAGTCCTAATGCTACAGACAGCTGAGAAGGTCGTTCTTATCACATCTCTTTCATGCTTTATTGAATCCTCGTTCAAACGAGATTTAGACAGTTCAAACGAGATGTGTACACAAGAGTTTCTCGTATAATTTTTGTGTATATTTGCTTATTTTGTACAACTAATCTATTTTCAACTTTCTTCGATGGAAATACACACACATATATATATGCGTGTATGTGAGACTGTATAGAAAATAAATATATGTATACGCATCTGTGTCTCCTTATCTATGCTTCTAAGCCTTTATAATGGTTATATATATATATATATATATATATATATATATACAGGGCTTGCACAAAATAATTGAAACACTTGTTAAATTCAAAGAAAATTTATTTAATATGGAGTTGGTCCTCCCTTCGCCTCACAGACAGCTTTAATACGTCTAGGAATGGAATCATACAGCTTCCTGACTTCATCCAGAGGTATTTTCAGTCATTCTTCCATTAAAACCTTCTCCAGCTCTTTACGACACGACGGTGGAGGATAGCGGCTACTAACTTGTTGCTCCAAAATGACCCACAAATTTTCAATAATATTGATATCTGGAGATTGGGGAGGCCACTCCATGTGTTCTAGCTCACTTTCATGCTCTTCATACCAATTCTTAACCACTCGAGCGGTATGTATTAGAGCATTATCATCTTGGAAGATGCAGTCATCATCAGGGAATAAAGTCTGGGCCATTGGATGAGCATGATCTCCCAAAATGTTCAGGTAATCTTTGCTGTTGATTCTACAATGCAGGGCAACTATTGGACTGAGACATTTCCATGATAAGGCGGCCCAAACTATCACTGATCCACCTTCATGCTTCACTGTTGGAAGATGGCAGTCAGGGTTGTAAGCTTCTTTGGGCTGCCTCCACACATAATCTAGCCCTGAAGTTGGGAAAAGAGAAAAACTGGACTTGTTTGAGAATATGCCTTGCTTCCATTGGTCTTCAGACCAGGAATTGTGATCTCTGCACCACTTCAACCTCTTTTGAATGTTGCGAGTGGAGAGAAGAGGTTTCCTCATGGCGGCTCTTCCATGATATGCAGCCTTATGGAGCTCATGACGAACAGTTTTAGTAGAAACTGGACTATTCAGATGATTATTCAACTCAGCAGTCACTTTGGCCGCAGTAGTCCGATGATTTTTGCTACATTGCGTTTCAATGCACGTCAGTCCCTGTCAGTAAATTTACAAGTCTGGCCCGAATTGCTACGGTTGCTAGAGGTCTTGCCCAGTTTCTCGAATTGCATCATTATTCTTGATATGTTAGCTCTTGAAAAACCAAACAGTTCAGCAACCTTACTGATCGAGGCTCCTGCCATGCGAGTTCCAACAATTTGCTCTTTTTCGAAGTCGGAGAGGTCACGCATTTAGCTTAAATTTTACTAAATTCTAAAAATAAATAAGACAAAGACAGTTAATTAGATAAATAAACGTATTTACAATAGATATAACCTGCAATTACGAAGTTTTAGTTAAAGTTCTTAATATAATAGGTCTCTGAAATATAGGAGTGGATTTTGTAACTGATCCAATTATTTTGTCCAAGCTATATATATATATATATATATATATATATATATATTTATTTATTTATTTCGTTGTAAAAGGAGGTGCAGTTTTTGGCTAACAACTCGCAACACATGAAATGGGCGAAAACTTATTAAAAAAATAATTAATATTCTGGGTTAAAAGACGGAAATCCACTTTTCCAATAAGTCTTTTTTAAATCCTTTAACCGTTAAGCAAGGTGATAACGCCACTAAGACGCAAGGGGATTACTGGGAGGGAAGAGAATAAGAAGACCTTAGTGAGAATTGTAGGAAACCGAAAATAGAGTTCTACAGGTGAGAAAGGTGAGAAAAATCTATTAGAATAGAACTTACGATTACATAAATCTATCACAATAGTAAAACGCTGAGACCTAGCAGCCAATCTAGTTGTACGCTTAAATTCATACGGTCGGCATACTAAGGAGAAGAAATCATTAGAACAACTACCATAAAAATATGAAAGTGGCAAAGTGACTGAAGTCGAGATGCCAGGTCAGTACCAGCAACATTGCAGACTTTTTGTGTTTTATCGACAATCTTGTGATACATCGCCGGAACATCAGACCAGATACCTTCACCCTTTTATTGCCCTTCTCATTGTGTATAAACACCAGTAAATCTCGTCGCAGATGAAATTACTTGAGAAATGAGTTTCTGAAAAATAGTTGATTTCGATGAGAAATAAAAAACAAAAACAAAAAAAAAAAAAAAACAAAAAACAAATTGCAAACAAGATCTTATTGTTTAACCGAAAAGATTATCATCGGACGGAAGTTTTTGAAAATAAAACTTGTAGGAGATTTCGCGAAATCTAGAAAAAATAAAATAAAAACTTCAGCATGTTCACAATGAAAAATCAAAGAGGAAATCTGTGATTCCTCAGCGCAAATCAACAGCGATGTTTGGGAAAAATGATTTGAAAGAAAATAGGAAAAAATCAGAGTGAAGGTAAAAAGATTTTAAAAATTAAAAAAGAAAGGATCAATATCTGACATCGTGAAAAAATTTCCAGCTGAGGAAGAAAGTAATAAAATAAATAAAAAAATCCTAAGGATAGTATTAATTCTCTCTGACGTGTAATAAGTTATCTCCTAAGAAACCATCAATAATATGGCGTTAAAATGAGTAAAACATTTTTAATAAAACAAAGCGTGGAATTCATGTCATCATTAAAGTTGAAAAACAAAATTCACTCAACAGAAAAGAAAGTTTTGAGTTAATCAATATTATGTTACTTGTTTACCCGTGTCACCCCATCAATTAATAAAAAAGTGACGGCAGCATTTACGTAATATCCGTCCTCTTGTATGGCAGCGAACAATCTCCTCAAAGATGATGAAGAGACTTGAAGCAGCAGAAATATGGTTCTACAGAAAGATGCTGAGGATGCCATGGACCGAACATGGGATCAACGACAATATGTTAGAGATAATGGAAACAAAAAAGTAAACTTATACTTTAACATCAGAAGAAACAGTTGAAATTTCTGGGGCACATAATGAGGAAGGAGGGCTTGGAAAATCTGATACTCACAAGACAGAGGAAAGCAACGTAACATACTTGATGAGCTTGATTACATGGATGACAGAATGGGGTTTGGGGAGAAATAGCACAAACATGCGTGTTACACGCTTAGGCGATCATGTATCTTTCGATACATGACTGACGAGGCAGATTTTTTTCTTGACATGGGTTGCCATTTCTTTCTGCAGTAGACCAGTTGCTATCCAAGGCTATAGAACCTGATCAGTCCTGCTATTTACCAACAGCTGAGGGGAAAGAAGAGGATTCATACCTTTCCCAATGGTATTAGCTCGTAAGTGAATGTAATGAATTCGATTGGAATTCGAACTCGGCTCTCCGATTCCTCAATCCGAGCCGCTATCCATTACTTCACCGTGCTTCCTATAGCATAAACACAAAACTTATTAAGTGCTACAAGGAACAGGAAGATGTAAAAAAAAATTCGAAATTTACTGCCCATTTATTTAGAAGTTAAATTGAAATTCAGACATAAATAAATTATGGTAAAATTACGGTAAAATTACAAAAAAAATCTATTTCTAGAATGTTATCTGCGTTGGTTGAAGTAATTTGTGACTTGACCCAAAGAGTTGTGAGTTCAATACCTGGTCACAGCAGAGGAGAACAAAAAACTTAGAGAGTTACTAAAGAGAAGTAACTGAAACTGAAACATCCAGCAAAGGCATGGCATGTGGAATTAGAACAATCTATCACAGTGGACTAAAAGGTCTCGGTTCGATGAAGGCCGGAGCGTACAGTAGCCGAAACATCGAGAATATGACGAAGATGACGACTAAAATGTAAATAGTGTAAAAATAAATAAATAAAAATGTCGATGAATGCATTTCAGGAAGATAACGCTTTTAAGGCAAGCAGTCTTTCTACCATCAAGAAACGGAGCATTAAGAGTAACAAATAAAGTTCAATGCTCACTTATCTCATCCCTCTTCTGAGTATCGCGGAGATTACACCCGCATGTCCGCGAACCATTTTAATAAAATTGCAGAAACAAAGTTTGCACATCATCAAATTTAAAATTTTATAATCGATTCCCCTAACGAGTCGATGTAGTTGCCGCGAAATTTACAGTAGAGATAAAATAAAGGAACATTTGGAGAACGCTCTCAATTGCAGAACGTCTGAGTGGACTGGGTTACCAGACCTGAAGGATTTTCTAACTGGGTACCATCTGCAAGATTCTGTGATGCTTTTACCAAAACCTGTCACCATATTGCACATATTTGGCTGTCATGCAGGTGTCGGACTGGTATTCCTTGATCAGACTGGGTGTCAATGGTAGTCATCTGGGGATTGGCATATTTGTATTCCAGCGTAACTTTGTTGTCTTGCTGTTCTATCTCTCTCTCATTATATATATATATATATATATATATATATATATATGTGTGTGTGTGTGTGTGTGTGTGTGTGTGTGTGTATGTATGTGTCATTTAACAAAACAAGGACAGACGAAAGGGTATCTATATAATCAGTACGATAAACATTTATTGAATATTAACCATATGACAGAAATGAAGCACGGAGAGAGAGGATTTAAGTTCGAAATTTCCAGACACGCTTGTGTCCTTCATCAACGGACCGAGGAATAAACATAGAAATGGGAATTATTCACCGACATATGCTTTTGTAGATGGTGTATTTTCTGGTGGAAATCATATTGTTAGCAAAAACCCGGTCTCTGTCTGATTCCTCAATGTGCGAAACTTTATGAAAATAAACTTAAATTTAAATTTTTGATAGGTGTAAAAGGGTTAGGCAGGTCTATTATTACTAGTGTGTGTCGTAGGGAGAGTAAGATGGTAAATTTTCATTGATAATTACTGTTTTTATTTCAGACCGACAAATGTAGGCCAGAATAGCACGACGCCTGATACTTCATGAGCGTACACTGTTGGCATCCCGTTATGAAGTGTGGCAGTCACTGATAAAATTGCATTGATCGTAGCGCACGGTTCACGGACCTCTTATTTCGACAGAAGCCAAAACCACCGGAAATCGTCATTCCAACCTGATGTGTACGGGATCTGTGCTAGATACCCACAGAAGAGGTCGTGCTTCAACAGCCAGAGTGCAAGAAAATGTGCGAACGGCAGAATTTTAACATTGGCCTGTACTTCTACCATTATACTGCTCTAATACTGTCTTATGAAAATCAACCAATAATTAATCAAGATATGTACAACTTTAAATAGGGTGTTTCTTTACACTCACCCGAAACGTAAACTGTGTAACTGACGAAATGGAAAAACAACACACTTCAAAAGGATTTTTATAAAATTAAAATATTTTAATTGTTGAAATTATACATATGTGTGTGAGTGTGAAATCAAACAAAAACTATATATATATATATATATATATATATGAGAGAGTTGGTGCATAATTATCAGGCGTTTTTCTAGGCGAGTTTTTTGTTAATAAAAATAGCTGTTTTGATTACTTCCATTCTTTTTTAACACAAAATATTTTATTTTCAGGTTATAAAAATGCGTGTCAACGATACTCTCTATTTTTGTTGAATTGATAAGTTTCTTTTTTCATAATAAATATTGTTTGAAAACGCCTGATAATTATGCACCAACCATATATTTCTTCCGTTTGGGGGAATGAGTGAGTGCAAAAATTGTCAGTGTATAGTCCATGGCCCCAAGCGCTTTCGGACACTTCTTTGGTCATTTACAAGGGCGTTTGTTTTGGGGTATTGTTAATTTCGATTCATGTTTGACTCATGAGATGTGTTTTTGTGTTGTTTTCAATAGTCTTGGGAACGTTTCTTCCGAGATTCGCGTATCGAGGTCGGCTGGAATTCATGTGGGCGACTTTTTATTATTCCACAAAAAGATTTCAACTCCCCATTACCACTGCTGAATAAGGTGAGATTGATGTTGGGAGCGAGATGGCTTCTCTCACAGCGAGATGTCCCCGGCAATTTGATTTATTTTGAATTTTTGTGTTTTCCACCTTAAGGGATCTTGGAAATCGTGGGTGGCTAGACTTTTTTTTTTATTGCGCTTTGATATGATAACTGACATATGAGGCAGTCATTCAAGGAGGTGATAGTATGTTTTATATATATATATATATATATATATATATATATATATATATATATATATATATATATATATATATATATTTCCAAGAGGATAGAATCCAAGTAGAACTCAATGTTTAGGACAGAGTACAGAGTAAGACTAATATAAAAGGCTCAAACACTAATATTCCATGGTTATAATTTATTATATTGGAATCGTAATCACGATCCAATTACTCAGACCTACAAATTTAATTGTAGCTCTGATAAATTGGATCGTGATTACGATTCCAATAAATTATAACCATAGAATATTAGTGTTTGAGCCTTATATATATATATATCTATCTGTGCAATATTAAGACTAAATTGGTAAATATGAAGCGTATACATAAACGAAGTGTAAAAATGATAATGCAATTAAATTATTTCATATATATATATATATATATATGTGTGTGTGTGTGTGTGTGTGTGTGTGTGTGTGTGTGTGTGAGAGAGAGAGAGAGGTAGAGAATAAATTAAAAAAAGAGGAAAAACTATTTTTAGCCGACACGTTTCGTCCTCTCAGGACTTTATCAAGGCAATGTCCCTAAGAGGACAAAACGCTTCTTCTAAGAATAGTTTTTCATGTTTTTCTCTATAGATACACTATCTGTATATATATATATATATATATATATATATATATATATAGGTTGGGTTTCAGTCCTGACTTGAGGCATTCGGATGTCTAGTCGCACTGAGGAGTTGTGAACCAGCGAAACATTGTCTGCATTTGACATATATATATGTATGTATGTATGTATGTATGTATGTGTATGAATCTCTTCCTGTTTTATCATATGTAACACAATTTGACGTTAGATATATATCTGTCCCGCAACGAGATCTCTTAATTGATGAATTCGTATGACATCACCAATAAGTTGTCTAATGTTATCATAACAATGGATGTCTCATTCATAAATGGAGCAGATCAGGCGGTTGATCCGCTGCATTGTATTTAATTTCTGTTAGCGTTCTTTAGATAATTTTCTTTTACTGATTTAAGAAGCAAAATTCGTTTTTTGTTGTCTCGAAACGACAGAAGTTAATTGTAGAGATAAAATGCTAGATTACTCATGCAAAAAATATAATCAATGCAACTGAAAAAAAAATACATACGTATTTCTGTTATTTTTTGATAATACGAATTAACTAGTTTATATATATTCCATTAGATGCTTGTATCTATACATATATAGTTGCGTATTCACACCTATACGTGTACTTACAGGTAAATATGCACACAAATGTGGAGAAAGTACGTTGCTACTGATGTGTAGATAAAGATCTCGGCCTGGATCTACACGTAGGTACGATAAAATCATGTCCGCCTAACATTGCTCGTTTTAAAAATGGCGTTTCGTCATATTTCTTAACAAGACTCGCGATCTCAAAAATTACAACGTCTTATTAGTAACCGTGAAAAGTATCAGAGAGTGAAGAAAGATCTTCAAAGATAAGCAAATAGGTTGGCAGAAAGTGAAAACAAATTATGGTGGGGACAGGTTAAAGTAGGCGGGGCTGAGGATGATGCTTGCGAGATATGGATGAAGAGTCGAGAGGAGATTAGACGAGAAAGGGAGAATACTGAAAATTTCATGGGTAGAACTAGTGCGCGAGCAACGAGGAAGTCGTAAAGAAAATGGTGACAAAAAGAGCACTTTTACTCAGAATCAGAAAGAGACAACTGATATATATATATATATATATATATATATATATATATATATATATATATATTAAGTATTTAACCCTAAGCAAGACGGGAAGCCACTAGCACGCAAGGGGTTACAGAGGATTTGGAAAAGATAAGGAGAAGGGTGAGGATTACGAGAAGGATAGTGGATAGATCAAGGCAACTGGAGATGTCGATTGACATTACATTTGAATAGTTGGAGATTATAGCTATCAGGGAAACAGGAATAGGGAAGGGAGTTCCACAGGCGAGAGGTGCGAGATATGAAGCTATTGGAGTAGAAGAGAAGGCTACATTTAACAGTTTCAGCAGTGAAAGGGTGTGAGCGGGATGCCAGCCTCGTAGGACGTTTGAATTCGTGAAGTCTGGGAACCAGCGCAGACAGCTCATCGGAGCAATTACCATGAGAGTATTTGTAAAAAAGACAGAGGGAGGCGACGGCACGTCTGTGAGAGAGCGAATGCGGACGAGATGCTAGGTCAGGGCCAATTACATTGCATATCCGTCTCTGGATCTTATCAAGAACCCCTAGACAAACAGAAGGGGCTCCAGACCATATATGGCAGCAATACTCCATGCAAGGGCGAATGGTTGATTTGTAGATTTGAAGGATCGATTCCGGGGAGAAAATTTTCCTGGCGCGGCACAGAGAGGCAACTTTCCTTGTGGTGGACGAAGCAATTGACTCAATGTATTTGTTCCATCTCAGGTCAGCAGACAACGTGAGACTGAGCAGCCGAAGAGAGGTGCTCTCGACAAGTTGAGCGTCAGACATTCTAATGGGGTGCAGGGAAGGATCTCTGTGGTGATTAATAGAGAGCAGTTTCGTTTTTGAGGCGTTAAACTTAACCAGCCAATTCCTGCCCCAGTTCACAACGGATTGAAGGTCCTTTTCGAGACGAACGGTCAGGTTAGTTTTGTTAGCGACAATAGATTTATTTTTGAGACAGGAGTAAATTGTAGTGTCGTCCGCGTAGATGCCTACTTGGGAATCTATGGCGTCAGTAAGATCGTTGATGAAGGTAAGGAACAGAGTAGAGCCAAGGATGGACCCTTGAGGAACACCTGCGTTCGTGGGATAGGAGCCGGAGGAAAATCCGTTGAGAACCACCTTCAGTTCACGGTTTGACAGGAATGATTGTATTAGGTCAAACAATCGACCTGTAATGTTCGCTACACCCACCCGCGCTCAATGGCGATCTGTGTTCAAACTCAAGTGTCGACAGTGACAATTTATTCCTATATAACAAAAAGAAAAAGGGAGAATACACTTATTAAGACTTAGGTCTAAGAAAAAATATTGTTCGGCAATAGTTGCCGCTTATCCGCGGGATACATATTCCACGAACACACAACAACGGATGCCTGAAATAGCGGATAGTAGCGAACTGTATATATATATATATATATATATATATATATATATATATATATATATATACTTTCTTTTATTTAGTGATTTTCCAAGCGTAGCTTAGATGTGGCACAAGGCCGGAAGTAGGAGGCACCCAGTGAGGATCGAACTCACTACTCAGTCGTAATTGTTCTAGCAAGACAAGCCTGCTAACCATTACACCACCTCGAGGTGCCCATATTATCTTTTATTTATGCAAACATACCTAGTTCAATTTATAAATTAGGCCACCTGAGATATTTTTTTAACACTAACTAATAATAAAACAATTATAAGAAGACACTTGGGCACCTCGAGGCGGTTTAGTGGTTAGTAAGCTTGTCTCGCTAGAATAATTACAACTGAATAGTGAGTTCGATCCTTGTGCCATATCTAAGCTACGCTTGGGAAATCGCTATACGAAGACACTATTTAAAAAAAAAAAAAAAAAATCAAGATTTGCCCTTAACGTAGGTCTTAGTAGTTCCAGAACATGTCTTTTTTTTTTCATGTAAGTTCATTATTACGTAAAAATTTTAATTTTTTTTATTTCTGGGATTGACCGTGTGTAAATGAAACCGCGGATACTGAGAATGATTGGTTTTAAATATAAAAATGGACACCTGCTTTAGAATGGTGATAGACAAACTAATTTCGCAGACTATTACGTGAATTTGTTAGAACTTAACGCACAGTCGCCTTTGCGTTAGGAAAGAGAAGACATTGTCAAAGCTTAACTGAAACAAGATCTGGAAATGATAAAATGGAGGAAGAAAAGAAAATCAATTTGAACAGGAAGGAGAAGCCAAAAAATAGTGGGGGAGAGAGAGAGAGAAAGCATAAAAGCGTGTTAAATAGGTGAAATTACTGGCTGAGTAACTAGGAAAAGAGAGAGAGAGAGAGATAAAAAATTATACGGGGAAAAAGGAGGAAGGGAAGAAAAGCGGAAAAATGATGGAAGGGAAAAATGAAAATTGTTCACGAAAAGACGATGGTAGATAAATAAATGTGATAGAAAATATATATATATATATCTGTGTGTTTAGGCAGCAATCCTTCTTTCATGCACATTTCATTGAATACGACAGACGAGGTGCTTTTATTTAGCTTTTTATACAATTTGTCATGCGATCCTTAATTTTTTTTTCTTTTCGGATAAAAACTGTCCGAATGTTCTTTTTATCCGAGCGCTTTCGGCTATACATTTAGCCATTTTCAAGGATTGAATATTTTAACTGTTAAATAAGAAATAGTTTGTTGTATGTATGTTTTTATAAACTTATTTCATTTTTAAAAACACGGTCAAGATATTGTGTCCATGTTCAAAGTTAATATTATTAAGTGTTGGTTTTTTGTTTTTATTAATAAGGCTTCCATTATTTTTAGCCTTTATTGCATGTAGATGATGCTGTTATATCAGTGTTGTCAACAAGTATGTTACGAATAGTGTCCGGTAGATCTCCATGAATATTTAAATGAGATCTAATTGAACTATGGTCAGAAAGGTGTAGAGTGAGTCTGGGTGTCAAACATGTTGTAGTGTGGCCTATATAATTATTTATGAATTTTGATTGATCAGGAATACAATTCCTTAATGGGCATTTAAGTTCGTAAATAATATTTGCCGTATTTAATCTTGTCCTAGGAGATAAATTATTATTTTTAACTATAATGTATGTATATATATATATATATATATATATATATATATATATATATATATATATATATATATGAGAGAGCTTTCAGGATAGATAGATGTGGAAAGTCGTGATAGAGACAGACAGCAGCCGATAACTAACTAGATAGAAATAATAGATCCATACTAAGTAAATAAACACCGAATACAGGTAGGATATAGATGTCGAAAGAATCAACGAGAGAATAAAATGAAACAGAGAGTAAAAGATATACCTTAACTGAGAATATTTGTGGAGAAAGACTCCAGAGAAATGTATTTCTTGAAGAACAACAAAAATATTTCTAGAATTGGAGAGAGATAAACTGAGAACGATCGAGAAACAAAAATCAGGTAAAAAAAAAAAAAGGAAAAAGAAAAGAAATGGCCAGCAAAGCATCATGGGATTTATTTCTCGTTCATTCTTGTTTTCTCTTTCGAAGAAACCATAAAAGAATATGTGACACTGCGCTTAGCCAAAAGTTGAGCGGAAGTTACTCCGTACTTCCGGCAAGAGGACGATGGATAAAGAAAATTTTCCACTGCAAAACTCACTAAACTTTTGTAGGAGAAAGAAAAAAAAACAAACAATGGAAGTAAAACAATGGCCAATTGCAGACTGTGTTGGTTATTTGAGAGCTGCTCAAACAGCAAACAAGAACAGAGTAAGAAAAATAAAAACGCAAGTCTCGCAGTTAAAGAAATTCGCCATGATTAGTTTACATATCGATGGAGGCCAGAGAAAATGGATTTTTATGGCGTTTAACGGTGTGAAGATATCACCTTTCGTTTCTCAAACATTCTCTTTTGTAGAGCCCCGAGGGGTGGGGACTAGAAGTGTATGCGCGCATGAAATGCATAAGGAAGCGCGAATTTAACAAACTTATCTGTCAGAGCGTAGTGTATCCGATCCTCATTGGGAACATCAATATTTTCACATTATATCAGACTATATCTGTCTATATCGCTGAGACGAGGTATTATGATTATTTATGCTATTTACATTATTCGGACTGTTATCCTCATCTTCTTTGCTATATTCACAACGTTTCGGTCGTTGTATGCTCCGGCCTTCTTCATGTGATTGGAATTTCGGACCGAACCCTTTATTTCGTTCACCGAAGTAGCCTGTTCTAGTTCCATGTGTCATGCCTCTTTTAGATGTCATAGTTATTTCCGTTTAACTCAACTGTCCAAGTTTTGGTTCACCACTGCTGTGACCTGGTATTGAACATACAACTGTTTGGGTCTATTCACGGGATCTAACCAACGTCTTTATCCACTATCAGACTATGTTTAAAAAATAACTTCTGGCTGCCGACTGTGTTGTTAATTTTTTTTAACAAAGACCATATCTCATGTAGAGATTTCAAAACACAACATCGTTCAACTATTAAAGCCTTATGCCAGACTAAGTTGTAGCTTAGATGTGGCACATGGCCGAAAGTATGGGGCAACGGCTGACTCAATCGTAATGTTTCTACAGAGACGAGCTTGCTAACCATTACACCAAGTAGAAGATCGTTGACAAGCTTGTAACTATCATCAGGTGTAACGAGTTTGATCCTTGCATAATCCTTGTTTTTGTAGCCTTGTGTCAGACAGAGAGCCATGCACAGTAACTAACTGACTATAGTACGATGGGAAGCACAACTTCTTTAAGACAAGGGTCAATCGTTGTCTGTCCTCCTTATTCGCATAATCATCTTTTCCTTTCATTACATCATTCATCAATAGCATTTCGATTGTACTCCATTATCTGTTGTTGATCTTAACCCTTGTATTGGGTGAGATTTAATAAAAAAAATGCATACAGCTATTAGCTTATACTAGTATCCCAGTGTTACACTTTGCAAATTACGGTAAGACTCAAATTGCACAGTACGTAACTCAGAAAACTTCTAATATATATATATATATATATATATATATATATATATATATATATATATATAATATTCGATTTAAAAGAACTGATCCGACGTGCAAAGTTTTGGGATAACAACTGAGACATTACTCTACTTATTGAACTATTTAGTTCATGCCATATTGACTGATAAACTCCTCCAATAAAAAAATTCTCAAATTGCCATATTAGTAAAAAACGCACGCACTTAAATTTAAAAAAAAAAAATTCAACTTTAGCGTTGCGACTGCATGCTCCAAAAGTTTGTATCCGTTATGAATAACAAATTAAAAAAAAATTCGATTCGCATTATATTTTTTCATCTTGGATGCTACCTGAATTTTACCAAAAACAAAGTAATTTCCATGCCTGAAGATGACTCAATATACCGTCGAAAGTACATGTGTATTTTGGAAAAACCTTACACAGCTTATAATTTTTAAAAACAAGGATCATAACATTCATCGAGTGATTAGTAGGCTAATGCATCTTTAAAATTTTGTTAGCGAAGGGATTTCGCCATTTTATATCATTAATAATTTACTTTTTGTATGAATGAGTCATTGTTTATATATATATATATATATATATATAGTATCGTATATTGAAGTATTTAAAATAAATATTAAAATACACGTAAAAATTCAATTTGACCGTTATAAATGACGTCACATCCAGTAATTAGCTCAAGCAAAAGGAAAAAGTCGGAATTAGCCAAAGGCGGTTAGACAAACACGTAAAAAAAGAAATACTTGAACAGGAATGGAGCAATGTTTGAAAGTACCCGGGGGCAGGCAGAAAATAAAAATTAATTTTGGTAAATTTACCGATTATATAAAACAAATAATTCGGAAATTACCAAAATTCAATTAAGAATGGGATAGACAGAATCTGTCAATATCATTCAAGAAAACATATTTGAAGCAATTTTGGCTGCCTAAATACACCTTTTTATATATAATAAAATGGAAGGTATGCAATATTTATAGATTAAAGTGCTGAATATCAGGAATAGAGTGTATGTAAATAAAGAATTAGACACTGAGGTCAATATATATATATATATATATATATATATATATATATATATATATATATATATATATTCATATACAGGTAGTAATTCGTTGGTATAAGCCAGGTGAGTCCTTTTAACACAATATATAATTTGAAATATGTTAAAACTGACTCACCAAGTGCGCTCAATGATTATTTTCTATAAACAGAGCAAAACTTTCTTTATAATTGGAATTAAGATATATATTATAAATTTACTTATTTAAAAATATGGTTCCATCGGTACGCAGGAATTACCATGTTTCAAAAACAGTAGATAAAAACTTCAAATTCAATTACAGAATTAAATTAAAGTCTCTAGTTCTGTTTCATTTTCAAGCGAATTTTGGAATAACTTATTTTGAAATTTACTGAGTATTATAAACACACATTCGTAATATTCGTTTCTATGGATATGGGGAAATCAATCATTTTAACAAAGGGCGGTAGGGTATTCTTTTTCACTGACAATTATTGTATCAATATATTAGTTACTTTCGAAAAGTCAAGATAGGGTAGGGGTGCCTTTTTCAAACGAATGATGACATCCGTCCAACTCATGTCGTCTGACATTTTCAACCACGGAAAGTTTTTCGGCACATTTATTTCGCCGTTGAATTTGTACTTGTATACATAAAGATTTTTTCTAAAAGGGTTGTTTGTATATGAATACGTCTTATTGAACTACAATTTTAAAATATTATTCTTAATTTTAATAATAGTCTATACATTTTTAAAAACAAATAACTATAATAGAATTACTTAAATTATTTAAAAATTATTTAAATATCAAATATAAAATAAGTATATTTCATTTATCAGTTTTTATTTTTATTTACTTATTTATTTATTTTTTTAAACATTACTCAAGGAAAATTTTCGGCAGAGAATAGAAATATTTAATTTTTTTTAGAATATTTATGCTCTGTAGATTTGCATTGAGCACTGTTTTGTAAAAATAAAATTATTAATAAGAACACGGGATTATATATCTTACTGTTCTTTATATATATATATATATATACAGAGGTTGGACAAAATAATTGGAACAGGTGCAAATTCCACTACTATATTTCAAGAACTATTAAGAACTTTAACGAAAACTTCGTAATTGCAGGTTATATCTATTGCAAGTATGTTTATTTATCTAATTTACTGTCTTTGGCTTATTTATTTTTATAATTTAGTAAAATTTAAGCTAAACGTGTGACCTCTATGAGTTCAAAAATGGGCAAATTGTTGGAGCTCGCATGGCAGGAACTTTGATCACTAAGTTTGCTGAACTGTTTGGTTTTTCAAGAGCTACCATATCAAGAACTATGACGCAATTCGAGAAACAGGGCAAAACCTCTAGCAACTGTAGCAATTCGGACCAGACTTGCAAACTTACTGATAGGGACTGACGTGCATTGAAACGGAATGTGGCAAAAAATCATCGGACTACTGCGGTCAAAGTGACTGCCGGGTTGAATAATCATCTGAATAGTCCAGTTTCTACTAAAACTGTTCGTCATTAACGCCATAAGTCTGGATATCATGGAAGAGCTGCCGTAAGGAAAACTCTTCTCTCCACTCCCAACATTCAAAAGAGGTTGAAGTGGTGCAGAGATCACAATGCCTGGTCTGAAGACCAATGGAAGCAAGTCATATTCTCAAACAAGTCCAGTTTTACTCTTTTCCCAACTTCAGGGCGAGTTTATGTGTGGAGGCAGCCCAAAGAAGCTTACAACCCTGACTGCCTTCTTCCAACAGTGAAGCACGGAGGTGGATCAGTGATAGTTTGGGCCGCCATATCATGGAAATGTCTCAGTCCAATAGTTGCCCTGCATGGTAGAATCTACAGCAAAGATTACCTGAACATTTTGGGAGATCATGCTAATCCAATGGCCCAGACTTTATTCCCTGATGATGACTGCATCTTTCAAGATGATAATGCTCCAATACGTACCGCTCGAGTGGTTAAGAATTGGCATGAAGAGCATGAAAGTGAGCTAGAACACATGGAGTGGCCTCCCCAATCTCCAGATATCAATATTATTGAATATTTGTGGTGCATTTTGGAGCGACAAGTTAGGAGCCGCTATCCTCCAGCGTCGTGTCGTAAAGAGCTGGAGAAGGTGTTAATGGAAGAATGACTGAAAATTCCTCTGGATGAAGTCAGGAAGCTGTATGATTCCATTCCTAGACGTATTAAAGCTGTATGTGGAGCTAAAGGAGGACCAACTCCATATTAAATAATTTTTCTTTGAATTTAACAAGTGGTAACCAAAAAGGTAACATTAGAACAGAATATAAATAGCCTAAAACATAAAAACATAACCATGTGATAATTTTTATTTTTTCCGTTATTGAATAAATATATATTAACCCCTTCCGTTGTTGAGTTAATTTTTTTGTCACATGGTTATTTTTTTATGTTGTAGGCTATTTATATTCGGTTTTAATTTTGCTTCTTTGGCCGGCGTACCCTGATGATCCTCGTAGGTGAAACCTTGGTAGGTTTGCCTAGCTCTTTAGGTTCTTAGTTAGATTTGCTCTACTTAGTGTATTGAGCACTTTGCTTAGTTAATTTTACTTTACTCGTGTCGGACGTTTTTTTCTTTGGACTCTGAGCTTGGATTCTGGTCGATTGTTTTCGCCTGAATTACATGTTCTTAGTTCTTTCTTTTTTTATTCCTTATTTTTCCTTGGGTATTGGCTTGTTCATTTACAAGCCAATACACCTAAGGTTTTTCCGGACGATTATACTTATTTATATAAGATTATATATATATATATATATATATATATATATATATATAGCACTGAGTCAGTAATAATCTGTAATGTTATAGCACTGTTTTCTTTCACTGACCTGAGTTCTGCAAGTGTACCTGGGATAGTGATGCGATCGTCGTTACTCCAGTTCTGTCAACCGATCATAGTGAATTGCAGACAGACACAGTGACAGAAATCGAAAATAGACGAAATTAAATAGACTCGAGTAGAAACCCTTGCGCAAATAAGTTTATTTTTAGTTTGTCTCTAGATGAAAACACTGGTACGACTAATTAATGGCACATCAGTTCGAGTGAAGAGAGTTGAGCAGAAATTAGTTGGACAAATCTCCCGACAGTCAAAACGAAATGTGAAACATAATGATGGAACGAATACAGCGTGAGTAACCCCATGATTCCGGATTATAGACGCGGGGTTTCTCTCAGGTGCACTAATTACCTTGTACATTTCCAATACGACGTGCCTACGCGCTCAAACACTCTCTTCTTTTCTTTCTATGTATGTATAGATAGGTAGGTACCTATATACACAATGTCATATATGTAAAAAATTATGTCGTAATGGCTGCTACTTGCCTTACCTATAATTATAATGGATAGTGAACCCCCCCCCCCCCCCAAAAAAAGCCAACAAAAACAGGGAATTGTGGGTAGAAAAGTGGCTATATATATTAGTTGGTGAGATGCTTGATTAAGTATCAAGCGACTTCACGGACGGACGAACGAGGCACTGCGAAAGAAGGTGAAACGCAGAAAAGCAAGAAGCGTGTGGAAAGGGAAAGAAACAAATTGTTTTGCCGCCGAAAACAAAAATATATTTGTTAGGTAAGTCAATGTTACGCAATAAAATTGATATTAACAAAAAAAAAAAAAATAAAAATAAAAAAACGATGGTGAAAATGTCAGTATACTTACAGTTTTTACTTTTTCTTTATTTTTTTCTTACTAGCATATATAAGTTCCAATATTGATTCTCCTGGAAAAATTGCCTTCTACGATTTATCTATACGAGAGTTTATTATGCATGTCAATATTGTCACAATAAAATTGTTGTTTACCAATTGATTTTGGTAAAAACCACAGTATTTATTTACGTTTATAGGAGATATATATTGTGCAAATTTCAGCTAATACTAATATTTTTTTGTGTCGTGTCCCTCCTGGACACAGACGATCATGACTTTTCATAGATTCTTTTTCTTTATTATCTCTTAAGTACCATGCCTTCTAGCAGAAACGTAGAGGAGTAATTTTCTGCTACCTTCTCTACGGTTTAGAATTTAGGGTCTTCCTTCTCTTAGACTGGATGAAAGGACACTGCCCAGCTATTAAAACCACAGCTGAGAGGAAGAAGAGACGGTTTCACGCCTTCGCCCGTGTCACAATCAATAGAACGAACATCAAACAATCTGAAAAATATTTAATCAGCCACCCGTCTCCAGAGGCGTAATGTAGCACTGGTTGTGTGTAAGTGTTCCGAACGTTATATTTCTAACTAAATTGTTTTTTATTCTTACATATGCGAGTAAAAAGTAAGTTTATGCATCGATTTTCCAGATCAATATTTTCGCAATTAGTAGTTAATGAATTATGATAGCAAACACACACACACACACATATATATATATATATATGAAAAATTTCTCAGAGTTAACCTGTAGAAAATACACTACTCTCCCAAACAAACGTGCACAACTGTATCAAGAAATCAAAAGAAAGTGACTGAATCCGTCAGCACAACAATAAAAACAATATTTACACACGTGACATTAATACTTGAATACAATAGCATCTTTCTAAATTCTTCCAGTTACTAAGGACATTTTGTTTTCTTGTTAATAGTTACTTTGTTTTTAATGTTTTTGTTTACCTTTCTATACACACACACACACAATATATATATATATATATATATATATATATATATATATATATATATACAGGGTGTCTCAAAATAATGTATTCACTCTTTGAATCGTTATAACTTATTCAAGAAACCCCCACAAAAAGAAATCCAAGGGTGTCAAATCTGGTAATCTAGGTGGGTATTCAACTGTCCCTCTTCTTCCAATCTATCTGTTTTGCATATTTTCATCCATATAAATTCTCATATCACGGTAATGTATTAGTAACTATTAATATTTAAAGAGTGTATACATTATTTTGATACACCCTATATATATATATATATATATATATATTTTGATACACCCTGTATGTGTGTGTATATATATATATATATATATATATATATATATATATATATATATATATATATTTTGATACACCCTGTATGTATATATATATATATATATATTTTGATACACCCTGTATATATATATATATATATATATATATATTTTGATACACCCTGTATATATATATATATATATATATATTTTGATACACCCTGTATATATATATATATATATATATATATATATATTTTGATACACCCTGTATATATATATATATATATATATATATATATATTTTGATACACCCTGTATATATATATATATATATATATTTTGATACACCCTGTATATATATATATATATATATATATATTTTGATACACCCTGTATATATATATATATATATATATATTTTGATACACCCTGTGTGTGTATATATATATATATATATATATATATATATATATATTTTGATACACCCTGTGTGTATATATATATATATATATATTTTGATACACCCTGTATATATATATATATATATATATATATATATATATATTTTGATACACCCTGTATATATATATATATATATATATATATATATATTTTGATACACCCTGTATATATATATATATATATATATATATATATATATATTTTGATACACCCTATATATATATATATATTTTGATACACCCTGTATATATATATATATATATATATATATATATATATATATATATATTTAAATGATGGTCAAGTTGACAATGTACGAATGAACATATAAACACAAATGTAGTAATAATAATAAACAACAAATAATTAAGTAACCAATAGCAATGAGTAAAAAGTTAAACATAAAATAGCTAAAAATAGCTTCTGCTTGTGCGACATGGTGCAAAGTCCTGTTGCCAGACATAAGTTCTTTCAGCAACCATCTTCTTGACCCAGAGCAGCACTACCCGCTCAATGCACTTGATGTAGGCATCCGTATTGAGTCTGAAGTATGTGGGTAGATAAATGGTGGAATAACGTCACGATCACTACTGATCAATCCAAACACCTTCGTAATCACCACTGGACTCATCCAACTAGTTTCGAATCCTCTACACTGTCCTCAAATGAAAAAAATGAAAGAGCCAAGAAAAGTTTCTCATTTAAAAACAAGAAAGTTTTTTTCATTTTTAAAAATTCTTTATAAACCTTACGTATACCGAATTAGCGGAGGTACCGTTATTTCTGTTTTCGAATTTCTCAAACTCTCTGCATTTATCTTGAGATCATCAACTTTTTCGCTCGATGTACTTTCTATTCTCATACTTTCTTTTCTCGCTTTGCTTTACCACCAATTACGATCTTAAAAAATTAAATGCAATGTCTATCATCACCTTTTGTCTTTTTCAGCCATATTCTTTTATTATCCTCTGTTTTGTTTTAAAACTCTCAGTAACTCCTTGCGTTTCAGTGGCTTTTATCAACCTGCTTGATTAAAAAAAACCCAAAAACTTCGAATGTTCTATAATTTTCCTGCCAAAATCTCTTTCAGGTTCATCCAATGTAGCTCTACATTCATCAATAATAATTTCAATTTAGAAATCACTCCCTTGTCTAACTTATATTATTCTCTTTGCTGTGTTTTCTTAAAGATAGTAATTTGGCTGTTTTCATGTATTTACCCAATGTTCTTAATATTCGGTATATTTTCTCTCTGCTTACATTCACAATATCAGTTTCTTCGAATATTTTCTTTCTGATTAATTCAGTTTTTTTATATGTTACCTAATCAACATTTTAAAAGTGTTCTTTGTAACATTTTTAAAAGCACTTGTTTTTGTTTATGGCAAGGTTTTCAATTTCTTTTACGATTTTTGTGTGATTTCCGTCATTTCCATTGTTGTGTTCCCGACACTGAATAATTTGATTTTCCCTTCAAGTTCTTTCTTACCAGCTATGATAACATCTTTTACGCGTGAAATCAGAATATATTAATAAATATAACATATAATTTTATGTTATATTTATATTAATAAATAAAACATATAATTTTATTTAGAATATAATGAAAAACCCTCGAATTGCATCAACAAATCTTACACTAGCAAATATATTATTACAAAATATTTGAAATAAAACGAGTAAGTTGCAATTCACATGGGATATCTTTAGCATACATATAAAAATTAGGATGCATACCATAAAAATATTAAAAAAAAATTAAATGCAGCGCCAATCACCATCTTCTGTCTTCCTGAAACCTGTCCTTTCTCCTCTCTAAGGTTTTCTCATTTTCTTTCACTTTCAGCATTATCCCTCGACTTGGGGTGAAATTATTAATATATATATATATATATATATATATATATATATATATATATATATATATATACAAGCCAAATTACCCGCACCTTGCTGCGTGTCACGTTTTCTCTAAGAAAACGACGATTGATTTTAAATCGTTGTTATAATTTGTAGAGAAAAATGATGCATTTCAATATTACTCAATTATCTTGCTGATGTGACCTCCATCTTCTGGCTTTCTCCTTCTATATTTTAGATTGGATTCATTTCCTTGTTCACATTTAAATATAATTTAAATCTAGAAGTAAAAAAAATCAGTGGATGGTTTGTGCAGAATCAACTTTGATATATATTTGATGCAATACTTGATAGAATGAATTGATGAGCAGATTTCAATATTGATATGACAGTTGAATTACCGCAACAAAGATGCATTGAAAGGCACTCCCCACTGATTGGTAATTTCTTGCTCAACCTGACGTCCATATTGTCTCATTTTCATTTTGCCGAAGTGACCTCCATCTTTTAGCTTTCTTCTATATTTTGTAAAGGAGACATTCCCTTGTTCAAATTTAAATTTAAATCAAAAGGAAAAAAAATCAGTGGGTGGAGAGTTGTGTCAATGGATCAAAGTGAAATATACTTATCTAAGTACCTTAGGTAATGTAGTTTCAGAATATATACGGTTATGGGGATCTATCTCCACAATCCTTAGAGGAGTTCGATAATAAACAGACAGACGTATATATATATATATATATATATATATATATATATATATATATATATATATATTAGTCAAACCTAGAGAGCCAGACAAACCTACCAAGGTTTTTCCTAAGCGGATCGTCAGGGACCCTGACCCTTTCTATGTTTGACTAGGTCCGCTCTACTTTTGTATTGAGCACTTTTTTAGTTAGTTGATTACTCGTATCGGGTTTTTTTTCTTTGGGCTTTGGACCTGTATGTTGTACGATTATTTTCGACAGACGTTCATGTTCATAGCTCTTTCTTTTTTTAAAACCATTTTTTCCTTCGATATTGATTTGAACATTGGCAAATCAAGAAACCGAAGGTTTTCCGAAACGAGTGTAGTTACCTATATATATATATATATATATATATATATATATATATATATATGTGTGTGTGTGTGTGTGTGTATGCATGTGTATATACGTAATTAATGTATTTCTTGTGGTTTAGAGTAAGCTTAGAATGTCTTGGTTCGGCCATTATGGAAGGTGGTAGAATGAGAATACGCGGTGGCATATCCAACAGAATCACAGGGAAACCCAAAGCACATACATTTCTAAATATATTCCAAACCACTGATGCTGCTTTGATATACAACTGATTTTATAAATCTACACCTCAAATGCGTTGGTTGCCCACCGTAACAAGACTGACCACAATTTTGACATAAAAAAATGCTAGGACGTAGGTAATCATGGCTCTCCACAATTTCCTGTCCTTTGCAAATATTAATAAATTTCGTCTTTTTCTTATCTTTACTAAACCTTGATCAATCATCCTACGTTGATGAAGTTGCATTCATTTGAATATTACAGAGAAATAAAAACGTTGTTACTGCAAAATTCAGTAAAACGATTTAAAATCTGAAGTGAAATTCTTTTTTTTATATATACCAAGAAAATTAAGCATTTTGTATTTTCATCACGGGAAACAATCGTATTAAACACTGAAAAACGCAAAATGACCTGCTTTGCGTAAATATGTTCTCATCTAAAGTTTAAGTTAAACGAACATGGTAAAGACAATCATACGTTCAGTTTGAAAATGCTTGTTTACAGACTGCCGAAAAAGAATGAAATGAAATAGAAATAAAACACCGTTTTTCCTTCCGGATTCCACAAGTTCTAGCGCCATTTCGTTTCGGTGTCAATACACTGCATTATCTGGCGCTGTCATTAGTGACGCGTTTCCTGCACGGAGCGCAAACACCTCCGGCGAGGTTATAATTACTTTTGAATTCGTTTATTTGTGCGACTATTCACCAGCTTACAAGCTACAAATCGTCAGCCACGACAGCCTGATACTATTACGCCGCCATCTTGAAAAGCTGTACAAGAATGCATATCTATCTGCGTCGGCATTTTCAAGATGGCGGCAAAATAGTACCCTGTGTCTCAGCATGGTTGAAGAATGTATCTATGCTTGTGTGTGTGTGTGTGTGTGTGTGTGTGTGTGTGTCTGTTTTGAGTGCTATTACAATATGGCGTCCGTGAAACCAGGTGTTCATCTGCGTTTCTGGTAGTAATTGTACAATCAGCGAAAGTTAACAATCAGGAATAAGGCAAAAACTTTAAGGCATTTAGTGAATTCCTTAATATAACTGAACTTTTTAGACAAGTGAGAGAAAAAAAACAAGTAAAAACGAACAGAAAGAGGATAAGAACGGAGAAGAAAGGAAGAACGGAAAAGGAGGAGGAGAAAGGAGGAACGGAGAAGGAGGAGAAAGGAGGAACGGAGAAGGAGGAGAAAGGAGGAACGGTGAAGGAGGAGAAAGGAGGAACGGTGAAGGAGGAGAAAGGAGGAACGGTGAAGGAGGAGAAAGGAGGAACGGAGGAGGAGAAAGGAGGAACGGAGGAGGAGAAAGGAGGAACGGAGGAGGAGGAGGAGGAGAAAGGAGGAACGGAGGAGGAGGAGGAGGAGGAGAAAGGAGGAACGGAGGAGGAGGAGGAGGAGAAAGGAGGAACGGAGGAGGAGGAGGAGGAGAAAGGAGGAACGGAGGAGGAGGAGGAGGAGAAAGGAGGAACGGAGGAGGAGGAGGAGGAGAAAGGAGGAACGGAGGAGGAGGAGGAGGAGAAAGGAGGAACGGAGGAGGAGGAGGAGGAGAAAGGAGGAACGGAGGAGGAGGAGGAGGAGAAAGGAGGAACGGAGGAGGAGGAGGAGGAGAAAGGAGGAACGGAGGAGGAGGAGGAGGAGAAAGGAGGAACGGAGGAGGAGGAGGAGAAAG
>OZ038491.1:60240154-60244723 GCA_964036315.1 Acanthosepion esculentum
TCACCAAAGTTTATTTTCTACTGTAGCTGTTGAAGACATTACTGACGCGTCTTTCATAACGGCTCACATATCGTATTTATTTCTATGCAAGACACAGGTTAATATATCATATGCGATTCTTTCAAACGTCTAACTCTCCAGCATTGTTATGTCTAGTATTTTTACTTTATTCTGCAGAATTTTTCCCGCCATGCATGTTCGATCATGCCTGATTTCCTTGTCTCGCTCCCGCCAACCATACTTTCAGAGGGCGACGAGTTTCAGCTTCTTATTCTTTGCCACAACTACAAGGGACGAAATACATTCAGTTCTTTGTCATGTTCTCCTCTGTATCAGGCTTGATTCGGCAGAGATTTCTTACTCGTGTGGAGCTACTATGAATTTTGTCATCATGTTGTATAGACCGCATATCTTTGTAATCTCTTCCGATAAGCCTTTAACCTAAGGTAGACAAATCATATAAGCCTTTAACCTAAGGTAGACAAATCATATAAGCCTTTAACCTAAGGTAGACAAATCATATAAGCCTTTAACCTAAGGTAGACAAATCATGGCAGATGTCAAGTCCTTCTTCTTGAGCATTTTGTTCCTACTTTCGGAAGTTTTTATTTAGAAGGTTGTTATTCTGAAGGTTAGGTATGATGCTGACCATCTTTTTTATGTGTCTGGAGCGGCACTTTTAGCTTTCGCGTGGTGTTGTAGGCATCATGATATCTTCTTTTCACCACAGACGAGGGGAATTGAATGTAAGGCATAGTTTACTAAATGTTGACTTGTGATATACGGATATCTGGAAACGTGATTTTTGTAACATTTATTAATACACCCAGGAAGGCGAGAAATGTATTTAATTTTATAATTAAGAATGATCTGAAAACGCTATTAGGTCTGGTGTTGGGAGAGAGATGGCCTTCATAGATTATTTTGTTTATTTCGCGAAATCCTGCCCATAAGTTTTCCTTTGAATAAATGATTTTGCTTTTTGTGCATTACACTCACCAAATACCACATATATTTTATGAAACCTAGACTATATTTTCCAAAAATGTTAACAAAAGACTTCTAGATCCACAGTTGGTAGAACATGATATCAGTGCTCCTTCACCGGCTAACGAGCTGGGATCAAAGTGCAGTAAATGTTCTTTCTTTCTCTAGAAGTTATGAGAGAAGCCTGGTTCTAAAGATACCAACAATGTGGCAGTACCTTCCTAATTGCACCCAAGGAGAGGGGTGGGTGGATACAGACGCTAGCGTGATTGTCGTCATGGGTACTGGGCATAATTCCTTGACTTATATATACGCGTATATTAAACCAAATTTTTATCACATCCAACCAGCGTAGGGAAGTAGTTAAATAACACATTCATTCCTTGTCTTAGGTTTGGGATCAAAATGTTGTAACTGTTCTCCTCCTCTCTTCTGTCTTTGCAGCTAGGCAGAGAACGGTATTAGAACTGATAGAAAACGATTGCATTCGACAGTCTTCAGTGAAAGGTGGGTAAAAGAGGCGAGCTTGGTTCGTTAAGTCACATCGGGGTGGTTTCCTGTGGAACCCTCCCCTTGGTTAGGTTAGACAAGCTTAAGTGTACCTAGTTAATATGAGTAAGTGTTGTTCCCGGCCTGTTTCCCGGCCACCTTTTTAGTTATGATCCAAGTCGAGATTCCCAACCTCCCTAGTTTGTTTTGACTTCCTTTTCATCTCAACTGGATCAGCCTTTTACTTCCCCATGTCCGAGTTATTTTATCTCTTTCCTACTCCCTTAGCGAGAGTGCTTCTTGATTTTGTCCTCTGGGCAGAATACAGCGGCCTCTCTATTTTGAGGGTTGGACGGGCCCTACTAACATAAATTATGTTTAGTTTAAAAATCTGTTGAATTTTAGTTTGTTATGGGGTTCATCTCCCTCCCCTTTCATCTTTTCATGATTAGAATTGTATATATTTTATTATTATCAAATGTTTATGGTGTGGGGCGCGTTTTTGTAGGTCCCCTCTGGTGAGGATGTGGTATTATGGTGTATGGAGGATTGAATTGTGATGGACGAATTCTTGTGGTGAATGTGTCAATTGTAATGTATGAATGGGTCGCGAATCTGATTAGCTAGGTATAGGATAGTTAAGACCAGCGTTTACCCCTCCCTTTTATCGGCCTTGTGCCACAATTTGTACATTTTTGTACGAATAAATAACGAGAACGGTATTCTTTGTTTTATTGAGGGAAACATTGTCCCGGAGATTCCAGCCCTGCAATATCACTACTCTTCATTCTACTAAAGAGATAGGGGGTTAGTGGGTACTGACGTTAGAGTGACAGTGGTGGCGAAGACGGGGTAATTTTTGTCCTTGGCTTCCTATGTATGAGTATGGGTACACCATTTTAAACTTGTGTCACATGCTCTACTGAAATGCATGGGAGGAGCCTAAATAAAGTGCTTCGTTAACCGACATTTGACTTGAAGTGTAGCATCTGTTCTTATCTCTATAACCTGAGAGTTTAATCTGCTTCTGGGGGGTTCCAACCCCGTAGCAGCACATCTCTTCTTGCACAGATTTAAAATAAAATTATTTGCACTAAAAAAGGAGCCGTCACGAAAGATAGCATTTCAAATCTTGATTCGTAACGGTCGAAGAATGTAAAAACGATCTGTTATTGAGAAAAGGACAACCGAAGTAAAATAAAAGAAACACGTGCCAAAAATTAATAACAATGACGGAGTTTTCAATTAAGATATTTGGACTGCTAAAACGTATCAGGTGAATCGTCCAGACAAATAATATAATGAATGATGGTGAATTAAAATTGGGGTCGGATGACTGTAGTTCCTGGTCAAACTTGATTGACGTTTGTCGGTAAGCTCTCGTGTCCTGATCGGTTAGATACTGTCCAAATCAAACAAACTCACACGGCTATGAGATACTAGCCTAAATTTAATCGGAATTAACTAATTCCGATCAACGTAAAATAACGCATTAATGACATTGCGTCTAAGAAATTCAAACAATACAAGAGTATTATATCTACTTATACTACGACGTAGAAACCAGTAGTGTGAAGTAAAAGAATACGATTTAAAAGATTAATACGGAAAATGATTCAGCAAAGAAATTCAAACAAATTAAAGTTTTTTTTAGATGAATTGCAGGAGGTTTTTATTTAGAATGCTTATCCCAAACAAGATATCAAGTTTCAACAGAGCAAAAGTTTCACTCTCGATTTCACTCTCAAAATCTACAGTTGACAGTCTACATACGCGCATATATGAGGGGGTGCTGGAAAGTTCTCTGCCTAGCCTCCAATAATCCAAAGCTTGGTCGATCAATCCATAGATTTGGTAAAATGGGACAAATCGTAAACATTTCACCAACACTTTGTTTTTAAGCGTTCTCACCCCATTCAAGGTAGTAAAGCCACTAAGACACAATGGTTTATGGGGTGTGGAAGAATTAGGAACAAAAATATTAATAATGAGCAGGGAGAGGAAAGAGTAATCAGAAGGAGAGTTGATAGCGATTGACACTGCTTTTAAATTCTGATCGGTTAGATACTGTCCAAATCAAACCTACTCACACGGCTATGAGATACTAGCCTAAATTTAATTGGAATTAACTAATTCCGATCAACGTAAAATAACGCATTAATGACATTGCGTCTAAGAAATTTAAACAGCCCATGAGTATTATATCTACTTATACTACGACGTAGAAACTAGCAGTGTGAAGTAAAAGGGTACGGTTTAAAAGATTAATACGGAAAATGATCCAGCAAAGAAATTCAAACAAATGAAAGTTTTTTAAGTGAAAATCAACGGCATGAACAATGTTCGGTAGACGGTAGACACAAAGCTCAACATGATTCGACAGAAAATGAGTCGAATAAATTGATATGAACGTTCTTTGTACAATGAATATGAATGTAGAAAGAGATACATACTAGCTGAATGGGATAACTGAGCTGATGACGAGGACGAAGTTAATATTATTGAAATATAAAATCATGCCTTCAAATTGAGTTCAAAGATTACGATCAAAACATTGCTGAGAATCAATACGAATTAGGTTTAGTTGTAAGAAATTTTCGTTTTTCGGAAAGCAATTGTAATGACGAAAGTGTCATCCTAAGATTTCGTTTTAGAGGGCCATTAAGCAAGCAGACCACTCGAAAATATCGAACGCATGCGGACTGAAAATCAACAACCGACAGTGCAAGAATTCATAGATCTGAGAATGCCGCCGATTCTTCGTAAAGTATCTACCTGTCTTTAATAAGGCTGCTGTTTTATAATTCACCACTGTCGTTAAATTAGAACAGGTAATCCATATTTGTCCATTTGGAATGTGTTGCTTTTCTCAAAGATAAAACCGCTGTTGAAAAAAAAAAGAAGATTTCAGACTGTGGATGAGGCAGTTGATGGCGATTTCGAAATACGTCTTTGCAGATGGTTTTGTAAAGGACGCTAGGTTAAGTGTGTGATATCACGATGTTCCAAGCGAAGTAATGGAAGCGGACCATGGCGCCATGAGCTTAGGTCGGTTATTTTTCCGTGGATATTAAATGACTGCATCATTTGTGG
>OZ038491.1:60244923-60257423 GCA_964036315.1 Acanthosepion esculentum
TGTTTTTATATATGCGAGGAAGCCATTTTGTATGTGCAGCGCATGCGTACGGTCGAAGAGATCGCTCGTTCTCTCTTGAATATAAACCAAGATAAATGCAGTCTTTATCAAGTGTAGCTGCGCTTTTTCTTGTCGCAGAGGAGCAAAATGGGAATTGTAGACATGGAAGATATTGAGAATGAATAGGTAAATTTTTCCCCTGTTCATTTTGCGATGATATTTCTACAAATCAATCATTTGCAGGAGGTTTTTATTTAGAATGCTTATCCCAAACAAGAGATCAAGTTTCAACAGAGCAAAAGTTTCGCTCTCGATTTCACTCTCAAAATCTATCTGTTTTATTCAGTCTGAGTTGACAGTCTACATCCATACATATATGAGGGGGGTGCTGAAAAGTCATCTGCCCAGTCTCCAATAATCCAAAGCTTGGTCGGTTAATAGATTTGGTGAAATGGGACAAATTGTAAACATTTCACCAACACCTTGTTTTTAATCATTCTCACCCCATGCAAGGTAGTAAAGCCACTAAGACACAATGGTTTATAGGGTGTGGAAGAATCAGGAACAAAAATATTAATAATGACCAGGGAGAGGAAAGAGTAATCAGAAGGAGAGTTGATAGCGATTGACACTGCTTTTTAAGTTTTGCAGATTAAAGTTGGCTGGAAAGAATGCAGCCGGTAGAGAGTTCCACCAGCGAGAAAAGAAACTTACGGTTACATCTAGCCAGCTCAACCGGAAATTGATGAGACCTCGTCGCCAGTCTAATACTGCGCTTGAATTAAAAAGCCTAGATACCATAGCAAGGAGCTCATCCGAACAATTACCATGAAAGTATTTACAGAAAAGACACAGGGGTCAACAAGTCGGTGTGAAAATGACTGAAGCCGAGTATCCGGATCAGGATCTATAATATTGCTGATTCTTCTTCGGATTTTTTCAAGGAGTTCGAAGTAAATAGCAGGGACACCAGACTATATGTGGCAGCAATATTCTAAACATGGAATATACAGGGGTTGGACAAATTAATTGAAACACTTGTTAAATTCAAAGAAAATTTATTTAATATGGAGTTGGTCCTCCTTTAGCCTCACATACAGCTTTAATACGTCTAGGAATGGAATCATACAGCTTCCTGACTTCACCCAGAGGAGTTTCCAGCCATTTTTCTATTAACAACTGCTCTAGCTCTTTAAGGCACGACGGTGGAGGATAGCGGCTCAAAATGCACAACAAATATTTAATAATATTGATATCTGGAGATTGGGGAGGTCACTCCATTATGTTCTAGCTCACTTTCATGCTCTTCATACCAATTCTTAACCACTCAAGCGGTATGTATTGGAGCATTATCGTCTTAGAAGATGCAGTCACCATCAGGAGATAAGGTCTGGGACATTGGATGAACATGATCACCCAAAATGTTCAGGTAACCTTTTCTGTTCATTCTACCACGCAATGCAACTATTGGACCGAGACATTTCCATCATATAGCCACCCAAACTATCACTGATCCACCACCATGCTTCACTGTTGGAAGAAGGCAGTCAGGGTTGTAAGCTTCTTTGGGCTGCCTCCACACATAAACTTGCCCTGAAGTTGGGAAAATAGAAAAACTGGACTCGTCTGAGAATATGACTTGCGTCCATTAGTCTTCAGATCAGGCATTGTGATCTCTGCACCACTTCAACCACTTCTGAATGTTGCGAGTGGAGAGAAGAGGTTTCCTTACGGCGGCTCTTCCATGATATGCAGCCTTAGCCGTCACTTTGGCCGCAGTAGTCCGATGATTTTCCGCCACATTGCGTTTCAATGCACGTCCGTTCCTGTCGCTAAGTTTGCAAGTCCGGCCCGAATTGCTATGCTTGCTAGAGGTTTTACCCTGTTTCTTGAATTGCGTCATAGTTCTTGATATGGTAGCTCTTGAAAAACCAAACAGTTTAGTAACCTTAGTGATCGAGGCTCCTGCCATGCGAGCTCCAACATTTTGCCCATTTTCGAACTCAGAGAGGTCACGCATTTAGCTTAAATTTTACTAAATTCTAAAAATAAATAAGCCAAAGACAGTAAATTAGATAAATAAACATACTTGCAATAGATATAACCTGCAATTACGAAGTTTTAGTTAAAGTTCTTAATATAATAGGTCTTTGAAATACAAGAGTGGAATTTGCACCTGTTTCAATTATTTTGTCCAACCCCTGTGTGTATGTATATATATATATATCGTTTCAACCTCAAGCATGGTGCTAAGGCTACTAGGGTGTAGGGGGTTACAGGGAGTGAAAGAGAATGAGAAGACTTTAGAAGAGTAAGGATTGAGGAAAGGACAATAAAGAACAGAATTCGATTCGACGTTTCATTTAAATTTTTAAAGATTGCAGGTGGAAAGGAAGCAAGAGTTCGGAAAGAGTTCCACAGGTGAGAAGTGCGAGAAAAGAAACTATTAGAATAGAAGTGGTGGTTGCCTCTAGCGAGCTCAACAGTAAAACGATGAGACCTAGTTGCCAATCTAGTAGCACGTTTAAATTCATGTAGTCTAGGAACGTAGGGAAAAAAGCGCATCAGAACAGTTGCCATGAACATATTTGAAAAGACAATATGTGTTCGTGTGCGTTTATTTTACGAATGTCTACATTTGTGCGTGTCACAAGGCCGAGTGGGGAAGGCGGGTGAACATTGTGTTCTGCTCCTACTTAGGACGATTCAAGATCCATTCGCTATAAAAAATGACACTCAACCTTCTCCATTTAATCTTGACATAGCGACCTAATAATAATTTAAGATTTCTGAATATAAAAAAGTATTTCCTTTTTTTTTTTTACAAAAATACATAAAAAATTACAATGACATGACAGGAGAGGTGGTGAATATATTAATTGATAAATGTTCCATAAACTTCTCTCTTGACCGACTCCAGAGTTTCGCGCAATATCGCTCATCAGAGTCAAGAGGACCCGGTAAATCTATTTATAAATATCCGGCCCAGGCTCGAAGACTTATAAATAAATACAATGAGCGATATAATATAGTTATTTCGTGAGAAGTTTTAATAAAAATTCTGCTGACCTTAAAATACATTGCATTCTCGTATATACGGGCATATAAATCTATCAGTGTTTAGAATGATATTCTACAAAGGTCTATCAGATTCTTCTAGAATATCTATCAGTACACCAAGTTCCCAATTTATGTATAAACATGCATGTAAAAATTCAGAAATAAATTACATACATCTGTAAAAGGACAATATGAATAAAGACAAAATGAAAACTTATTTACTAACGTTTCGTTCATAGTTTGCTTTATGAATATGTTAGAGCGTTCTTAAAAATTCTGAAAACTCAACGATGTTTTCCCTATACGTTACTTCTTTTTATTGGTAAATGTTGCAAAATGAAATCCTTACATTAACCTTGAAATAGGTCCATCAGGTTACGAAACGCTTTGATAAAAAAACAAAACAAATTTCTCTTTTACCTAATCATATATATTACAAAAATATACATTTTTATCCACACCGATAGCACAACCCAGAGTTTCATGCACAACGCTATATTCCGGCGCTGAGTAGATATTGACCGTTACTTAATTTAAATTTTAAAATATCTGGTTAACGAAATGCTGAAACATTATTTTAGGGTTTTTAAAAAAAATGCTTTGAAGCTCCGAGTCGTGCTACCGGTGGGGATAAAAATGTATATTTTTGCATATATACTTAATAACTCTGTTATTAAGTATATAATCGAACACCGCTACTCATGTGTGCGTTTTATATATATTTGTGTTTTATGCAAATATTTTCCCAAATCAGTAAAACTGCCAGTTGTAAATTTTCCCCGAGAAAACAAAGCCTAAGTGTAAAATTACATGAAAAAGTAACATTACAGCTTCATTGCAGTAAGATCCAGAAACGGATATGGAGCGTAATTGGCCCTGATTTGTCATCTTGTCTGCAGTCGCTCTCTCACAGACGCGCCGTTGCCTCGCTCTGTCTTTTTTACAAATATTTTCACGGTAATTGCTCCGATTAGCTGCTTTCGCTGGTTCCCAGGCATTATGAATTTAAGCGTCCTGCGAGGCTGGCATCCCGTTCCCATCCCTTCACTTTTGAAACTGTTAGATGTAGACGTCTCTTTCTACTCCAGTTTCAAAAGTGAAGGGGTGGGAATGGGATGCCAGCCTCGTAGGACGCTTAATTTCATAAGGCCTGGGAACCAGCGAAAGCAGCTCATCGGAGCAATTACCGTGAAAGTATTTGTAAAAAAGACAGATTTTCGGCATGGTATGTCAGGCTACGGCCTATAGGAGTAAAGTTGAAAACACCTACAGTTTTATTTTGAAACACCCTAATTTGAGAACAGTTGAAGTGAGAGAGTTGTGTCCCTTTAATTGCATTTATCACTAAAAGCCAAGATGGCGGAATCCAAAAACAATCGGAGTAATGAAAAATTGGGAATCCAACATTTCAGGATGGCGAGTCCGGATCCGGTCGGAAATATTTTTAATTTGTTCACGGAGTCTGCCTGATTCCAAAATGCTAGAATATGTTGGGCTGCGGCCTCTAGGAGAAAAGTTGAAAAAAGTGTGACACACTGACATTCGCATTTATTATATAGATGGGATAATTCATTTTGTATTGTGTCTATTTAACACGTGTACATAATAGCAACACGTATAAATATTCGACAAACTTCCCCCCCCCGTTTAACCGTTAAAATGGTGACACTTTTGGCAGATTCAAATTCTAACTCGCTAACAATTTCAGGATGTAGCCAACAAAATCTCGTCTACTCGTTGACTGACAAGGAACAGTTTTTCATTATGATTGGAACGGTCGGAAACTTGAACAAAAGCAGAACAAGTAAACTAAGGACCGAATTTTGATCCCGACGAACATCTTTTCCGAACATTGAAAAAAAAAAAAAATCCAGAAACAGTGCAGCATTGTCAGTTGATATTATAACAAAATTTATTCGGATGAATTCTTGCTACCTAAATACACCTTATATCTACGTAACAGATATTTAGTTGAAGCAGATTTCAAAACGCACAGAAATAACCCATTACACGAGTAATAATGTGACGAGACTTCCTTGTTAGCCATCGCTCTTCGAGAGATGCCCAATACACTCACGGAGACGTTCATATCAAACTTGAGACTTAACGGCATAAAACTTACCTATCTAAAAATGTAAGGTAAACGAACGCTGAATAGCCAAGCAAGACCGAAGATAAACAAATAGACTCAGAAGTAATACGCCAGGCTTGGACAACAAAAAAAGCAATAATGATCACATTATTTACAATGACAACAACAAGCAGCAAGTAAGTTCAGTGGCAGCTGTATCTACTGCTGCGTCTGTAATATGAACAATTTGTTCTGGTTCAAGTAACAAACTTGTATGATTCCCCCCAAATATCTTATTAATATTGAACCTTTGATGCCGTGTCTTTTTGATCTACATAAAGCATTGGTGTCTTTTCAAGAAAACACACAAGATTTCTTCCAAAACAGCAACGCTCAACAGTGACGTTGCATTTATCTGCAGGCAATTCTATGGTCAGAACGACTTCCTGCCGAAGAGAATTTTTATCATTCGGTTATAAAAGATTTTAAAACTGACGCAACTGTACACGATTTAATGTCCATGTAAAAGATTTGACACTGTATAATGGATAGCAACAGGCTTAATTACAAAGAGATCGACTCTTTCATGTATGGAATCGACTAACGTTACGATTCCTATAATAAAACAGACATCGGAGCCAAATCAATGAATGAATAATCTTCTTTTTTGGATTTCTTCGAAGAAGGCTTCCCGAAATGCAACATTGTCTTAAACGTGAAACCGTTTTACAGGATTTTATGTTCACTTTTCACTGCTTTAGATTTTTGCCAATTTCTTCAACAATTAATCAGCCACGAAATTTTTTTATAAATAAGACTTTTATATTCAAACGTCACGAATATCCGGGAACCTGCACAATCGTCAACAACGTTTGTTTCCATCAAGAGGAGCAGACATTTTCTTTTCAGAGCCAATTGTCCATATGGAAAAGCAGCGGATTTTATCAGAAGGCCAGAGTTCCACTGACAGAGTGCCTAGGTTTACTGGACAGTTTTAAAGAACATATTGGTCCTTCCTTGAAGATGAACTGAATCCAGTTGACAAAACAGAGCTTTCTGTTCTGTTTTGTTTGCATCATTTCTCATCACATTTACAGTTTGAACTTAGTGAAAATGAAACTGAAAAAGATTCTCAACAGGAGCGATATCGCCACCCACCAACGGGCGATTCTTTCTCTGAGGGAGGCAATCAGTTTTCAAAAACAATTTCTTTTCTTTCATAATAAGTGGAAACATTCGTAAATATAGAATTACGTGTTTATGTTTTAATAAACGTTTCTAAATTTATGCTTTTTCATCTGTTTACGAAATTATGTCTTTAACCCTTTAAGGACGAAATAAACTATTTTTAATGAAAGCTCATCACAATGCGTCCGGCAGAAATACGTTTTTTTGCAGAACAGTTACACATCTCTAAATGTTTCAACTGAACGAATGATTTTGAAACATTTCGTTCAGTATCTGGTAGCAAGTGTCGTCTGCTGTCATTCACTGAGGTGCGCATTGTTATGTAGTGTTTGAACAGTAATCGTGTGAAGAAGTTTTATGTTGGTCTGGTTACAGTGATAATATTAATAATGAGATCAAATATTAGGGACAACCGCTAACTCGGCACCAGGACAACCAAGCACCGAGACAACTCACAGTCAGGACAACTTGACTTTTTTGAAATTTGAAGTTTTAACATGATTAAATTAATGAAATATTTTAATTTTTATAAAACAAACCAAGAAAACAGTATGAATTTAATTTATTTACTCTTTTTAGTTATATAAATTTTCAAAATTAAAAACAAGTATATATAATAAATGTATTTATATTAATTTTAAAGATAAAAAATTAAATTTAATCATTGTATTTGTATTAATTTTAAAAATAAAACAAATATAATCATTATACTTATATCGATTTTAAAAATTAAATAAATTATTATAAAAAATAATTATAATCATTTTATTTATGTCTATTATTTACATTATTCGGACTATAAAACCATATTTATTACAACGTTTCGGCCGTTGTACGCTCCGGCCTTTATCAGGTGGTTGGAATGTCGAACTGGACCCTTTATCTTGCTCACTAGACTGTTCTAGTTGTCAGTTACCAGTTATCTCCTGTTAATAACTTCTGAAAGTTTTCCACTGCCTTAACCAGGTATTGAACTCATACTCTTTGGGTCCTGTCACTAACTAACGCCTTTATCCACTGTGCCATGTGTCCTTGAGGACATCTGTGTATGAATTTCTGGGTATTATAAACCTAATGTCTTCAGCAACGTTTTTTACCAGTGCTCATATTGCAATTTTGGCTATTATCAGTACATGTTTTTACCAGAGCTCGTATTGCAATGTAACGTTGAAACGTTGTAATAAATATGGCGACAAAGATGAGGACAATAGTCCGAATAATGTAAACAATACCTCATCTCAGAAATGTAGACAGTTATTTATGTCTATTTTAAAATGAAAAAAAAAGTCATGTTTTCCTGACGTTGACTTGTCCCGGTGTTTGGTTGTCCTGGTACCTATATTTTTAGCCCTTTTTTCATTAATCACGTGTACCAAAAAGCAATGTAGACAATATGCAGAGGAGGATTTGGCTTATGGCTTTGTAGAAAGACCGTTTGATCCAATACAAACCTATGCACCTTATTTGCAACAGCTTTTTTTTTCTAATGAAGCGATGAAACCGTCAAGGATTTTAGAGCATTGAAAAAGAAATATCCCTGAGAAAGTGAACAAATCCTTTGCTTATTCTGAAAATTTAAAAGAAAAACTTTAACCTACGAAATACTCTTCCATCTTATTTGAAAAACAAACTACAGAAACAAATGATGGTGACTTTCTTGCATCTTATCAGATAGCGCAATTAATTGCCAAAACTGGAATTGCACATACAGTTGCTGAAAATCTTATTAAGCCTTCCTTTGAAATTCCCATGAAAACCCTGCTGTAGCAAGATTCGGCAAATGCCTTAAAAGCGTTGCCACTGTGCAATGATTCAATCCGGGGAAGAAATGATGAAGTATCAGCAGAAATAGTAATAAAAAAAGCACTAAATTCTCAATTCAGATTGAGGAAACCTCGGTAAGCGATAACAGAGTTATTCTTATAGTATATGTTTGTTATACAGATGATTACTGCAAATTGTGTAAAGAGTTGTCGTTCGTGAAACTTTTAGAAACAGATACCACTGTATTATCCATTTTTGAAGCTGCAAAATTCTTGGTTTGATGAAAATCAAGTACTCTTTGAAAACTTCATATCCTGTACAAAGAATGGAGCTTCATCCATGTTTGGTAAGCATAAGGAATTTATTGCGCATTTTAAAATATGTTCTTTTATTCTTTTATTGTGCATTGCGTGGCTCATCTTCACCATTTAGTTGCCAAAAATATTAGCCCTGATCTTCAAGAGTCATTGACAGTAGTTATTAAAACAGCCAATAAAATAAAATCTCACAGTAAATGGCAAACTTTTTTGAAAATTCTGTATTGATACCGAAAAACAGGATATAATACTTATCTATACGGAAATCCGTTGGCTTTCGAATGGAAACTACCTGGCCAGATTTGTAAACCTATTTGGTACGGTAGTTCATTTCTTGGAAAATATGGGCGAAAAAAATTTGGCAGAGGAAATCGAGCATCACAAATGTGACATTTTAGCATGGATTTTTCAAAAGTTCAATGAAGCTTCACTCCAGATTGAAAGTAAATTATGCACATTGCTAGATTGCAAAGAGTTCTGAAAACCTTTTCTGGAAAAATTAGACTTATTTTGAGTTAATATACAAGAGCAGAATTTCAATAACATCCCGAGTTAACAGAAGTAAGTGGACACTTCTCAGGACAAAGTAGTAAAAAGTACGCAGAATATTTAGTGAAATTAAAAGAAAGAAGTAGCCGATTTTCAGATTTATTTACGTTACAAATCCATCCGTGGATTATGGATCCCTTCGGTTGTGATATAGAAGCTGTCAGTAAAAATATGCAGGAAGAACTTACTGAATTGAAACAATGATGAACGCAAGTACAAATTTGAAAGTGGTCGAATAACAGAATTATGGTTGTCAAATACAGTGAAACATCTATATCCAAACATGTGGTCTGAAATGGCTAAAATATTGCGATGCCTTCCAACCTCTTATTTGGTTGAATGTGGATTCAGTGCAATCAATAAAATCTTGACCAAAGAAAGAAGTAAAATTGATATATGTACTAGAGGAGATGTAAAACAAAAACTTACAAATTTCAAACCGAATATTAAATTTCTAGCAGCAAAGCATCAACCACAAGGATTACATTAAAACATAATTTGAGTAAAATTCTTACATTTTTACAAAAGGGTATGGACGATTACCTCGAAAAAAATAGCGAAGAAAAGGGTAAGAGGGTGAAAAAGATTGAAAACTTCTGCTATATTGGTATCTGTCTATATTTCTGAGATGAGTTATGATGTACACTATTTACATTATTCGGGCTATTGTCCTCATCTTTGTCGCCATATTTATTACAACGTTTCGGCCGTTGTACGCTCCGGCCTTCTTCAGGTGGTTGGAATGTCGAACTGAACCCTTTATTTCGCTAACTGGGGTAGACTGTTCTAGTTCCACGTGCCATGTTTAATGGATATGACTTATCAGTTATCTCATGTTAATTTCCCTCTGAATGTTCTCCACTGCCTTAACCGGGTATTGAACTCGCACATGTGTCCTTGAGGCAAATTTCCAAGCATATCTGCGATTAAGGGAATATAACGAACAAGAGCGGAAATGAAACAAGTTTTTCAAATTACTCAAGTAGAGATATTTAATTAGATATTCAGTCAGTTAAACGTCATACGTGATACACGCTTGGGGGATCATGTAACTTTCGATATATGACTGACGAGACAGAATTTATCCGTCAGTAATTTGCCATTTCTTTCTGCGGTATACTGGTTGCCAGCCAAGGCTAAAGAACCAAGTCTGCTCATTGAAACCATAGCTGGGGAGAGAAGAGATGGATTCATACCCTTCCCAACGACCTCGAGTGGAATTCGAACTCGGCTCTCTGAGTTCACGCTCCAAGCCGATATCCATTACACTATAAAAAAGGAGCATTTTTAAAGTATGTATTCACATAATATATGCAAATATATGAAAACATAGGCGAGGGAGAGCTAAGGTAAGAAAAATACTCCCCGTAAAGTGGTGATGGTACAGTGGATAAAGGCGTTAGTTAGATCCAGTGACAGGACCCAAAAATTGTGAGTTCAATACCCGGTTAAGGCAGTGGAGAACTTGGAGGTGGGAATTAACAGGAGATAACTGATAACTGACATACATTAAACATGACACGTGGAATTAGAACAGTCTACCTCAGTGAGCGAAATAAAGGGTTCAGTTTGACATTTCAATCACCTGAAAAGAAGCCCGGACCGTACAACGGCCGAAACGTTGTAATAAATATGGCGACAAAGATGAGGGCAATAGTCCGAATAATGTAAATAGTTTAAAAAAATTGTTATTTGTATTTCAATTCAGCACTTTACAGGAAATATTTTTTTCTTATTTTGCTCTTCCTTTCTGTTGTAATATATTTATATATTTTATGTGAATATATACTTTAAAAATGTTCGTTTTTAAAGCTCTCATGGCATTTTGTAACCCAACAGATTATATAGTTTGGTATTTTTACCTTTATTCCAGTAAACTCATTGTGAAGAATGGAAGGGACGAAACTATACCGAATGACGCATTTGGTGTGGTTCCAAACCTTCCAATTAAATAACAGGTGATGTTTGCTCGACCGACACCTAAGATGGACTACCTTACATTTTGTATATTGTAATGACTTTGACAATTAGAAAGAATCGGTGAAAAGTTTTGTTTACCCCGACACAAACATTGGGGAGCGCTGAGGGAGCCGTAACTACATAAATTATGTTGTTACAGCCTTCCAAATTCAGCAACAGGTGAATATTTTCTATGGTTGGAGTTGTTAGCACGACATCCAAGATAGCTTACTTTACAAGACTAAAAGTCACACTCTTCCCGACAATATATATATATATATATATATATATATATATATATATATGATCCTTTGGTTATGTGGATAATTCCGAAGAGTCACTAAAAATATCCATGTAAATCACCTAGTAGAAAGATCAATGTATGAGATTAATAAATCATACAGAACAATATAACAGGGAAAATTACCTTACATTAGAATTTTTCAGCTATAAACTATATATATATATATATATATATATATATATATATATATGCAGAAATATAGTCTTAAAGTGTGCTATATTTATGGGGTAAAGTGCTCAATATCAGAGATAGGGCGTGTGTAAATATAAAAGTGGACATGGAAGTCAGCACTTAGAGGCGACAGTCTGTTTCATGCTAGTGCAATCGTCAGGCGACTAGTCGCCTGACGATTGCACTAGCATGAAACAGACTGTCGCCTCTAAGTGCTGACTTCCATGTCCACTTTTATATATATATATATATATATATATATAGTTTATATAAGTCCCAATCTCGCGCATAGTACCACCTCAGAATTTTTACTTATAAAAATGATTTTATCATATATCTCGTGGACCATGCGAGTTCCTTTTTAAGACCAAATGATAATAGACTAACCTCTTTTTCTCTATCTCTTTATCCCATCTTCTAGTTAAATAAGTTAGAAAATGTAAAAGAGAATGATAAAAGTATCGTTAGTAACGCTATATGCATTGCATAAACGCGTACAGCCATAAACAAGCGGACGAGAAAGAGCTGAACATCTTATAAACGTGAACAACGGAATTTTATAATACAATACTAATATGTGAATATTACATGTATTATTATTGGATAAAGTTAAATTAAAATATCATTTCATCAAAATCACGTTTGTTTTGACGACAGTAAATGGATATGTAGTTTGGTCAATGGTTTAGCCAATTCCAGCAGAGTACATAGGCTAATTTTATATCTCGTGTATGATGCGGCCTCTTTAAAACTAGCATCAAAATTAGGTCTTCAAAATTTGCATGATACAGAAGTATATATCGTATATAATGCACAGCATAGATCGCAGAATAAACAGTCACAATATTTGAGGGAGAAGTCAGTTCATGGATTTTGCGAAATCAACATAAAAAATTGCTCCATCCGTTACTTGAACTCGTTTAGTTTGTTTCCCATTTTGACGATAACTCCTAGACCACCCACACATTTGTTATTGGTAGTTATTCAACTTGACTAAGCAAAGCATCGTGAGTGGTAATGACAGGAGGTCCATTACGTGACAAACGGGAATGTTTATTTTTCTTTGAATCTCAGCGTTCAGATTACCGACTTTTCGCCTGGATTCAAACGACAACCT
>OZ038491.1:60262423-60279923 GCA_964036315.1 Acanthosepion esculentum
ATCTCGATGAAGACTTGCCCATTTTGACAGAAATTAGATGTTTTATAGCTATACGAAATACATCATTTAGCGGCAAATAATAATTTCACACAAAATTGAAACCATGTTTTATTGATTACTGAGCAGAGTCCTCTTCAAATATGACCGGATTATTTATACATAAATCAGCACTTCTGTCTCTCCAAGATGCTTGAGATCAGAGTGTAGTATCTGTGTACTCGATGAAAAGTAGTATTTTTCTTTATAATAGTTTATATATAATATTCATGATAAATTAAGAAATATAAGCACAACTGTCAGTTTCATGCTTGTGATTGCCGAAGTGTTAAATTGGCACTTGTGCTTATACTTCCTAATTCATTATTATTATTATTATTATTATAGTATCTCTGTCTTTTGGAGATTGAGCCCTGCTTTTAAAATCGACGCTGTATGATAGCAAATTTTGTTGTTATCATTAATAACTATTATATAAATAATTGTGTATTTGGGCAGCGACCATCGTTTATACAAGTTTCTTTAAAGACAAATGACAAGGTACTGTGATTAAGCTTTCAATTCAATGTTCTTTCGTTCTATATATCAACTATACCAAGAAATATAAAACAATTACGGTTTTTTTAAATAAACAGTGTTGATTACATTTACCAGCCTGAATGTTCGAGAAATTTCGTAGAAATTATGCGTTCTCCGATAGATATATTTCTCTGTGACTGAATGTTAACAGCACGACAGACTATATGTCGGTTCCCATAAGAAGCGTTACAGGCCCGATACCTGTATAAGAACGCCTATTTTCTACGAAATTCCTCGAACATTCAGGACGGTAAATGTAATTAATGTTCATATAAGTTGTTTCTTTTCTGTGTAAAAATTGTCCAACTGTGCTGCATATACTAGCGTTTTCGGATGTATATATTACACACACAGACGAAGGGATACTGAAAAATTAAATATATATAACATAATATAATATTATATATATAACATATATATATATATAAAATATATATATAAAATATATATATATATATATATATATATATATATATATATATAAAAAATATATATATATATAAAAAATATATATATATATATATAAAATATATATATATATAAAATATATATATATATATATATAAAAAATATATATATATATATAAAAAAATATATATATATATATATATATAAAAAAATATATATATATATATATATATAAAAAAATATATATATATATATATATATAAAAAATATATATATATATATATATATATATATATATATATATATATAAAAAATATATATATATATATATAAAATATATATATATATATAAAATATATATATATATATATAAAAAATATATATATATATATATAAAAAATATATATATATATATATAAATATAAAATATATAAATATAAAATATATATATATAAATATAAAATATATAAATATAAAATATATATATAAATATAAAATATATATATATATATATATAAATATAAAATATATAAATATAAAATATATATATAAATATAAAATATATATATATATATATATAAATATAAAATATATATATATATATATATATATATATATATAAATATAAAATATATATATATATATATAAATATAAAATATATATATATATATAAATATAAAATATATATATATATATATATAAATATAAAATATATATATATATATAAATATAAAATATATATATATATATATAAATATAAAATATATATATATATATAAATATAAAATATATATATATATATAAATATAAAATATATATATATATATATATAAATATAATATATATATATATATATATATAAATATAAAATATATATATAAATATAAAATATATATATATATATAAATATAAAATATATATATATATATATATATATATATATATATATATATATATACACACACACACACACGTATTTATATATATGAATAAAGAAGGCACAAAAATCTATTTTCTAAATGGTTGAATGATTGTTCTTCGCCAAGACCAACTTTGCGATGAATGTTTTCTTTGATTTCAAATGAATGCCAGATGGAAAGATGACCAATGTTATTTCAGCTGCAATGTATTTTGCAATTTAATGCTGGCCGTTCCATTCCGAAAGCTAGCGACAGAGAGAAAAAACTTGGAAAAATAACTGAATGAGTGACTTACATGAATAAAATCTAACAAAGGAAGCCAAATTTTTAGAAGAGAAGCAGTGGAAGTAATAACAAAATTTCGCCCGAGTGGAAAAAGCCACAGTATACAAACGTTTTGTGACTTGACATCCACACACAAAGATACAAACACATGGTTTTCGGGACTCGGAAATTTGGAAACCTATCTCCGAGCTGGAAAGTGGTCAATAGTTTTCTTTGGGCAACAGGAGCTATGGTCTATGAGAATTATGCGAATTTTGGATAGATATTAGCGGCATGGGGGAATTTCGACAATCCACGAATGGTTCAAGACCAAGGTAACCAGTGGTTGACAAGAATGGTAATGACACAAGGACAACAAACACTGCATTAAGTTAGATACCATTCCAACGCTGGTGCTACTAAACCCATCAATACTTTACAGCATACATTATATTCCATAGAAATTCATCGTTTGTCGACTAAGAAAGATATTACTGTTACAATATCGGCAACTGTGCTATGGTATCAGGGACAATTGGTGTCTAGCTTGCGAGAGATGATGATCGTATTATGTTACTGATCTATCCTTTCTGGAGGTCATTTTTCAAGCGGATAGTGATTTGGAGTGTGTTTTGATGCCGTTCGCAACAAACACTAGTGAGATTAAAAACTGTGTGCGATATCCAAAAACCCCGTGTCACTTGTTTTATAGCGGTTGTTTCGGCAACATAATCCGACCCACCACCGTTTCAAAAATACTCCATTCCCTTCAATGCTCGCATAGATTTAGCCGCCAGGAACTTATAAGGGCCATGTCAGAGACATCATTAAATAATCCCTTGTAAACTAGTCATATTCTTAAATAGCCTTGTTAGATCGAAACTTACAATGGATGTCATGCCTGGTGGCAAACCCGTTCAGAAACTGAATATAAACGCTTTTTTAAGATCAATGGTTTTAAATGGCTTTGGTCGACAGAAGCCTGGGTGGCTTCACAAAGACCATCTTTCTTTGAATCTTATGAAATGGCGCAACAGAATCGCAAAGAACTGTACCAAATAACAGAAACCATATCATCTGATGGCTATAAACAGCAGCAACTACTGAAGGGGCCAACATATGTCAGAGAAAATGATGACATATTCAAGATGTTAACATTCCACATCAATTCAAATAAAAGGTTAGGAAGGTAACCCCCATTAATATTGGAAAAAGCGATAACATCTACTAAACTTAAGAAACCTATTTTCCTGAAAGACTGATTTAAGAGAAAGATTTTTTAGAAATTTCAACAGGAAGCAATACTCTCTGCTCGGTCAATGAACACTGAATGTTTCCTTGTAGAGAAATGACTAATATTATCATTACCGTCTGTGTTCAACGATTTTCTTGGGTCAATGGTTAAAAAATTGTTTTATATTCGTTAATCCTATAAATCGTTAAGGATATAATCCTTTATAAGACCCTATAGACTGGCGCTATAGCATCACAAAAGAAGAGCTATACCAAATTTTAAAAAAAAACACACATTAAAATTGGAAAACATTTGATTAGAACAGAAAATAATGATATAATCAATATATCAAATTTCTAAGCTACAAAACACAGAAAGAATAATTAGAAAGGAAACTCCAATATTAAAAAGAGCAATAAAATTTAAGGGAATTGAGAAATCTAATTACTTGAAAGATTTGATTTAAGATTTGGGTCAAATTCAACCGACAGTAATACCAATTGCTCGTTTAATGAAAGCTGAATATGGTGGAGGCAGTTTATTTTAACATGACCTTGCTTAAACAACTTAGCTATTAGACAGACTACAACACTGACACTAACTCTGGCTCTTTCGTGTAGAGGAAGAACATAAATTTTATTTATTTTTAGAATGCATATTTGGTTAGATTATAAAGATCTACCGAATTGTATATGATGAAGGATTATGGCTTTAACAAGTCATTGGGGACAAATTTGCTCTGTTTGTGTCTTTGCGGGAGAGGTTGCTGAAAATTCAAACTCGACCAAAATTCGCCAGCCCCACACAAAAGATAAATGAAAAAATAAAACAATGTTTGGTTACTTGATCAGATTTTGTGAAGCAGGCCCAGACGAGACGTTTGCAACCCTATATCATAAATTTAACAATAAAAAAGAAGAAAGCCACTCTCACTTATGAACACGGTCACAATGTAATGACTGTGTTCGCAAATTAAAACATTCGCATTGCTATATATATATATATATATATATGTATGTATATGTATATTATATATATATAATCTACATATTCAGATAAACAGAAAAAAACATCGTTGATAATAGCTAATAATTCTGAAATATAATTTATTATTTACTTTTTCCTTAATAGGAAGAGATAGGTTCGCCTATCTCCCGGTTCACACACCTCCCGCGTTTTTGAAAAAGGCGTAGTAGTTTATCGCTTGTTTCATGTTTCAAATTGGGTTTCTGGTTTGTTCTAAAAACATTTTCATTCTCTTTCACTAACAGTAGACTCTTGGAATGAATTGTCATGCTTGGCCGGGTAAATTGATAAAAAACAAGTATGTATATATATATATATATATATATATATATATATATATATATATATATATATATATATATGTATGTATGTATGTATGGGGGGTGTATGTATGTATATGTCTTCACTTATGTTTCGTTCTCATCAGTATCTCTACAGTTGTGTTTATCTACGCGCAGTGGCGAATATTTTATACAAAATATCTAGATATCGATTTTTTATCTCTCCTATATATATATATATATATATATATATATATAAACTGTGCCTATAGATTTAAGTGGATGAGATTGGAGGAGTGGAAGAAGCTTTGAATGATGACTAATGAAAAAAAAGTTTGACCATGCGTGTGAAAAGGTGACCATATTTCAGGTCACTGAACGGACACTGGTCAATCGACTGCTGCCAATGGACATCGATATTGTTCTATGTAATTTCACGAGCTTCCTTCTCAAGATCGAATTAAATCACCAGCCTATCTCTTCATGTCTTACTGTGCCCAAGGATAAACTTATGCATGTATAAGCAACGAATCTTCAGCAGCCACTTCTTCAATACACTTCCGAGATAAGTTTATTATATATATATATATATATATATATATATATATATATATAATTGATTATTTTTAACCCGGCTTTTTTTATTACTTCAGACCTTATTATATTTGATAATTTCATTTGAAATAAACGACCCATTTTTATTTTAAACGATAAAAATATAGAAGGTATGATACAGGTAATGGTAAAAGTGCTCAAAATCAGTAATAGGGCGTATGTACATATAACGGAAGACCCTGAGGTCAACATCGAGCAGCGACAGTCTGTTCCTCGCTTGAACGCAATCTCTCTCTCTCTCTCTATATATATATATATATAAGGAATGAATAGTTTTAATCTTCAAGCTGACATTGTTTCTTATTCCAAACGTTTTGTGAATGTTTGAGTAGACGCCCCGATTTTTGTGAAAGAGTGAATTACGTCTACCGGCCTGTGCATTCGAGAGACTTAATAAAAAGCACATTTATTAAGTCTTTCGAATCCGTAGGACATTACACGTTGTTAATTTTTTTAACTGTTTTTTTTTTAAACAAAACAAAATAAAACGAGGCGTCTAATCAAACACACTAAAATAACGAGTTATATGTGCGTGTGTGTATTGCTAAAGATATCATTTGTTTATATATGAGTGACCAGTATCGGGGATAGAGCGTAAGTATATAAATAGTGTGAAACTGTCGCTCACCATTTTGTTTACACCATATAAACAATCTTGTGCCCCCTTGGAAATTTTTCTGGACTACGTACTCACATGACACATTCTATGACCTAAACGTTATTTTTAGTGGATCGCCATATTTGAGTAGACGCTCCGTTTATTTATTAAACGATACACCTTTTTCGTCTACCAGCCTGATTAATCGAGAAAGCTTATTAAAGAAAATATGTGCCCTCCGGCAGGTTTCGAACCTACGCGTCGCTGAGCAGGAGAAACCACCGTTAGATCCAACTCTGCGACGAATTGTCTCGTCTCGATCTAGTTAAAACTCAGGCCTCTACTCAAATATGGGTATCCATTGAAAATAACGTCTAAGTGATAAAATCTGTCGGATTAATAAAAAATCAAAAAAATCCATTACTTGTTTGGAAACAACGGAGATTATATATATATATATATATATATATATATATATATATATATATATATATATATATATTATATAACCTCGTTTGTTTCCTCACCTTAATAAGGAATAGCTATAGAAATATATTTTACATATCCTTACCCGTTTATATATATATATATATATATATATATATGTATGTACAAGGGTCATTCAATAAATAAGGTGAATTTTTCGGTATAAGGACTTCTAATACAGATAGAAGCTTACTTTTTTTTACTTTTCAATAATCTGCAAAAGAAATTACATCAATGTGAGAAAGAAGTAAAACAAAAAAAAAATAAAAAAAGAGTAAGCTTCTATCTGTATTAGAAGTCCTTATACCGAAAAATTCATTTTATTTATTTAATGACCCTTATATATATATATATATATATATATATATATATATATATATATTTATAAACACACACCTGTGTTTCAAATAGATGATAAAAAGGAATGGCAGTTTTGTTGGGTTTTTTTTTTTTTTTTAATTATTTTCAGAAATGGAAATTTTTGTTCTAAATGCCCGCAGCCTAAATTAAGGACGTGGGAGAAATTTCCTGAATATTTAGTCAAAGATGTGGTTAGATTATGGATGTCCGGGGGGGGGGGGGATCTTTCTCTCCAAAACGAATAACCGTGCCAACTCATCCATTTGAAATTTAGAGGAGCATAAATAAACTCAGTGTTGAATGTTAATAACATATATCGAACATTATAGAAATCAACTTTCAGATTAAAATTACCAACCCACATTCTTATAAATGAACAGAAAAGTAACGTTCCGAAAGAAATGCTTATGATGGTTTTACGGTACCAGAAGAGAATAGTATAGCGGCAGGAGTTCAAACTTCTAATCCACAATCCATCAATTTTAATTATGTTGCGGTGTCCTCCCTCTAAAGAGTCTATATTGGATTCTTCCGCCTACTATAAGGTTAGTAAGGCCTTAGGGAACAGTCGACTAGATTGTTCAACTGTCAAACTCTCTGCCTCGGCGGAGAGGAACTCAGACGAAACTTTGCCCTGCGGCAAAGTTTCGTCCAATGAGGTAGACAGTCCCTGAACCCGTTTAGGCGGTTTCAAAGGGAATATTTTTGGCCGAGCCTACGGGCTCGGAATACCCACAATAAACCGGCCTTGTGCCACATACACCCTCGCGGGGGGGGGGGGCTGTTAAATATTAACAGATTTGTTCACACTGTGCTGTCGAACTCTCTGCCTTGAGCTGGGAGGAACCCGGACGAGGCTTTGCCGAAGGGCAAATTTCTGTCCCGGGAGGTAGACAGGCCCTGAACCCGCTTATGCGGGTTCTAAGTGAATATTTCTGGCCTAGCCTACGGGCTCGGAGAACCCACAGTAAACTCGGCCTTGTGCCACATACATCACTCGTGGGGGGGATGTTAAATATTAACAGTCGAATAGATCTGTTCCAGCTGTGCTGGTCAACCTCTCTGCCTCCGGGCAGAGATCCCCAGACGAGGCTACGTCGAAGAGTAGAATCTCGTCTCGGGAAACAGCTACCCAACCTCGTTTTATACGAGGTCTATGGGGAAATTTTGGCCGAGACTATGGGCTCGGATTGCCCCACATTAAACTCGGCCTTGTGCCACATCCTACTTCGTGGGGAGGCTGGTAAATATAACAGTTGAATAGATTGAACGCAGGGTCATCTGACACACACTCACTAGTCGTGTAATACTCTTCTGTTCTACTTACTGTTTAATGTATTATCTGTAACACTTGTTTTGTTATTTCTTTAACCATTTACTTGGACACAACAGTTACAGAGAGCAGCACAATAACTGACGAAGAAGAGACATTCATCGAAGCTTAATGATCATTTACAGAGACCAAACTATGGATATGAGCACGGTTAGGCGGAGGAGGACTGTCAATCCACAAATTACCTAAAGCCACTCTCAGCTCAGGAACACTGATCATGGCCAGGAAATGTTACCATGAATGCATTGGAAACTATGTCGGGATCCCACGGAGGGTAACACAAGAACAGGATTTGATGAACTGCAACATCCTCATCTCAAACCAGAATAAAAATGACAGCCCTTGTTCATAATTTATGGAATTGTAAAGGTTCAAAATTCATACAACACCAGGTAATTCAGGTGACGCACTAACGAAGACGTAATGGCCACAACAACAAAGACAAGGATACTAATGCAAAAAATTGATGGTATATTGAACATATTATCCGACAATACGTCATAATACTAGTCGGAACCATGCAATAATAATACTATTTCCTCTTAGAAAATTCTTCAGCATGTGTAAGGATTCGGCTTCAACGTAATCTTGAAAACAACCAAGATGATGATAACAGTTCCAATACTTTAAGAAATAACGATAAAATCTTCTTACATAGCGTCAAGCAACATTTAAAGAACCGATAGTTGATGGTCGAAATAGATATAGTGAGACATTACAGTCTTGAATATTTTCCCAAGAAATGACAGCCATATCGGCATAAAATGGAGTGACAGAAGCAGCAATGAAGATAACATCAATGACAACACAAATAAAATAAGGCGACCAGTTCTGAACATAACCATGTATTATTCTGTTCCCGGTGATTCATGGACAGGAAACTGCCGATAAGTAGAACTTTGCACATCTACCTCTGTGTAGTTTCTTCCTGAATGAAGGGTTGTAAAAGTTATAATGACGGCTGTGATATAAGCGAAAGCCAATAATGGTCGCCAGTATGGCTGTGCACGTTAGGTGCCGAGTCATTTTGAGGCAACAGAATTTTATCGTTTATCGCGAGACTTAAGCCGAGAACGGAAACTGACGTCCATGCGACACGATTTGCTCGTCATTATAAGAGCATTTGAAATTGAGGAAAGCCTGGTGACAGACGACACACACAGCGTAAATGTGGCGATGGAAAACAGAAAGAAAAGAAGGAAAGAAAAGTGAAAAGAGAAGAGGAAGTTGACGACAAAAGTGATAAAAACAGATATGCAAAAAAGAAAAATAAGATAAGTGAAGAAAATTAAGATCTCTAAACATTTCTCTCTTGTATGCATATATATATATATATATATATATATATATATATATATATATATATGTGTGTAGGACGAAACGGCCACCAGTGCTTTCTGCATTCTGTTATGGATTCTTCTAGACTCGATGAATTAATTATGATTATTCAAATCCGCCTTAATTTCTATCACCGCTTCAACCGACTTCTAATGGTCCGGATGGGGTGGATTGGGGACAGAAGACATGACTCATAGGGGAACAGTCCGTTGGTATAAGAAGAGTCGGATGAGTCACGCGAGGGAATTTGTGAAGAGCTGGCGCTATATAGAGTCTGGTTTGTTACCTCTCCGTCACCCGCTTGCGTCATATCGTAACAGTCCGGGTTCGATTCTCGGCAGTGGATGCGCACTGCTGATGAGTCCCAAAAACAAAACGAAACGGCCGTCCAGTGCTTTCTGCATTCTGTTCAATGATATATATATATATATATGAGTGTGTGTGTGTGTGTGTGTTTGTGTGAGCCCAGTCCTGTTGGTTCTATAGACAAATTCTTTCTTCCTCACTTTCTATGATTTATATGGTAAAATAATAAACTGTCTACAATACACACACATTATATATATATATATATATATATATATATATATATATATATATATATATATATATGGATAAAATAACTGAAAATAAATTTGGGTGTTTTTTTGCGAAAGTATTTATTTATATGTTTTCATATATATTTAATATTTCAGACCACCTCGGTCCTTCCTCAGAAATTAATTATGCTATATATATATATATATATATATATATATATATATATAAGTGAACATAGAAGTCAACACTTAGAGGCGACAATCTGTTTCATGCTAGATGCAATCATCGGGCCACGAGTGTTGTTACTTTTCTCGGCTATTTATATATATGGATCTGTAGTGCATTGTGGGTAGTCATTTTTGCCAGATGTTTTACCGGAAGTCGTTTATTTGTTTATTTTGATAAAAATTAAAATAATAAATAAATAATATATAAGATAAAAATGAAAACAAAAATAAATACAAGCAAGCAAAATAATTTGACACAAATAAATAAATAAACGACTTCCAGTAAAATAGCCGCTATAATAGACCACCCACAATAAGCTATATAAACAAAGTTTTACATCGTTAATAAAAACACCGATCAGAATAAATAAAAAATAAACAAATAAAAATAAAATAAATATAAAGGATAAGAAACAAAAATAAAATTAAATAAAAACAAGCAAAATAATTTGACACAAATAAATAAATAAACAAATAAACGACTTCCAGTAAAACAACTGCCAAAAATGACTACCCACAATGCACCACTGACCCGTATATATAAATAGCAGAGAAAAATAACAGCACTCGTGGCCCGATGATTGCATCTAGCATGAAACAGTCTGTCGCCTCTAAGTGTTGACTTCTATATTCACTTTTATATTTACACACGCTCTATCTCTGATATTGAGCACTTTATCCCATAAATATAGCACACTTTAAGACTATATTTCTTCATATATATATATATAAAATGCAAAAACTAAACTTGTTCTATCGTACTGGATGTGCAGGTGGTGCAATGGATAGCGGCTAGAATGAGAACTCGGAGTTCCTTACGCTCATTTATGCATAAATACTCTTGGGAAATGCATATATCTCCCCTCATCTAAGGGTTAAAATAAGTGTTGGTTACCAACCAAGGCTGAAAAGCCTTGGTTGGTAAAGACCTACGAGAAGGACAATACCAAATTGAGAAACTGTATGTAGCTCTGGTGAAAGGATGTTATGCATGCCACCAAACCCGTTCAGACATGTCTAAACTCTATACGTCTGCTTTTTAAGATCAACAGTTAAAATGGCTTTGAGCGAGTGAAGTCTATGGGCCTTGAACATAGATAATCCTTCCTTGAACCTTGTGGACGGGCGCTACAAAATCGCAAACAAAGGACTGTAGATAACAGAAACTACATCACTTGAGGACTAGAAACAATTAAAATGGATAGGACATGTAACTCTAAGAGAAAGTATTGACATAATCAAAATGTTGACATTCCAAACCGCTTGAAACAAAAGGGTAGGAAGTAAACCCCAATCAATAAAGGAACGAGTGATAACAGATCCTGGACTTGAGAAAACTGTTTCCTGAAAAACTATTTTAAAAGTATGATTTTATAAATTTAATTCGACAATGAATGCCAAATATTTTCTTGTAGGGAAACTGCTATTATTACGGTTAGCATTATATAAACAGCTAATATTAAAAGAATTTTCCATTAATTGTTGCAGTAAAATACTTTCGAATGCATTTCCGCATATGTTTTTTTCTTTAAAAAAATAATTTCACCCCAAGCAAAGCAATAAAGCCACTATGATGCAAGGGGCCACTGAATGATGGAGAATATGCGAAAAACTGGTATTAGTTAGAAAGGACAATAAAATAAGGATTGACGTTGACTTTAAATTTTTGAAGATCAAAGTTGACTGGGAAGCAAGAAGCCGGAAGAGAGTTCCACAAGCGAGAAGTGCGAGAGAATAAAACATATGGATACGTATCTCCATTTCAACTGGAAAATTATGAAACCTAGCCACCAATCTAGTACTAAATTGACTGCAAAGTCTCAATTTTACACTTATGGAATTCTTTATAAGCGAGAAGAGCGGTAGAAGAAACTGTTAGCATAGAACTTACGGTTGCATCTCGCTATTTCATGAATATTTGAAGTATATGCTGTACAATCATCAGAGAGAATGATAAGTCTTACATCGATTTTAAATAAATCTTTCCCTTTATCTCACGGCTTTTTTTAAAAATATCAAATGCCTTTTATAAATGCACCTACTCTTCGTATAACCTCTACAATTTAAGTATCTATGTTGAAATCATGGTATGAAACCTTTACTGAACTCCCCATTAATAGACTTAATGTTTTATACGCTATTTAAAAAAAAAGACTTATACTCAAAAAATTACTATAAACAGTTAGGAAGGATAGTCGAGTGGTTTCACGTTGCCTCCTCCAGTTTTGAATTTAGTATATTCCTTTTCTCAGATCTCGCCCACAGACAGAGACCTCAGTCTATCCTGCAATTTACCCACATATTGTTTGCATATACTATCTCAAGGGGACTTAATATCAGTTACCTCAACAGCGGTGAGATACCGCAAATAGTAACTCAATTTTCATAGTGCAAATAAATGCAAGAGGCGTGCAATCAGCTTAATTAGCCACATAACGTAACTCATCCGAATTCTGATGAACAGAGTTTGTAGAAGAATTACAGCGAGAACTGGACAAGAATAATGCGATTTCCTTAATGGCACATTAAACAACGAATGCGATATTTAGGCTCAGAATGATACGAGAACGAGCCAAACAAGTACAGAAGGATATATACCTATGTTTTATAGATTTTGATAAAAAAAGAGTTTGATAAAGTACGTCACAACGAATTGTTTGAATGGCTAGGAAAATTTGATTTATTTGAGAAAGCTTTACAATAAATCTAAGATTATTCTGAGAGAAAACCGTTTGTTGACGTAGAAAACGTCTTCAATAAATACGCAAAAACAGAAAGGGATGGCAGACAAGGATATGTCTTCTCGCCAGACATTCAGCCTTTACAAAAGGCGTCCAATGTATAGAAAACTGATTATGGACATTCGATGCCGAAGATTACATTCTAACTTTTTTGCATTTCATTATTTTATATATATATATATATATATATATATATATATATATATATCTGTATGTATGTATGTATGTATGTATATATATATATATAATATATGAGTGAACATTGAAGTAAACACTCAAAGGCGACAGGCTGTTTCATGCTAGACGCAATCATCAGGCCTGTCGCGTCTGAGTGTTGCCTTCAGTGTTCACATTTATATTTACATACGCTCTATCTCTGATATTCAGCACTTTATTCAATAAATATAGCACACCTTATATATATATATGAAGAAATATAGTCTTAAAATGTGCTATATTTATGGGATAAAGTGCTCAATATCAGAGATAGAGCGTGTGTAAATATAAAAGTGAACACAGAAGTCAACACTTAGAGGCGACAGACTGTTTCATGCTAGATGCAATCGTCAGGCAAATCATATATATATATATATATATATATATATATATATATATATATATATATATATATGGAGAGAAAGAGAGAGTTTTTGTATATGAGCATTATTATATGCTTACAGTTATTATTTATGCTTAGCTTAGTTTTGGCACATCATCAAGAAATACTATGAACCAAAACTGTAGAGAAAGCAACGGGATATTAGTCCCTTATATTTCGCAAGAAAGCATGCCAATTCCGAATAATAAAAGAAAGGAATCTATGAAGAGTTATGGAGAGACATGTTGTTTTTCTTTAACTCTGAAGTGTCGGTGTTAGAAATTATTAGATGGTTCATTAATATTCATTCCTGAGTAACGTCTTTGATTTTAATTGTTTTTTATCGCAATTATCTGGTTGTCAAGTATGGGGCCTCACAGTGCGGTTCAATTTCACAACACTGTATTAATAGTCAACCATATTAACTCGCAAATAACTGCCTTATGCCAAAGTGTTCATCACATTTTTCAATTTAATTATTTTGATAAAAAAGATACACCAATGACCTATTAAAGTTGCTTGCTATAGCAAGCAACTTTAATATGAGGCACGAATTCTTTTCTTTGCTCACGTCTATGAAGTCACGTTTCTTGTCGCCTTCTATTCATTTGATTGTACCTCTTAAATGATATATATATATATATATATATATAGGTTTTGTTCTCCAGAAGAGCTATTGTTTTGTGTGCTTAACATTTTTCTAGTAGAGCGCTCTACATGTAAAAGAAATTTAACGCTCGTTTTCCAAGCCTGAGAGCAAACCATCTCTTTTCTGTAAAAGAGAATAAATTCTAAACTTTGTAGCAGTGAATCCAAATTGTCCTTATTAATTACCAGTTTTCCCTTCTATATAAGGCGCACTTACTTTTTTTCTTTTTGAAGAAGAAAAATTCTTAAATCAAGGTGCTTTCCATGTGTTTAATTTGTTGTAAGGTCTTACGAACAAAAAAATGTCTAAATTCACACGTCATGTTCAGGATTTATTACAATTCTGATAATCGCTTTTAAAACAGTAAACATTGCCGGGGAGGGAAGTTACTTAAAATGATTACTAAAAACGTCATTTTAACACCGTTTACACCGGGTACGAAGGTCCAAGTTTGCTGAAATTATTTAAGAACATCTAAAATATTCTTAAAGCTTACTGTGTAACGAAGGGTAAAATACTAGCCTCTTTCAGATTTTAACTTTCCTTAGCTTTAAGAATATTTTAGAGCGTTCTTAAATTTAAAATGGGAACACTAAAAGATATTTTCATCCACTTCACATCTGTTTATAAAAAACACATTGCAAAATAAAATCTCAACATTTACCTTGAAAGTCACTCAGGGGACGAAACGAATTGGTAAAGATCTCTCTCTTTCTCTCTTATATATCAAATACTTGATTTAATTTTGCCCTGAATCAATTTAAGCATAGACTTTTCAATATTGTACTGTAAATTTACTTTTGCGTTTCTATATCCAGCGCGAGCAATAATCCTATCCTCCCTTATATATATATATATATACACACTGATGAGCTGCGAAACAGTTTGTGGATGACAATATATATATATATATGTATGTATACACACACTGATGAGCTGCGAAACAGTTTGTAGATGACTATATATATATATATATATATATATATATATATATATACATGAACCTGAAAAAATATTTCGGTTGAGCTTTTCGGGGAGAAAAATGATATTGTAAACAGTAACTATTACTGTAGCTGATGCAAGACTCTTCGTAAAGACGAATCGAGTTCTCCGATCACTGGCGTGTTTGTCTAAAAATAAATACGTCTAAATTCACATTCATTCCTGCCATGCACCAAAGGCTGAGGGGTAGAATCTCCGACTGTTAAATCAGTCGGGTTTCGATCTCGGCTTGAGGCAATCGGATGTCTAGCCACGCTGATGAGCTGCGAAACAGCCTGGATGTAGATGTGTGTGTGTATGTGTGTGTATATATATATATATATATATATATATATATATATATATTTATTTATTTATTTCTGTGATGAGGTTTTGTAATTATTTGTATTGTTCGGACTGTTATCCTCATCATTGTTGCCATATTCATGACATTTCAGCGTACGCACCGGCCTTCTTCAGAGGATTGAAATTTCAAGTCGAACCCTTTATTTTGCCCAGAAATATCGATTATTTCTTGTTAATTCGCATTGTCATTCTGTCTAATTCTCCAAACCAGAGTATACGATGGACAACTGAAGGAAGTCGGGGTGGGGGTCAAAACGGATGAAACACTGTGACTATAACAGGCAGAGAGAGGACACTAGTTCGAGTAAAGTAGCGTATGATAATTATAACTTCTTGCTGGGAAGAATGATAATTTGCTGAAATGGTGAAGTCGAGAGAGTTCTTCAAAATGGTAAAATGCAACGAAAATTGACATCAAACTATTCCAAAATAAAACCGAAAACGAAAGAAACATACAATGTAAGTAAAAGAGAAAAACAACGATAAAGAATTAAGAAAAAAAAACAAAAAAAACTTTGCGTTTAACATTTTGTGATGTCAGCATGAAACCGCTATTCATAAAATAGATAGAGTTGGCAAACTATTTGTCGACGGTTAATTGAAATCGAGGCCTAATAACAGCACATCCGGTGCGTCCTTTTGATAGGGATACTTGTGCATAAGCCGAAGAACGTAGAGCGAAGAAAGCTTAAAATGTCTTTTGCATCTTTCGCTGTAACAGAGACGCAGCAGTTTTGTAAAAGGATGAAATATCCGACATGAATTAATCGACATAAATTCCTATATTTAGTTTTAGAGACGGGCTAAAAACATAGCTGAACTTTTGATGAGGTAAGAAGTTTTCAAAGGAACTCACGGTATCGAATGTAAGACCAAGAAATGATTAGATTGAAGCCGCGAGATATTAAAAGTCATCGTTACTTTGAGAGAATCAGAGTTTTAGCGGACGACAGATGTTTCACTCGCTTGATCGAATAATACGCTCCTTTCTACGTAGAGAGGTTATTTACCTCATCTCCCCGCAAGGCAGGATGTGGCACAAGGCCGTTTTTAATGTGGGCTTAAAACCGAGCCAGTGGTCTCGGGCAAAAATTCCCCGTAGACCCCGTAAAAACGGGGTCGGGTCCTTTCTACATTAAAGATTATGAAAATATACACACACTCTTATATATACACCTCCAACTTATACTTCTTTTTTCTGCTTCAGCCTTTTGATTGGTTAATCAAGACATACCCCAAAAAACTTTGAAATATTTTTCCAGCCCACTTTTTAATTCTTATTGTTTTCTGTTTTCAAAGGAAAATCATTTTCATCATAAATTACCTCACATCGACTAATGACGGAACAATTTTAGTTCCGAAAATTAGAAATTTTTATGTAGCGATGTAAAATATTTTTAAATAAAAATATTATTACTATATATATATATATATATATATATATATATATATATATATATATATATATATATATATATATATAGGTTGAGAATCATTTATCCGAAATTCTTGGGACCGGAATGCGCTTCTGTTTTCATATTTTGGAATACAGATTATTTAATTTCTACGTAGCAACTCAGTAATAAAACCCAAGCATAAACGATATGCATTTACATTTCATAACACAACTTCATATATATTTCCTGAAAGTACTTTCATGTAAAATTTAATATATTTTGCGTAAATACAAGTAATAACGCTAGACATGTAATGCTCACACGTATTTTTAAGTGGTGAAATTAGGATTTCACTTAAAGTAATGTTTTGTGCTTTCTGTACATGCACAAAAACATTATCACTACTTACAAATATATATATATATATATATATATGTATGTGTGTGTGTGTGCAACACCAAACACTACTTCTACATTAGGTGTGAGGAAAATGCAGTAAGTTATTAGTCTCTATCAACTATGTAGCGTTTTGGTTAAAATTCCACACGACATACAGGTAAA
>OZ038491.1:60284923-60297423 GCA_964036315.1 Acanthosepion esculentum
TAACCCTACCTACCTACATATATAAAACAATCTATACATCCCTTTAAAAGTAAAAATAAAATCATCCTTGATAATAGTTAAAAGTATAGCGGAAGGAAAATTCGGAGAATTTCTACATAATCTATCTCCAGAAAAGAAAATTACAAGAACACGAGAAAAATTAAATAAAAAATAATAACTGCAGTATTTTGTCATTCGTTTTCATGAAACTTGTATTATATATATATATATATATATATATATATATAATTTTAATTTTTTTAGAATAATTATGTCGAATCAAACATTAAAAAAAAACACCATTAATTCCCGAGGAATTACTTTGTTTACACCACTTGTGGTTGATCCTTGTCGTAGCGAAAGGGCTTGTGTGGTCCAATGTCTCCGAGAGCGATGCCGTCGGGAGTTCTAAATTCCTGGTAGAGCTAACCTTGACGGCAAGGTCGAAGACGAAGACCTTGACTAAGCGCGACGAACACGATATAAGCGAAATCAAAAATATAATATGGCGACAATTTATCCATCGCACTTACATATATATATATATGTATATATATATATATATATATATATATATATATATATATATATATATATATAAAACGCCGAAAATAGTTTTTGGAGTTTGATTCAGTCAAATGTGGCAGCTGAGGAAGCAAAAGTAGTTTAGTTTTAAGGTTGCAAGATTTCAGGGCACTCCCCCTCGACAGACAATGGCGTAGATGTTTTAAGAGTTGCTTTGATGATTCTGTTGAACTTAAATTCTGTGTTCAATACCTGGTCCAAGACATACTGATATACTCACGCTTAGTAGAAACGATTACCGAAACAAGACTTCCAGAGACATGTACCACAGAAATGACAACAATCCACCCCTGCACATTGAATAAAAATGTTCAGTTAAAAATTCCCTTAAGGTTACCCGGATTGACAGGCTTCTGAAGATGGTCGGAGAGCACAACGGCCGATCGTAACAACAAAGATGAGGACATTAGCCTGACTGAAAATAATTAAATAATTACCCCACGTCCGAGAAACTAATTAACACACAGCAATTTATAACCAGACAAAACGATAAAAATAAGGGCAAAAAATATCAGCGTTCACGATTTCAAATATTTATTTTTGTTACGGCTTATCAACCTTTTGCATGTTATTTAAAGCCAGAAAACTATTTTAGAGCGTGAGAATTCTTTAAAGAAGCTAATGATTTACTGATGCAAGCTCTACTAATTAACCCATAGCTGGGTGGAGAAGAGGTGGAGTCATACCTTTCCCAAGAGTATTTACGTGTAAGTGAATTTAACGAACCCCTCTGGAATATGATTCCAGAGAAACGAATTTTTTCACGGCAGAGAAACAGAGCAAGGGAAAGTTGTGAAGGAAGTAATTTATAATTATTTTATTCTTATCTATTCAATAAATCGACAAAAGTTCAATTGACTTATCTGTTTGACCGACTGTATATTTCGCTAGGAAATTTTCTGGAAATCAATTGCAGCTTGTATCCTAATTACGCTCCTCGTTACAAAAACAAACTTAAATTTCAAAACTGAAATTCTTACAAAATTGGATTAATAATAATTTAAATAAATTTATCGAAAACCTGGCCCTGATTTCGACGCCAAACTCTTCAGCCAACCAATAATGTCAACGTTTGTTGGTTTATTGAATTTTATATCTATAGTTAATTATAGACCCGCTTTTGGCAGGTTTCTGTACTTGAAAATCAGTTAAATTCTCGTAATATTTTTGTTGTTTTTTTATATCGTGTTGTTATTGTTATCTATAAAGAGTTCTTTATACTCCCATGTAGAATATAGGTTCACAGCCACGTCACGTATTTTAAGGGATGGAATTACCAGCCATACGTCTAAGCGGTTTTTAATCCTCTTAGACTGGTTACCAATCAAGGCTACAGAGCCCAGTCTATTTAAACCGAAGGTTAAAAAGGAAGGGATTCATAACTTTCTGAAAAGTACTTGTGCCAATTTAAACGCAACGAACACGGCCTACCAATCCCACTTCCAACGCAGAAAACCACTATGCTAGCCGCAAATTTTATCTGAGACAGACAAGAAATGCTTTGAGATGATTGCATATAGAGTATACGCATAAGGATGCTCGATGACATTTTAGGAGTAGAGGCCTATCGGATTTAATACTTGGTCGGCAAGAAAGACAGATGGACGTAACCGATGACTGTTAGCTGATAAAGAAAGATATGATCGGCTTAAATACGATGATAATTGTCATGGCTACATATCATGTAGAGCCTTAGTTTAATTAGTTAATTTAAGAAACCAAGGGCAGACAATTCTAATACCGATGTATATTCGTCTTTCAAAATAAGCTGAAAATGTGATATATCTCGCTCCATACAACTGCTTTCTCAAATGAATAATTAAAGAAGACTTCTTGTTGGTCTGAACGAAAACCGGTTTTCTTACGATCACCGAAGTTGAGCTATGTCGAGTCTGGTTAGCACCTAGATGGGTAACCGCTTGGGAATACCTGGTGCTATTGGATGTGTGAGTGAGGTAATGGATAACGTCTCGGAACTCGAGAGCCGAGTTTCAATTCCAGTCGGATTCCTTATATTCACTTACGCTCAAATACTCTTGGGAAAAAGATGCATCCTCTTCTCCCCCAGCTACGGGTTAATTAGTAGAATTTGTATCAGTAAACCATTTCCGAAACATTCTTACAATCTAAAATATTTTCTGTTTTTAAATAACATGTAAAGGGTTGGTAAGTCGTAAAAATTATTTTGAACCTCGAGTAATGGCGCTACAGAATCCCAAAAGAACTTTCATAGATAACAGAAACGACATCAGTTGAGAACTTTCAAAAACAGCAACAACTGAAGCGGATAGTACATGCAACTCGGAGAGAAAATACTGACAATGCTGAGATTCCATACTACTTCGAATAAAAGCTTAGGAAGGAAACCCTCTATCAATAATTGAAAGAGCGATAACACTTAGTGGACTGGTGAAAGCTATTTCCTAAAAAATTGCTTTACTAGAAAGATTTAATAAATTTCAATATAAAGTCGTACGAGTTTCGCGGTCACTTAATGTCGATTGTTGCTTTATAAGGAAACGGATAATATTACCATTCTATCAAACACGAGTTATACTCGTAGGAATCTGCGGAAACGTTCTTCGAATTAAGCAATTCCACGGTGGTAGCACAAAGTTCCCGAGCTGCACATCTTGTGATTGTATCATTGACAAAAATGTACGCGCATCTGGCGCTCACTAAGACCCAACCAACTGAGTTAGTCTCTCAAGCGGCTCCGCGCTGCATAGTCACGGTCAATTAGCATGCGAAATTATATGACCTCGTGTTGAAACTGACACCACGCTCTTCACGATGGCCCGACTGCATACTCTTGAGATAAACCTACTCGGGAGAAGTTTTAAAACTGTCATAGGATTCTGGTAAACATTCTTTGACTCAAAGACGGTCTCATGCGCGTTTCAAGGCTGATCGAGTGTCAGTTCAAAATTTTGAGCGTCCAAAACACCAGACAACACTAAGTTTCTGAAAGACATCTGAAAGGGGGTGCAAAACAGGGATTAGAAGAGATATTGAAAAGACAAAACTTACGAAGAGCTGCAAAAGCTAGGAAATTGTGGTCAAGGCAAATAGAAGAAGATAACCACTGTTTTATCTGCAGGCGTTCCAATATTTTATGTAAATAAGGTAAATTCAATAATTATAAAATTAACGGCTGGAATGACATAAAATTTTGATGAAATGCCTTTTGTCAATTTGAAATATTAATAATCTTAGGGGAAAACATCAGATCAAACAAATATCTTGAATATATAAAATCATATAAATACTAAATTATATATACTATACTAATACTATACGCTAATATAAAAAATATATAAAAACATATTTAAGCTGTTCCACATTTTATGCGATCATCAACAAATAAAATAAATAAATCAATTTGAGTGTGAGGATAAAAAAAAAATGAAATGACAAACTCCACAATTTATTTATTGTTCGGATTGTCGTCGCCATATTTGTCATTCTTCAGGTGATTGGAATTTCGAAGTGGATAAAATCGCTGTCTGAAGTAATCCAGTGACTTGACTCAAAAGCGTTGCGAGTTCAATACCTAACAACAGACGGGGGAAAAAAAAACTTCGAGAGCTGAGTTACTAAAAAAGGAATAACTGGAACCGAGATATCCGGAAGAGGCATGGCACGTGGAACTAGAACAATTTACTCCGGTGGACGAAATAAAGGGTTCGATTCGAAATTCTATTCACCTGAAGAAAGCCGGAGCGTACAACGTTGTGAATATGACGAAGATGAGGACAACAGTCCGAACAAATAAATAGTGTAAATAGTGACGATAATTCATCTCAGAAATACAGATATTCAGCAATATATATTTTTAAAATGAACCCATTAAAACTGCTGATGAAGAACTGTGTTCAATGACGAAGCAGAAAATTATTATTATTCATAAATATATGTTATGAATATATTTTACATTTTCCCTTATGAACTGAAGAACTCTAATGTCAAGGACATATGGCACAGTGGATAAAGGCGTTAGTTAGATCCAGTGACAGGACCCAAAGAGTGTGAGTTCAATATCCGCTAAGGTGTGGAGAACTTTCAGAGGGAAATTAACAGAAGATAACTGATAACTGACACCCATTAAACATGGCACGTGGAACTAGAACAGTCTACCCTAGTGAGCGAAATAGAGGGTTCAGTTCGACATTCCAACCACCTGAAGAAGGCCGGAGCGTACAACGGCCGAAACGTTGTAATAAATATGGCGACAAAGAATTTCGGTAGGGGTAATCACATTGCAATTTTTGTTGTTATTATTGCTTTTCTCTTGCACTCCTTATTACTGGTTCCCATATTGTATTCATTTCTATGCTTGGTCAGCTCAGGCTATTTTTGTTACCTAGCATATGTGCTGATTCCTTCAAATAGACAGATACTAAGCAGAGCTTATTTTAACCCTAACCCTATCTTTCAGGGGGCCAATCAACATTTACCGATGAATTCAGCCCAGAACGTAACACCTCGTCCTTCATTCTGACGCCTCAGCCGAATAGGCTCAGGTTACTTTTTTTAATTTTTTTTCTCTCAAGTATTACCCAACTATCGAGACCCTCTGGCGACAACCAACACTCATCCGGAAATAGCACGTCCTAGAAATACACTTTTACATGCAGTATGGTGCAGCTGCTTCGTTTTATGAGGTAAATGCATTTTAAAGAGGGCGGATAATTGGTTTGGTACCCGTTCCTAAACGCTTCAGTTTGTGCCATCGTGACGTTTTATGCATATTTGCAGTGCCAATGGCTTCCAGTAACACTTGAAGTGTGTGCTTATACAGCTCATTTTACAATTGGGTTTCCATTCGTTGGTTGAAAGCTAAAGATTTCTACATCCTTCTCTCATGGCTTAATCTATGCAGAACAAATTAAATTCCAGCAAAATGGTGCCTGTTCAACGCAAAATGCATTACAAGATCTCCGACAAATTCCCTCGCGAGCACGATCGCCAGATCAATCCCTGACTGAACATATACAGAACATCACAGGATGCATCACCTACAACACTTGCTGTGGTCGGACATAAGATCCAAGACGCGGGGGAAACATGTATTGTCGAATGTTATTCACCATTTTTATGACCCACGAAAGCTGGGACCTGTGTCAACAATCAAAAAAAGAGATGGTGTTTTGATTATAAATGCAGAGACGTGTAAGGTTGATGCAATTCTTATTTTTGAACCTGTGTACGTAGTGATTTATATATCATTAACAGGATAGCAGCTATATTAGTGATCATATATATATATATATATATATATATATATATATATATATATGAATTCAAACCTTAATTTCAATGAATTTTATGAATACCCATATTTGAAATAGACGACTTGTTATTTCAAACAGTGTGTATCACGTGTATGCACATTGTTTATAATGAATAACGGAGTCCAGTAAAAATAATGGTTGAAAAGTGTGTGTGTGTGTGTGTGTGTGTGTGTGTGTGTTAAAAAGAAGAGAGAAACCGTAAACGTTTTTGGTTGTAATGCGGATTTCCTTAAAAAAAAATATATCATGCTTTATTTTCCATAATTTTTCTACACGGGTTTCCGGTCTCGCGACCTTCATCAGGCAAAGAGTGGATATTTCTACATATTATTAAAAGGAATTAATTTTTCTGATGTTTTTCGATGTTAAATATTCTCAATATTAGGCATTCTCTTTTTTTGTGTGTGTTAGTGACCCAAATGACTTCCTTGAACTGGCATTGAAAAAGTTGTGTGTGAAGGTTAATAAAACAATTAAGACTGGTTCGAGAATGAAGGTCGCGAGACCGGAAACACGTGTAGCAAAATTATGTAAAACAAAGCATAATATATATTTTAAAACAATCCACATTACAAACAAAAACGTTTGCGGTTTCTCACTTCTTTTTAATATACACACTTTTCTCTCGTTGGAACTACTATAACCTCTTCCCTTATATATATATATATATATATATATATATATATATATATATATATATATATATATAATTTCGACAGCAACCTTTCTTTCAAACATGTTTCGTTGAATATAAGAAGGTAAACATTTTCTTTACTTAAATTCCACGTATGCGCAGGACTACAGGCCTAATATACACCGTATAATAAATAAAATGCTGCATCTATTTCAAATAAAGTGTTCACTATAATAAATGTGGAAATAATACAAAATTTGGATTAAAATGGAATCCATTATTTCTTTAACTATTCCTTATATGGAGTTTGAGTGAGGTAAAACTTGATAATTTCTGTCTGTTTTTCAATTTTATTTTCGGTGATTTAGTTGAAATCTCACTGATTTGACCGGATGAAGATGACTTGATTACCGATTCATGCTACTTCCTGGAAAAATCCACCATGCGCGCTGAGACTAAAATATCGATAAAAACAGACTGAAATGTGATTCTACAGTAGGTACTGAGAATACAATAGACTGAACATGGGAGCAACGACGAAGTTTTAGTGAAAATGCAAACAAAAAGGACACTTATAATTGATATAAAGAAGAGTCATTTCTAGGGCACATATTGAAGAAAGACGGCTGGGAAAATTTGATACTCACAAGAACGATTGAAGGCGAGAGAGATAGAGGAAAACAACGCACAGCCTACCAAGTGGGTTTGAATAAATGCATAGTGGGGTAAGTTTTAAGAGAGACAACAAAAATATCAAAATCTGTTAAGAGCTACAAAGGACAGGAAATTGTGGAGAGCCATGATCGTCAATGTCTTCTTTCTCGTGTTTCCGGACTCTTGGAAATTGTTAGTATAGACACCCCCCCGAAAAAAAAACAACAGCAGTTAAGAAAGTAATTATGTAACTAAATTACAATTTTTCTTGCTCTTGGCTAACCGTGACCAAATTGTTAAGAGATTGTCTAAAGGATTTTAGTCCCCATTTCCTCAACGGCTGCTGAAATTGGCTGGGAATATAAAACGATCCCAGTAACGTGATACAAAAAACACTTCCGCTGCCCAAGCTAGGCACAGGGGATTACTGGGTGTGAAAAAATGCAGAAAGTAGAAACATTATTAAGGAGCAAGAAAAAAAAGAAGAGTAATCAGGAAGATAGTAGAAAACAATTGACGCTGCATTTAAATTTTTCAAGATTAAAGTTGGCTGGAAAGCAAAAAGGCAAAAGAGAGTTCCACAATCGAAAAGTGCAACAACAGAAACTGTTCGTATAGAATTTACGGTCACATCTAGTCAGCTCAACTGTAAATTAATGAGACCTCGTTGCCAGTACTGCGCTTATATTCATAAATTCTAGGTACCCTGGCGAAGACCTCAGCCGAACAGTTGCCATAGGAATAAGTATAGAAAAGTCACGGGAAGCAACTTTATAGTGGGAATCAGAGATCAATAATATTGCTGATGCTTTATCAAGCATCTCTCTCTCTTTCTATATATATATATATATATATATATATATATATATATACACACACACACACAATTTTCCATACACCGTGAAATGTAGGTCCCTAGCGTTTGAATTATGAAATAAGTGGCGCTTAATGCTAGTTTCAAACCAGCGCAGATATATAGTACAATACGGCCTCTTTTGTAACGTATTTAATGTGTTAGGGGGTGTGGCTTTAGCCTTTATTTCCGTGTATCCGGCAGAAAACAAAATTGCGGCAGACACTGGAAATCACCAACATTGTCTTTATAGTCATTTATTTCCAATGAAAGGCTATTTTCTATTCTTCAAAAAACCGGACCGTACAGCCAGGCGACATTGTTCTAAGAATTTTAATAATCTCACACTAACAAAACAATTCTTGTTCTTTTATTATTCTCAATCCTTAATAGTATTTTTCTTTTCTCTCATATTCTCTAACACTGTTACCCACTTGCGTCTTAGTGGCTTCATTACCTTGTTTGGGATGAAATGATTAACCAAAAAAAGTCGTCTGTCAACTCTTCTTTATCTACATCGGTGAAATTTCCGTGAGACTTGTTTCATTTTTTTTATAACCTTTGACAATTCTGCCATTTTCCACAGAACTTGTTTTTATCATTATAAATGACTTCAATAATTTGAAATCATCAAACACAAAAAGCGTTTCACTTACACATGTCTCCCTAACCCGTGTAAAATAATTTGAACTATTAAAGCTCACTACTTATATGTGTTGACTATCTCTGATCTTCTGATCACTGAATTACATACTTTCGCAGATACTCGTAAACTAACCGGACATGGTAAGCAATGGAAGAAGACAAATGAAAGTGAATGTAGAGAATCTGTCTCCGGCCGTCACTCAGTTCCATCCAGCTGATTGGTCATTTCCGAAGTCGAGCACACACCCATAAAATGTGACACTTAATCGACGCGAAGCAGCTGTGGGCGATGAGCCCGATGCCGTCACGTCAATCGAATAGAGGGAAAATCGAGTTTATTCAAGGAAGGGAATACTCTGGACATGTTTGAGCAGGAAACGATTGAGTAGACAAGAAACTTTAAAGCAAAATAGGGCGAAAGCGGAGAAAGGCTTATTGGGGAAATACGAAAAATAAGAAGCGAGATCGATAACCGGAAACACTGGGAAATAGTTTGACAGATCTGACAAAATCTCAAAATACACAGAAAACAAGAAAGAATAAGCTCTCTCCATTATATATATATATATATATATATATATATATATATATATATATACAAATTCTCATGTTTGGTCAGATTTTGGGAAGTGTGTTGTGTCGTAAAATTCTCAGCACTCCCTCACGGGGATATATATATCAGTTCTGACATAGAATCAGTACAGCATAATGAAGCAATGTGTACTACTCTTTGTGTGGTCTCTCATTTTATATATATATATATATATATATATATATATATATATATATATATATATATATATATTTATAGTGTTAATTTGAAACAGGTTTTTTTAAGCGAAAATTTCTGGTTTTTCAGTGTTTGCTGATAAAGAGGGATTTGATGCAAATCGTCTTTATGTTAGAGTGCTCAGTATCGAAGATAGGGACAAAGCGTTAATGAAATTAATATGGACATTTTTTTTTCGCTTGACTCATGTTTGCTTTGGAGTTTCGTGTCTCTGTTCGGCATACATGGCCACGAAACTACGAAGTACACATGAGCTAAGTGAAAAAAAACTTAAATTAAGTCTCTCTCTCTCTCTCCTGAAAAATTTATTTCGGTTGAGCTCTCTGGGGAGGAAGTGTGGGTTTGTAAACACTGACTATTACAGCTCATAATGCAAGACTCTTTGGTAAATCGAATCGAGTTCTCTCTGTCACCGTGTGTTTATTTAAAAATAAATACGCTTAAATTCTCCTTTATCCCTGCCGTGCGTCAACGGCTTAGTGGTAGAATCCCCGACTGACACTAATTCAGTTGGGTTTCGATCCTAGCTAGAGGCAAACGGACGTCTAGCCACACTGATGAGCTGTGATACAGCTAAACAGTCTGTCTGTGGATGACTATATATATATATATATATATATATATATATATATATATATATATATATATAAAATGACAGTTGAAAAACGCGTTTCGTCTTCCGACTTTTCCAAGGCAAAAATGAAATCGAAATATCTCTTGTTATAGTTACATTAAAAATCCAAATTTAAAAAGATAGACGCTTCTGCCAAAGCCTTTTTTTTTTGGTTAATGTAAATTACCTTAATAGTAAGAGATTTTTTTTTGTTTTTCCATGTCGACAATACAGTTAAATTCCCAGATCAATTCCGTGGACAAGAACTGATCAGGGAATTTAACTGTATTGTCGACATGGAAAAAAATCTCTTACTATAAAGGTAATTTACATTAACCAAAAAAAAAAAAAAAAAAGAAAAAGGTTTGGACAGAAGCGTCTATCTTTTTAAATTTCGATTGTTAATGTAACTATAACAACAGAGATATTTCGATTTATTTTTGCCTTTAAAAAGTCGGAAGACGAAACGCGTCGGCAAAATCTAAGATTTTTCCAACAGTCATTTTAAACCAATCTGTCTTGTCCACAGAATTGATCTGGGAATTTAACTATATATATATATATATGAGTGAGATAGAGAGAAAGATAAATAGATGTGTATTACGGTGGGTTTCCGAGTAATGGAAAATTGGTTTTCCACGTTTTTCTATTTAGGGGTAAAGATTTAGCTTACTTACTGACATTGAATTTGTGAATTTTAATTTGTCATATTTTGCTTTTATTCATTATATGCTTTTTTAATTTGATATTCGAAATAAAGTTAATTAGATTTAGGTTATGTGCTATTAGCGCAATATTTTGAGATGCAATGGGGTTGTAGGCAGTCTAACAGGAAATTGTTTTCGTGTTTGAATCTGGAAAGAGAACCTTTGTGTTTTGTTAAAGAGTTGATTTTGTTATGTAAAAGCGATTATCGCTATTTTCTCCTGTGGTTTTGAGGTACCGTAAGCTGGTGCTATTTTTCTTATTAAGTAATTTTTGGTGCATTACGGTTTATATTTTTAAGGTACTGTATGTTTTTCTAGAGTGCTGTACTATTTGTACATTTCTTGTAGTCAAATGATGTTTTGGTGGAATGTCTGTTTCCATGGATTTAAAACTTGCATATATTTTTTATACTCACCGAATCGCATAATAACGACGTATATTATGCTTCTTTTCATAAGTAGTTAGGATTTACGTTGTTACTGTTTATACCTACAAAGGGTATTCTCCGTCATTGAACGCTCCTTTTGGCACTATATATATATATATATATATATATATATATATATATATATATATATATATGTGTGTAACCTCGTGGGTTAATATAGGTAGGTAAATCTGGGTTTAAAACTCAAATTCAAAATTCAACTACAATTCATTTAAATATTTTAACAATAAAATTTAACCCCAACAAAGTATCTCGCGAGAACCAGAATTTTTTTAAGTGTCCGGTGTCAACCCCCAAAATAATAATTCCAGCACTTGACAATTGCCTCGACATGAAACTTGGAGTTGTGCAATTAATGTAAGGTATATATATATATTATATATATATATATATTATATATATATATATATATATATATATATATATATATGAATAGTTTGAAGATGGCTTGAGGCGTGAGTTTGACAGTCACGATGCAGTGCAGACTCCTATATACATGGTCATTATCCAAATACGCTGCAATCGACGATATTGAACACTCTACATCATATAGGTAATCTGAAACTATCTCGGAGAAGGACATCTCTGAATTACGAAAAATTCAAGAGGGTCATTTGAAAATCTACTGGTAGACAATGTGCACCAATTCTCTATTCACTTCTTCCGTCAAGTGTGGTTGGTTCTACACAAGCCTCCACCACTATCATAAAATGATATGTGTGGGTAATCTGGCTGTTACTTTCGAAGAACTGAGTTGCTGTACCTTCATACGTTGAAGACAACACACGCGCGCCCACATACACATATAACTACTCGTGACCAGTTAGGTCACTGACAGTTCAGGGTATAAAACACTGAAGTTGATATCAACATTCCATTGAAATGAAAGTTAATTTTATTATTATTAAGTTAAATATTTCAATTCGTTCGTGTCATCATTGGTCTTATTTACAAGTTCATGTTTATAATTTTTACTGATTGTTTACAACATTTAACAGGAATAAAACTTCCGCGATATACTTGAATTTTAAATAAGATTAACTTAAAAAATATATTTTTAATATGCCAAAAAATTTAAAAAATCATATTCACTTGAAAATATTTTTTCAATATGACAAAGATATTCTTCACTATTTACATTATTCGGGCTATTGTCCTCCTCTTTGTCGCCATATTTATTACGATGTTTCGGCCATTGAACGCCTTGGCCTTCTTCACTGTGGATAAAGGCGTTGGTTAGATCCAGTAACGGGACCCAAAGAGTGTGAGTTGAATA
>OZ038491.1:60302423-60312423 GCA_964036315.1 Acanthosepion esculentum
TACACGCATGCAGAGTCCATTCGTTATCGCCTACACGCATGCAGAGTCCATTCGTTATCGCCTACACGCATGCAGAGTCCATTCGTTATCGCCTACACGCATGCAGAGTCCATTCGTTATCGCCTACACGCATGCAGAGTCCATTCGTTATCGCCTACACGCATGCAGAGTCCATTCGTTATCGCCTACACGCATGCAGAGTCCATTCGTTATCGCCTACACGCATGCAGAGTCCATTCGTTATCGCCTACACGCATGCAGAGTCCATTCGTTATCGCCTACACGCATGCAGAGTCCATTCGTTATCGCCTACACGCATGCAGAGTCCATTCGTTATCGCCTACACGCATGCAGAGTCCATTCGTTATCGCCTACTCGCATGCAGAGTCCATTCGTTATCGCCTACACGCATGCAGAGTCCATTCGTTATCGCCTACACGCATGCAGAGTCCATTCGTTATCGCCTACACGCATGCAGAGTCCATTCGTTATCGCCTACACGCATGCAGAGTCCATTCGTTATCGCCTACTCGCATGCAGAGTCCATTCGTTATCGCCTACTCGCATGCAGAGTCCATTCGTTATCGCCTACTCGCATGCAGAGTCCATTCGTTATCGCCTACTCGCATGCAGAGTCCATTCGTTATCGCCTACTCGCATGCAGAGTCCATTCGTTATCGCCTACTCGCATGCAGAGTCCATTCGTTATCGCCTACTCGCATGCAGAGTCCATTCGTTATCGCCTACTCGCATGCAGAGTCCATTCGTTATCGCCTACTCGCATGCAGAGTCCATTCGTTATCGCCTACTCGCATGCAGAGTCCATTCGTTATCGCCTACTCGCATGCAGAGTCCATTCGTTATCGCCTACTCGCATGCAGAGTCCATTCGTTATCGCCTACTCGCATGCAGAGTCCATTCGTTATCGCCTACTCGCATGCAGAGTCCATTCGTTATCGCCTACTCGCATGCAGAGTCCATTCGTTATCGCCTACTCGCATGCAGAGTCCATTCATACATCTCTCAATCCAGTCATATTTATCTCAATCTACCTCAATATTTTCACATCTCAGATGTAACCCTGTGTATATCTAGTAACGTAGACACGGCTCTCTGAACTTGGCTGACAAAGGAAAACTGAATTTCTCACAGCGAAGACGCTCTCGATGACCTCCACTACATTACTCAACAACGCATTGCAATTCATAGATAACAAAGAAAATGTATCTGTGGAGAGCCATGTCTGCTTGCGCCCTGAAGGAACATATTAAATATATGTTTGCATAGCAATATGCTCAGTCTTCCGGACGGAGAATGTTACAATAAAAGGCATGATTGACAAGTTAATACTGACAAAAACTAAATCCTTTTTCAGAATTCCATAGAGTTACTCTAATAATTTGTCCATAGCAGATTATTATTTAATATTATAAACGAAAATTAATGATTTCTTATTTATGTATGTTAATTTGTTACTGAAAATGGCACATCGTAGCTAATTTCCAAAAGAGCAATACTGTTAAATTCATCTAACTTGAATAAAGCAGGTTTCAGTTCAATCGGTTTTCGACAAATTAGCATATGCCACAGGGGTCGCACTTGTGCTAACGCTATATTATCGTAGATAACTGACAGATTTTGCCATTATTTTAGAAATCGGCTAAATTTTCACTAACAAACACATTGCAATCTCATCGCGCGCTAAAGTGTATCACACTTTTGGTAATAATGTATAAAGGCAAGACTTTATCAGCAATAGATACCAAGAAATATAGTTAAACTCTAAATTTTAAATGAGTCTTATAGTGATCGTACTATAGTCTCAGTCACTTTACGCAGCCACGTAACACCTTGACCTACTAGACTGTTATATTCAGTTCCGTTGGTCAAGATTTTTGCTCTTTTAGTCAGTAAATAAACCGACCGTATTTGCTGCGAGAATAAACGTTAGAACCGGTTCCAGCGCCGTCGCAGGTTCGGAATTGAGTTTTGTCCTTCTCCTCGACTGGTGGCCAACAAAATATAGGGAGGGCAGTTTACCCTGTTAACGCATAGCTACGGAGGTGGAGAAAAGGTGAATTTACACGGGTATATGTTCGAGAGTAAACGAAAAGATCTTGACCACAAATTGAACACGGTACGCTGATCCCACTTATCAATCGAATAACCGCTACGCTAGGAGCACATCCACGTATACTGGAAAGAGCAGAACTGTTACCGGATATGAAAAGCCTATTTTTCTGGGAAATTGGTTTAAGAGAAAGATTTTATGAAGTTCAACTGACAGCGACACTGACTGTTCAGTCAACGAATGCTGAATATTTCCTTATAAGGAAACGTTACCATTACCATTGCGGCAAGCATTCCAATGACTTTTGTAAATCTCGTGGTACCAATGTCACCAAGATGATTAGCAACAATAGAAAATAAAGTCGGTTAAAACAAATATAGATTTTTAAATGAAACTATTTTTTACAAGGGTCTTCTGAATTTTTGAACAGCAGAATATTTAGATTTTCTAGTGAATTGCTAAATTGATTCGTTTTCTATGTCTTATCAATGCTTAACTCAGTTTTCCACTAAGTGGTGGATAGCTGGCCACTCGTATTCGAGGATACCCGACTAATAAGGCGGTGAGGCAATCCCTATAGCAGACGCTTGCATTTGTGTTTATTCAGAGCCCACCCGTGTTTTATACTGCAACTATGCTGAGCAAACCTTAGTTACAGTTTCTAGCGTGATCAACAATTTGAACAAGGCGGGCACGCTCAAGCCTTCGGCCATGGTGACTTTTCACTTTCCAAAGGTGCCGCACGCTGGGATCGGCCCTTCCAGTCCAATAACACCAGGAAGTCTCCTATTTGCCAAATCGACCATGGTGAGATTCGAACCTGGGTCTCATGGTTAGAATGCGAACGTTCTAACCACATGCCCATACTAATTCCTGTGAAGTTAGGCCTACAAGAAAAACCTTGTATTACAAGTGACGGGAGTGTTCTCATTAACGGTTGACACTGTAAAATTTATATAAGATAAATAGGTAGAAAATGAGGGGCAGGTTGGGGTTAAAATGTCAGAGATTAGTAGGAATATATATGCGTTTCTCGGGCTAAGGTTCTCGGTTGACATGAAATGTAAAGACTATATTGATTCCATTGCTTGGTCAGCTGCTAACAAGGTTGGTTCACTGTGGCGTGCTAGATATTTTTTCTCTCCAGAATCAATCTTGCATATCTATACGTCTACCATTCGTCCATACTTAGTATATTTCAACCACATATGATCCGTTGCTCCTGCTATATATCTGAAGACGCTTGATAAAACCCAAAGAATAATCAGCTATATTATTGGTCTGATCTGGTGTTTCGGCTTCAGTCACTTTCCTAGCGCCATAAGGTTTCATCTCTGTACCTCTTCTATAAATACTTTCACGGTAATTGTTCGCATGAGCTATTTGCTATGGTAAATACTCATTGGGGCTAGTTTTTAAATTGTTCTTTTATTCCCCTCCCCCAACATTGTACATATGGGGACTAGTTAGGATTTTCATAGAGACAAGAGGTATTATGGTGAATGTTGTTATAAAAGGGAAGTAAGTATGTTTTGTTTTGGTGTTAGGAATATTTTGGTATGTTTGGGTCAGTGTTTGCGGCTAGGCCAGTTTAAAGTTAAGACAGAAGAAGACCGTCCTTTTCTCCATTCATCATTTTTTTTTTGCCTTGTACCACATTTTCTGTATTGAAGCGGAAATAAATATCGCTCTTTGCTATGGTACCTAGACTTAAATTCATTAAGTGCTGTAATAGACTGGCGACGTGGTCTCACCAATTTACAGTTGAGTTTTATGGTTGAGATGTAACCGTAAATTCTATGCTAACAGTTTTTCGACTCTCTTTCGGCTCAATTCTTTCCAGCCAACTTTAAAAATTTAAATGCAATGTCAATCGCTATCTCCTGTCCTCTAGATTACTTTTCATTTAATCCCGATCCTTAGTAATGTTTCTGTTTTCTAATTCTTCCACGCCTAGTAAACCCTTGTGTCTTAGTGGCTTTACTGCCTTGCTTGGGGGGGGGACTGGAGATATCTGAGGGAAAGAGCGAGAGAAGAAATTCATGTAAGATTTACATAAGGGAGATAACTGGGAAATGAAAGAGACCTGAACAAAATACTAAAGAGAATAGTAGGGATGTATTTCGAAACTAATGAGAAAATGAGAGATAAAGAATAGAAAATAAAGCAAAATTGACATAAAAGAGAAATAGAAAATATGTGAGAATAGGGTAAAAGTAATGTCAAAGTAGAGCAGATATATATATATATATATATATATATATATATATATATATTGTATATTTTGGAGAAAGTCATATAGATAGAAGACAAAGTGTGAAAAACGTCAATTGGATATGAGAGAGGGAAGTAGAAAATGAGATATAATAGTGGCGTGTGTCTGTCAAAAACCAATATTATAAAAGCCGGCAAAGATTTATTTCTATACCACAGAGGAAAAAAGAGAGTGACATTGATGGAGCAGAAAACAATAGAGAGTAATGTAAAATTCTTAAAAGAGAGAAATCTGAAAGAGGTGAAATGTGCTACAGAAATTTGGAGAAAGTGGGAAGTAACTGAGCGAAACTAATACCTCAAGGAATAGGGGAGGAGTTTCCTAATGGCCTTATTCTAAACTTGCAGCAGGAAGAAATTTTCCTGTTAGTTTTGTTCAACCAATTACCATAATTGCCCGAAAGATTACGTGGGCCTGCTTTATTGAAGAAGCAATTGGTTAAATGGTTCTTGAATTGTTCATCTCTTTACGTTGGCAAATTAATAATATGGAAAATGAGATACCTTCCGCATTGTCTAAGTTGAAGAGCTTCTTCAGTGGTGTACGGGTTATTCCCCTTACTATAAAAATTTTATTGCATTCGGCGCGCTTATCGCTAATTTCCTTTTTAAAAGAAATTTTAATTTAAACATTTTGATTTTTAAAATCTTACATTTTTAACAATAAAATTGGGTTGGTCAAAATGTTCGTTCGCTTATCAAGTAAAAAAATTATTTAAACCGAACAACCATTTTGGTCAATCCTACATATTAGAAATTAATATTAATTCCGTTATTTAGTTATAGTTAGTCACTTCGCAGTTCTGTAATGATTAGATAGTCGTGATTGATTTAGTGTGACAAGCTGAGTCGTGAGTTCGGTCAGCAATGGAGGCTTCCTGGTTTTAGAAAATTTGGAACATATTTCAGTGAAATTTTTCATTTTCCGAAATGATAGCTTCTAATTACAGTTTAGATACAGTGTAACCCGGATATAAGGGAATTGTTGGGACCGGAGAAGAAGTCTCTTATATCCGGGTTTGGTTTATTTTGTTTAGGTAAGTATGGCTCTAATTTGGGACCAGAGAAAATCTCTCTTATATCCGAGTTTCTCTTATATCCGGGTTACACTGTATATAGATAAAGCAGGTGTCAGTTTAAACAAATGTTGTTACGATGTAGGTTACTTTTTTTTTTTTTTACAGTGGTGTTCGTCCAGGACAAGGCCCGGAGGCCACTCGAAGTAGCGTGTTACAGTGTAAAAATCACAGCTTCTGCGGATATGTGTGGAAGATAACCCTAGACTTTAACAGGTTAAGATTTTAGTTATCGGGGAAGCAATCGCTTGGAAGTCGGTTCCCCAAGAAGCTGCTCGGGGAGAAGTTGCATCTTACGAGGAAAATAGGAAGGGAGTGAGAGTGGTTCACCGCATTGTGCGTGGCATGACGGGTTTGAGCCGTGAAGGTTAGGGCTGGTGGAACTAAGGAATGTTGTTCGTCTGAGCGATAGAGCAGCGAGAGGCTCCTGACGTCTGTCGCGGGCCGGTGTACGCGTTGCGAGAATAACACGTGCCTCTCCTGAAATGGCCCACAACAAACATGGCGGACTCAGGATTAGTCTAAAAGAAATGTAATGAAATAACAAGAACCTATATATATATATATATATATATATATATATATATATATATATATATATATATATACAGACAAATTAACATGTATTAAACAAACAGTTACAAATGACAAAAACGATAATGTTGTGTAACAAATTAATGTGTAAAGTTTGTGGTCAAAGTCTGTGGAGTGAATGTACGTACGTCCATGTGTGCGTTCATGGCGTTTCCCACAAAAGGAAAAACGCAATCTCCACGAGAGATTTACATGTTGTCGTATCAGCTTGAGAGAGAGAGACCGGGACAATATATCGCCGAGTATATGTAGTGTTGAAGAGCGCCCCCAAATAGCGGTTTAAAAAATTAAGGAGGTAACCCGACACGTCTCATCTGTAAGAAAGGGGTTGCAGAAATGAAACAAGGACGCGGAGGAGTTTTTGGATTATCGAAAATGAAAAATGGGCAGCTCACGCACATATATGATAGCCGTACTCGTTGATAAGTCTGTGTGATGGACACTGAAATAAGAAATGTGCATTTGTGTAGGTCCTTTAACGATGCTAATAAAAATTGCAGTTTCATTTTGTTTCTAAATTACAGTTTCTTTCTTGTGTAAAGAATATGAATAAAATTACCGAGGAAGAAAACCCTTTATAAAAATATATAATTTTCTCAAGTCTGAAAAGTATTTTCTTTCCAGAAACATTTAATCATTTATTAAAATATTTAATCATTATTTAAATAATACAGATTTATGAAATGAAAAGGAAAATGATTTTCTTTCAACATCGTAATTCCTGGTTGTTGGCCATTTTCTTTCAATTTCTTTATTTTCATTAAATTTCATTCGTTTTACTTTTATTATGTGTTTCTTTCTTTCGTCGTTTTGTTATACAATTTGTTTTTTTATTTTGATTACGTCATTCCTTCTTTAGTTTTAACTTTACTTCAGGCTGTTTTTAATTTTATTATAATTACGTCCATTACTTTCATCATTTAGATTTTAGTATATTCCCATCCTTTCTTTATTTTAATGATGACGTTCTTTCATCGTTTAATCTTTATCTTTCTTTCTTTTTCTTCATTCTTTATATTAATTAATTCTTCCTATCCATTCTGCCTCTGTAGCCATTCGTCTTTTTTTGACTTCCATTATTTCTCCTTTCCTACCGTCTTACACTTTTCACTATTCATTCTTCCCTCTTATTATTTCTTCCTTCCATCTTACTCATCTTTCTTTATTCAATATTAATTCTTCCTTTCTTCACTCTTTCTTCATATCTTTCTTCTTCTTTCGCTCCTCTCTTCATTTAAAAAAAAATTAAATTCTTAGTTTCTAGTCATTCTTTACTCTTTATTCATCCTTCGTTCTCTTCCTTCATTCTTCCTTCCTCTTTGTTCCCTCGTCTCCACCCAACTCATACTTCTTTACTCTCTATTTTCTCATCCTTCCTCTCTTACTCTCTATTCGCCCTTCCTTCATTCATCTTTATTCACCCGTTCTTACTATTCATTTTTCTTTATTCACTCTTCCTTTCTTCCTCACTATTCACCGCTCCCTTCCTTCCTATTCATTTTCTTTACTCTATTCATTATTCATCCTCACCCCCTCTCTATCTCTATTCATCCTCACCCCCTCTCTATTCATCCTCACCCCCTCTCTATTCATCCTCACCCCCTCTCTATTCATCCCCACCCCCTCTCTATTCATCCCCACCCCCTCTCTATCTCTATTCATCCTCACCCCCTCTCTATCTCTATTCATCCTCACCCCCTCTCTATCTCTATTCATCCTCACCCCCTCTCTATCTCTATTCATCCTCACCCCCTCTCTATCTCTATTCATCCTCACCTCCTCTCTAATAATCCTTACTATCTTTCTCCTTAATTGCTCATTTCCTTTTTTTGCGTAAACTTCATTCTTCTAATGGCGTCCATTTTCCTGTCTCCGTCTCTTCTGCATTTACTGTTATTTTTCTGGTTTCTTTTGATATGTTCCAGATTCTTTACCTTTTGAGCTTCATTACTTTCTCCATTAGATCGTTCGTGCTTTCATTCAGCGTTTCTTTCTTTCCTTCCCGCTTTCTTTCTGGAGTCTACAAGACGATTCACAAAAAGCATGAGATCTCTTTTTAGCTCCAGTGCAGCGTCTTCGATAGGCGAGCACCTGCCATCTTCGACATCTAATCCAATCGGCACATGCTCACAAGCTTGGCAACGAAGCTCGCGGTCGTCAGCGACAAAACCATGATTTTTGGAGTGCACTGCCGTAAATCTTCCATTTTTGCCTTCGGCGGCGATAAACTCGAAAGTAATTATGCATATATGAGAGAGTGAGGCCTGTCGATTTGTTTTCATTTTGTGCACGAAAAAACCTTTTGATTAAGAGCTGACATATTTAGCTTAAGGTCATCTGATGGGATACGTTAGGATATTGCCCCGCCATATGATATAACCCGGGAAACCTTTCGAAACAACACGTTGAAATACGGCATTGCGACGGATATTAAAATAGCCATGACTTTTATCATCATCATCTTTATGATGCGTTCTTTTGGGACGTGAACGATAATAGCTCTCCACAACTTCCTATCCTTTATAGCTCTTAGTAATGTTTGTCTTTTTACTATCTCCTTATGACGTTTCTGCGAGCCATTTACACGAGCTCGTTAGGTAGGGAACTTGTGGTTTTCCTCTGCCAGGCTTTACTTCAATGCGATAATTTTCTAAGCCTAGTTTAGATGCGGCACAAGGCCGATAGTATGTGACACCCGGAGAGGATTGAACTCACTAATCAGAAAAATTATTACTGATTAGTGTAAATTTGTAAACATACAAAGATTTCTCTCTATCTCTCTCTCATATATATATATATATATATATATATATATATATATATATATATATCTTGACCTACTACACCCCCCGCAAAAAAGCAAAAAGCAAAAAAAAGCAAAAAAAAAATAAAACAAAAAAAAAACAAAACAAAAAAAAAAAAAAAGAAGAAAAAACAAAACAAAAAAGAAAAAACAAAAAAAACAAAACAAAAAAAGAAAAAACAAAACAAAAAAGAAAAAACAAAACAAAAAAGAAAAAAAAAACTAAGAAAAAAAAAGAAAAAAAAAGAAAACAAAAAAAGAAAAAACAAAACAAAAAAAGAACCCCCCCCAAAAAACAAAAAAAAACAAAAAAAACAAAAAAAAACAAACCAAAAAACGAAACAAAAAACGAAAAATGAAAAAAAAAAAAACGAAACAAAAAAACGAAACAAAAAACGAAACAAAAAACAAAACAACGAAATGAAACAAAAAAAGGAAACAAGAAAAAAATCGTGAAATCAGGCAAGCCGGTTGCGACAGTAGAGAAACTACGAGCTCTGGTGTTCTTCCTTGTCTGCCTTCCCTAGATGCCTTTGTGTACAGTTGTTTTGGCAGGGGGATGGAGATTACAGGCGACGAATCAACCTGTTGGTCTTTCTTTCCCATCTCCTTTCCTTAAAGAACTGATGCCTACTATTTCTCACCAACCTTGAAATAAACAGAGGAAAAAAAACTGTAGAGAATTTTCTCGTATACTATCTGCAATGCAATGTTGAGATCCCTATTGAATAAGTAGCAATAGACAGCTAGAATCCCGAGACGACGCACAATGGAACCTTTGTGTTACAATTTCACATAATATTTACAGTTCTCCACAATACACGAACAAACGACCAACTTAATACATATTTCATTAATTATCAGTCTCAAGCGGATACAATGAAACATTAATCTTTATACCTTAGATAATAACATATGTACGTTAAACGATATACTTCTATATACAGTAAGTGTCAGTGTTCATTATTCCTTCAGAAGATATGCATCGAGAACAAGATGGCAATTTTAAAAGGAAATATTACTCGGTTGTTTGCGTATGTTTTCTTCCTCGTACGTATTCACTTATATCCCAAATTCTCTACATGTTTCTGCAATGTCACTCTGAATTGTACAATCAAATATCTTCACACCAATATATGAAACATACACCTGTAATTTGCCTTCCTTTTTCGAAATAAATAG
>OZ038491.1:60317423-60349923 GCA_964036315.1 Acanthosepion esculentum
GGGTTAGTGGGAGTGGAAGAAAATGAGAAAACTTTAGTGAGGAGAAAGGACAATAAAAGAACAGATTTCAGGAAGATAGAAGATAGTGACCGACGTTGCAGTTAAGGTTTTTGAAGATTTTAGGTGATAGGGAAGCAAAATTACCGAATAGAATTCCACAGACAAGAAGTGCGGGAAAAGAAACGATTTTTGTTCTTTTATTGTTCTTTCTTTTTTTGTACCTTTTTTCCCTTTGGTATTGGTTTATTTACAAATCAATGCACGTAAGGTTTTCCGGACGACTATAATGTCTTATATTTATAAGATTATTACTATTACACTCACACACACATTATATATATATATATATCAGAACAATCTATGACAAAGTAGAAAATTTATTTCTTGTGTATACGGTCCAATTTCATTTCTTTATTTTTTAACCACTTTTCTTCACCTTATGAGAACAGAAAATCTAGAAAGAAAGATGAGAATAAAGAAAAATTAAACTAAAAATTATAGCGTCCTCCTCTCCTTCATATGCATGTGTAACCACATCAACGTAAACATCACTTTAGTCCGACGAAATCCTTAAGGATTAAACACAAGTGTTTCCACTTTGTCATAGATTTCCCTAATTTCATATACATGTAACTTAAGAATTATTACGAACGGCTACTTGAAATGTACCGGCTTGACCAATAAGTCTATTCTGAAAATATATCACATTTTCTGAGGAGAGTTGGCATCGAGAACTGTTCACTTGTCTTCAACTTCTCTTAAAGTAAAGCATGATTTTGCTAAAAGACTGTACTGAAAGAAAACGTTTCATTCATTGAAGTCGGTAAAATATAATCCTGGAAACTGGATTATACTGGGTGACCCCGAAAAACGGGAATTTTTGAAGTGCGTATTGGCAGACATGAGCAAGTGGCAACACTGCCAGACAGTGACCTTGAGCAAGTAAACATTTCGCCATTTTAGTAACGAGAATGAAATTCACAGTATCCCAACTGAGATGTTGCAGCAGTCAAGGAACAATGTTAACAGCAGATTTCAAGAATGCATTCGTACAGGAGGACGCCATTTACAGGACGTAATTTAAAAAAATGAAAATTCCATCATTTTTTCTTAAATGGCATGTTTTAAGGTTTCAATTACTATGGATTAAATATTTTTCTTCCATCACTCTTGGTTTTATTGGATTGTTAAAAAGTTCCCGTTTTTTGGGGTCACCCTATATATGTATAGAGGGTGTTAGCAATACGATTCGTGATATAATTATTTACAATTTAGCCAGTATACGTTTTCGAATATAGGATACATAATATTTTAACCTAAAACCACCTCGATTACTTTAACAATTTGAAGGCAGTTGTATAGGTTCCTGGAGAACACTTTTGTTCAGACACTACTTTGAAAGTTTTTTTTGACTTGCCTGTTACATTTTATTCATGCGTTTGAGTACAATATGTGAAAACTTGCTACTTGTAAAGTTAAAATGAAATCATTTCCTCTGAGAAAACCCGGATGGAACTGGTTAAGGAAAAAAGGTTTATCCAATAAAAAAAAAAGGATTCAGTTTTCTGCATTTCAACTTTCTCAACCAGTAATTTGCATAAATTTCAATGGAATGTCGATGTCTAGTTTACATTTAACTTTTTGATATCGGAAAACATTACGCATTTGGAAAAAATGGCAGAAATACCAGACAAGAAAAATGTTGTGTCATATATATATATATATATATATATATATATATGTATATGTGTGTGTGTGTGTGTGTGTGTGTGAGAGAGAGAACGGAAAAATAATAGTTAAATAATAAAAAAAGAGAGAGTGGGAAGAGAAGCAAGAGAGAAATTTAGAGAGTGGGAAGAGAAGCAAGAGAGAAATTTAGAGAGTGGGAAGAGAAGCAAGAGAGAAATTTAGAGAGTGGGAAGAGAAGCAAGAGAGAAATTTAGAGAGTGGGAAGAGAAGCAAGAGAGAAATTTAGAGAGTGGGAAGAGAAGCAAGAGAGAAATTTAGAGAGTGGGAAGAGAAGCAAGAGAGAAATTTAGAGAGTGGGAAGAGAAGCAAGAGAGAAATTTAGAGAGTGGGAAGAGAAGCAAGAGAGAAATTTAGAGAGTGGGAAGAGAAGCAAGAGAGAAATTTAGAGAGTGGGAAGAGAAGCAAGAGAGAAATTTAGAGAGTGGGAAGAGAAGCAAGAGAGAAATTTAGAGAGTGGGAAGAGAAGCAAGAGAGAAATTTAGAGAGTGGGAAGAGAAGCAAGAGAGAAATTTAGAGAGTGGGAAGAGAAGCAAGAGAGAAATTTAGAGAGTGGGAAGAGAAGCAAGAGAGAAATTTAGAGAGTGGGAAGAGAAGCAAGAGAGAAATTTAGAGAGTGGGAAGAGAAGCAAGAGAGAAATTTAGAGAGTGGGAAGAGAAGCAAGAGAGAAATTTAGAGAGTGGGAAGAGAAGCAAGAGAGAAATTTAGAGAGTGGGAAGAGAAGCAAGAGAGAAATTTAGAGAGTGGGAAGAGAAGCAAGAGAGAAATTTAGAGAGTGGGAAGAGAAGCAAGAGAGAAATTTAGAGAGTGGGAAGAGAAGCAAGAGAGAAATTTAGAGAGTGGGAAGAGAAGCAAGAGAGAAATTTAGAGAGTGGGAAGAGAAGCAAGAGAGAAATTTAGAGAGTGGGAAGAGAAGCAAGAGAGAAATTTAGAGAGTGGGAAGAGAAGCAAGAGAGAAATTTAGAGAGTGGGAAGAGAAGCAAGAGAGAAATTTAGAGAGTGGGAAGAGAAGCAAGAGAGAAATTTAGAGAGTGGGAAGAGAAGCGAGAGAGAAATTTAGAGAGTGGGAAGAGAAGCGAAAGAGAAATTTAGAGAGTGGGAAGAGAAGCGAGAGAGAAATTTAGAGAGTGGGAAGAGAAGCGAGAGAGAAATTTAGAGAGTGGGAAGAGAAGCGAGAGAGAAAATTAGAGAGTGGGAAGAGAAGCAAGAAAGAAAATTAGAGAGTGGGAAGAGAAGCAAGAAAGAAAATTAGAGAGTGGGAAGAGAAGCAAGAGAGAAAATTAGAGAGTGGGAAGAGAAGCAAGAAAGAAAATTAGAGAGTGGGAAGAGAAGCAAGAAAGAAAATTAGAGAGTGGGAAGAGAAGCAAGAAAGAAAATTAGAGAGTGGGAAGAGAAGCAAGAAAGAAAATTAGAGAGTGGGAAGAGAAGCAAGAAAGAAAATTAGAGAGTGGGAAGAGAAGCAAGAGAGAAAATTAGAGAGTGGGAAGAGAAGCAAGAGAGAAAATTAGAGAGTGGGAAGAGAAGCAAGAGAGAAAATTAGAGAGTGGAAAGAGAAGCAAGAGAGAAAATTAGAGAGTGGGAAGAGAAGCAAGAGAGAAATTTAGAGAGTGGGAAGAGAAGCAAGAGAGAAATTTAGAGAGTGGGAAGAGAAGCAAGAGAGAAATTTAGAGAGTGGGAAGAGAAGCGAGAGAGAAAATTAGAGAGTGGGAAGAGAAGCAAGAAAGAAAATTAGAGAGTGGGAAGAGAAGCAAGAAAGAAGAAGGTGAAACATTTTTGGTTGGATTGATCCGAAGAACTTCTTTCTAACACTTGCTCGGATTTTTCTTAAAAAATCAATTGAAATGTTTTCGTTTAGTTTCGTGGAAACCTCTACTTTTAGAGTTATTGCGGTTTCAGTCTTCGGTGAAGTTGAATTTTTTCTTCTGTGTGTCGCCTATAAAAAGTATGCATTTCAGATATATCACCAGGAGAAATAAATAAAAATACCATAAAAAAACAATACAGAAAAACGAGAGTATTTGGAAAACAGATGAACAAAGATGAAGAAATTAAAATGTTTCATGTTCAGGCGTGAAAAAGAGGAGCATGTGTTTTTTTTTATCATACGTGAAAAAAGACATCCTTTATATAGTGTACTATTTATCCATGTCTATATACATCTAGATCGAGGTCTGTCTACAGCCGTCTGTCTCGATCGAGGTCCGTCTACAGCCGTCTGTCTCGATCGAGGTCCGTCTACAGCCGTCTGTCTCGATCGAGGTCCGTCTACAGCCGTCTGTCTCGATCGAGGTCCGTCTACAGCCGTCTGTCTCGATCGAGGTCCGTCTACAGCCGCCTGTCTCGATCGAGGTCCGTCTACAGCCGCCTGTCTCGATCGAGGTCTATCCTTATGGTCTATCTATATGTATGTCTATGACTATATCTACATCTATGTTTCTTTAACCTCAAATTAAATGTTAGGAGTCAATTTATCGGAGAAGTTTTCCATAATGTTTTTATTCACTGTAGAATTATAAAATTTATTTTTTTTAATTTGACTTTTTCTATAACTTTATGCTAGATAGAGGATATTCACTGCATCCGTTTTTTAAGCTCTCTGAATTACTAAAAAATTTCGAATATGATAGCTGAGCGATTCCCCGTCACCATCTCATAGATTGCCACACAAAGCTAAAGATCCCAGTCTACACTGCCTAGATCCAAAGGGGGAGAAGAAAAGGATTCACAGACAACGGTGTGAAGGTAAACGCAGTCTTTATAAAGATCAAAATGGTTTACGCGGCCTTGTGAAAGAAGACATTCTCCACTCAGAAACCTCTTTCCCATAGACGGGACACCGCAAGCTTATCGTGACTACCGTTATTTCAATGGCAAATGTTCAGATAAGCTCCATTATTAAGTTCCACCAGTTCAGACATTTCCAGCTAGAAACTACCATCACGTTACCCCGGAGCCACATCGCCCTCATCTCAAATACAAGAATAAAGTTCCATTCAGACAGCTCCCTAATAATTGCTATTTTGTGAGACTCCCGCGTTGATACTTTCCTGAGAACTCTAATCTTAACCTCTTCATACCAAGATTCAATCTTTATCTATTCTTATAATAATAATTACTTCCTACCACCTCCTTTTTCACACCGCATTCATAATAACCATTTTAACAGCGACCATTTATCTTGAGTGGTTATTTAGACTTTCATTGGTTAAACATTTAGTATAAAAGAAAAGGAAAGAAAAGGCCAAAAGGGAAAAACCCGAAAAGAAAAGGCCAAAAAGGGAAAAACCCGAAAAGAAAAGGCCAAAAAGGGAAAAACCCGAAAAGAAAAGGCCAAAAAGGGAAAAACCCGAAAAGAAAAGGCCAAAAAGGGAAAAACCCGAAAAGAAAAGGCCAAAAAGGGAAAAACCCGAAAAGAAAAGGCCAAAAAGGGAAAAACCCGAAAAGAAAAGGCCAAAAAGGGAAAACCCCAAAAAGAAAAGGCCAAAAAGGGAAAAACCCGAAAAGAAAAGGCCAAAAAGGGAAAAACCCGAAAAGAAAAGGCCAAAAAGGGAAAAACCCCAAAAAGAAAAGGCCAAAAAGGGAAAACCCCAAAAAGAAAAGGCCAAAAAGGGAAAAACTGAAAAGAAAAGGCCAAAAAGGGAAAAACAGAAAAGAAAAGGCCAAAAAGGGAAAAACAGAAAAGAAAAGGCCAAAAAGGGAAAAACAGAAAAGAAAAGGCCAAAAAGGGAAAAACCGAAAAGAAAAGGCCAAAGGGAAAAACCAAAAAGAAAAGGCCAAAGGGAAAAACCGAAAAGAAAAGGCCAAAGGGAAAAAAGACAAAGAAATGAAAACGCCAAAGAAAAAAGAAAAAAAAAAACACCGAAAGAAAGAAAAAGAAAATGTCACAGAATAAAAAAGTTAAAAAAATAAAAAATAATAAAGTACCCCCCTCTTAAAAAGCGATCAAAATGGAAATTTGAACTCTGATAGCAGATTCCATTTTTCGCGATAATAACAGTTACGCTCCGAACGCATCCGGCCCTAAACATATAAAGTAAATATATTAACCAGAAAAAGAATGTACAAGTGTAAGGTTAACGTGTGTCTCATTTAAATTCCTGATCTCTTCTGGCTTATCAACTTTATTTGGATTTCCCGCCGTCAACTTTATCTCAAATTGTATTGTCGTCTGTTTACTCAAATGATTTCATCCTCTACTGATCCCACATATCTTTTTGATATCAGCTTATCTTTTCACTCAATGTTTGACAAGCAGAGTGCTTTATTTCATCAATTAGTCGTGTAACTTTCGCCAAGTTTCCATTAATATTCATATCTGCCTATCAACAGCTGAGGGTGGATTGCGATATTTACAATTCATCTGGGTATATTGGCGATGCGCCAATTAGTAAATTACTCTTGTCAATCTACTAATTCCGCGCGTTTTATCTTATTAACCAAGCTCCGAGCCTATGTATGCTGCTAATAGCAGCTTGTTATCGCTTGTTGATAAGACGCCTTAGATGACACCAAGCAGTCGTCACAGGATATTTATCTCGCTTCTAATAAATTATTATTAACTTGACGCGGTACCTTGATTATTGTTATTCGATTATTAAGGGTTGATTTGATATTTCTGCTGTTGTTCTATATTTAAGCAATTATATAGGAACATATAACATATTTAGATCAAGTGACAATCAGCATAAAAGCCTCGCTTTTGTCAATCCAGGTTTTAAATAGGATGCAAATATGTATATCAGGATATTTTAAGTCAGACCTCTAACCACAATCTGCTATTCAAAGATAAAATAGATCGTTATTGTATCTTATGAGTTAATCACATTTGAGGTAAACTAACGAAAGGTATTAGATTATTACTGTGAAGAAATGAAAACAAGCACTATCATTTTTTATTACAAGTGTTAACCCATGTAAAACATGATGACATATGTCGTTAAGCCCTTAATATCATTAGGTTTTCACAGCGAGTATATATATATATATATATATATATATATATATATATATATATATATATATATATATACTCCAATTATCAAATACGGATATATTAATTCTTCAGGCGATCAGTTTATTACTTATTTATAATGGAAACAGATCCTTCACTTAGGTAATCATTTTTCAAGCAACGGTTTCATAGTATATGATATTATTGGACGTAAAGTGAAGGATCTGTTTCCATTATAAATAAGTAATAAACTGATCCTGAGGACTACAATAGATAAATAGTTCTGGAAAGACATTATACCTCATGTCTTGAAGGGAGGCAGCGCATAGAAATAATTGTAAAAATATATTTAAGAATTCACCTGTGAAATAATAATAATAATAATAATAATAATAATAATAATAGTGAGTACTTAACAACATAGGTAATCATTTTTCAAGCAACGGTTTCATAGTATATGATATTATTGGACGTAATGTTGTTAAGTCCTCACTATTATTATTATTTCACATGTGAGTTCTTAAATATATTTTTACAATTATTTCTATGCGCCGCCTCCCCTCAAGACATGAGGTATAATGTCTTTCCAGAACTATTTATCTATTGTAGCCCTTAACAGTTTTACTCACTCAGTTCTGCTTTCCATTCACCCAAACTCGTCAGGTAGGTGGCTCGTTGCATTACCCTATTTCTCTTTCCTTCAATATGCACTGTGAAGGTTACGTTTTCCAACCCCTGCCTTCCTCAAGGCGTTCAAGGAATTTTTGTTGTCTCTTCCTGATTCTTCGCATAAGTGTTCTTTTTGTTGCCATTTTTCTTTAAAACTTCCTCGTTGCTTACTCGTTCCGTCCAGAGAATTCTCAGTATCCTTCTGTAGAAACACTTTCAAATAAACCGCCAATTTTTCTCTATATGGGAACATTTTAAGAATTATCACTAACAATAAATCATGCACTAGTTAATGGCCAATAAAATCTTACATTGGAAACAAAGTTCCCACACAATTTTGTATATTACTATTAAAGAGAATTTATCTGCGTGTTAAAATCCTCACAATCTATAGTAATGCTGAAGTTATCGCTAAGATGTTTATGGAGATTTACAAACTCTACATTTCATTCAATTTCGCAAACCAATCGATGAAATTTGAATATATTGATTTGTTCGGAAAGATACTTCGTCAAAAACCCCGACTTCGGCGTTCAAAAATTTCTTTAATTTTATAGGATTTCATGGTAAATAATATTTGTTAAGAAAATTTCTTTATCCTTTTTAACAACGAAGAATAAATTCTTAAGATTTCTTACACCTGAGCAGGCAACATACAGTTGGCTATGCGTAAATATTTCTTTCTCGAGTCAAATTCCAAATTTTTGTAGCGTTTCCCTTGTGGTTTGTTTATAGATCTCGCAAATGCAGGAGGAAGTGGAAATAAGATTATTGTATATAAAAACTTAAAGAAAAGATATGCAAAAATATACAAAACAAAAAACAATGTTGCATTTTTATTAAATAAATATTTATTTTAATCATTTAACTTGTTTTTTTTTTTAAATAGTGGGGGAATTTTGCATGTTAAATAATAAAACTTTTAATTATTCCTAAGAAATAAATGAAAATTTATTGTACTAAGCTACGCAGCCTAATAAAACCAACTGTACTTTGTACCTCCTTACCTGTTTTTACTTCTCCCCAAAATTAGGTTTCAATCTCTCAACGTATGGCTATTTTAGAGGGTCAGATGTAGGGACGAATGAATGGAACTCACAGATTTTTATAGATAGATAGGAAAAATAATAATGCATGGCTATTTTAGAGGGTGTGACCGACGGATAGACTAACGGAAGTCAAGAAATTTAATTTAATTTTTTATGTTTATACATTCTTTTTATAGATACAAATATTTAAGTAAATGCTCTGTTTATAATAATCAGTATTAAATAAAATTTACCGGTCTTAATGTCCGAGAAATTTTCATAGAAAATATACGTCCTCTGACAGGAATCGAACCTGTACCCTATACGGAACCGTCATATAGCCTGACGTGCCTTTAACCGATTTGGCCACAAGTTTCGTAAAGACGTGTTAGCAAGGTCGAATTTACTGCCTTTAAACTTCAATCTTCCATCAATCTCTCACGTACATTCATATCTGCTCAAAGCGTATAAACATAAAAATGTCGGAGGACGAATATTTTCTATGAAAATTTCTCGGACATTCAGGCCGGTAAATGTTATTTAATACTGTTTATTATAGACAGATCATTTACTTAAATATTTGTATATATAAAAAGAATGTATAAACATGAAAATGTCTTAAAAATAATTATCGGACTTTGTCCATTTCATAATATATATATATATATATATATATATATATATATATATATATATATAATGGATGGATATATAGATAAAAAGTGTGCGGGAACTTTATTTCCAACCCAATATTTACTAGTTACTGGAAAAATGACGGCATATTTAGTTAAGTCCTCTTAATCATTAGAAGGTTGTCACATATGAGTTTTTAAATATATTGTTTTTCAGTTATTAAAATATAGTAATTCCGAGAAACCTGATTAAGTTAACTCATTAACAAGAAAACTGGTCCTTTATGTAAGCCATATAGAATCTCGTATTTTATATTTGTTTACTGAAGCCGTTTAAAATGACAGCATTTTTTGTTATGTCCTTAGTACAATAAACATTTTTTTTTACTGCTGCATTGTTATAGCATCATTACTTCGGTGTGCTGGTTCATTTAGCGAAAAATACGAAAATTCCATTTACATTTACTGCAAATCAATGACTATAAAAAAGCCTAACGTCAATTTCTCATGGGCGCCGCCATTTTTGTTTGGATCGGATACTCTGCAGTAGAGAATGAACTAAACGGCACCAACTAAAACGCCATATAATAATAATAAAAAACGACACGAAACAAGTAATTTAAGCTACTGTATGTCTACACTAGTGTGGAAATAGCACTAGGCGCGAGTTGGTTAATGACAAAAACAGAAGCGACTGAAATGTCACACTGCGTTGAAAGCGGATAAGTACAACAACACAAGGCAATCTAGGTTTCGTAAAGACGTGTTAGTTACGTCCACAAGAGGAAAGTGTTAAAAGGTTTTCGTATGCGAGTCGTCCAATCTACAGGGTGTCTCAAAATAAAATGACATCAATTAAAATGTGAATATCTGAGTCGCTACATGTCCTAGGAAAACGAATTTAAATAGACTTCATTTTGAAATATAACAGATTTATTTATCAAAATTCAAATACGATCTTGAAAGGGCTGTAGATTTTTATAACCGATTTCAGAAAGCTTCACAAATGTATAATATGCGCAGCAACTGTGACACGACACCACACGTCAAGTCGGGAATCCAAATCCTGCCAAATACAATGTAGCATAACATTCGCCAGCGTCTCAGTGATTCTCTGCTCAAGTTCTTTTAGGCTTGTAGGAAGAAGCGGGATATAGATCTGCCCTTTCACATAGCCCCACAGAAAAGAAATCACAAGGTGTCAAGTCAGATGAACGCGGTGGCCATTTCAACAGCACATTGTCATAATCACTGGCGCGCCCGATCCATCTCCCTGGTAGATTCTCATTGAGATAAGTTCGCACAGTCAAGTTAGTTTTTAAACATTGTTAAATTTTGAGATCATTCGAGTAAGAATTGGCGATGTTATTAAACTACGAAATAATGTCTTTTTTTTTAAAAAAAACTTCCTATATTTTCCCAATTTTCTGAGGTATATGCACTTTTCCATGGAAAATGTTCCGACGAACTATATCCTTTGTTTCCACTTGTTCTAACAATCACGGTTATTAACCGCCTTACCACGCCCGTTGTAGCGCACTATCCACATTCCTTCGTATTCCATTGGTGAGATGTAAGATTCACCACAACAGCTTAACCCCACGAGCCGTTGCTTTGTGGAACCGACTGCCAAGAAGATGCTTCCCCGATCACTGCAATTTTAAACTGTCCAAGTATAGGGTCAACTGTTATGTTTCACATATCTCGCATCAACTGTGCCTCTTACTTTGTAACTCTGTACTGAGTGGTTACCGGGCTTTGTACTAGGCGGTCATTATTGTAACAAAAACAAATCAGAAGAAGAAACGAATGTTTCGCAACCCAATAAAAACACTGACCAGTAGTTTAGAGTCAGAATAGATTATTATTATTATTATTATCGGAGGAACTACCGTATTTGACGGTATATAAGCGCACTTTTTTAATACTAAAATATCTTTTAAAATTACCCCGCGTCTTATATGCCACATGTAGGTTTAAAATTCGCGATAGTCGGCCAAAATTAGCTACCTGGCAACTCCTATTAGCTTAGAATTTAGAGTAACTTTCATATCCCTATTGTCATTATTTAAAAGGTTATTATGCAGACTTAAAATGTTATCATTGATAATATTCATTATATTAATTTCATCACATTTAATATGAGAACTTTGTTACATTAAAATCATATGCAATAAATTCAAATTATATATTTGTAGAATATATGTTTCATTAATATTTTTCTTGTGATAACTTCCGGTTGCATTTGTATAAATACAATCTGAATTTTTATCACCTAATTATTCCAATAAGACGTTTACAAGAAGCAGGTTGTACAGATCATATAAAGGATATAATAAACTTTTTATTGGCTTCGTGTTCTTTTTTTCCTATTATTTTTCGTTTAATAGTAATCATTGTTTGTTTAATCAAAATAATACCTCATAAATATAGCCTAGGTCGTACCATTTACTAATAATTTTACCTGCTGGAATTGGGGTTCGTCTTATATGCCGTCAAATACGGTAATTGCAAAAGTAAAAGGATATCAAGATAGGTAAATGTTCTTTAGGTATGGATTTACATTACATAATCAGTAGAATGAAAACTGGGTTCCTTGAAGGCATATTCGAAGAACAAGCACGATGCTTGTCGGAAGTGAAAAACCCGGGAGTGGGAAGACAGAAATACAAAAAAACTACATAACACTCAACAAATATTTGAGAAATAGAATTTGGTCTCTAAAACAAACCCGAGCGCTAAATATGAAAACAGTCACCTTCCATTCATATGAAAAGAATAATACTGCATAATATTATAGCCGCCCAAAGTAATAAACTACCCAGTGACTTATTGCAAACAAATATAAAAATTTCTGGAACCTAACGTGGAACACCTGAAAGGAAACACTGGTGACAACGTCAAGTATCTCCAGGAAACAGGAAATGAACGACTGGTGAAATTGTTGATGTAATGAATAGGAGGCGATGGATACCGCTCGAAAATTGCGTCGGATATATTATCCTTAATAGAATGCGTCAGCAAGTTAAAAATAAATGCCTTAATAATAAATGCCTTAATGAAAAATGTTAAGAGAATAAAGAACTGTAAAACTTCGATATATTAGGAATGTATAAGCATATTAACATGTTTCCGGCCACACAAAAATAAGTATAGAATCCTATGGGTGCCATTATTATTTTAATTTTTAAACATATTTTTTATAGAATATTTTTAAGTGTCAGTGCTAATATTTTTTGAGAAAATGGCCGTCAATTTTTTTTTTCATAACCTCAGAAGCCATCTCCCCAACTGGTGGTCACGGCTACTTTCTTGATTGCATAATAGTCTTTTTCAGATCTTTATATAAAGGGTGTTCCAATAACTTGGACCGATTTTAAATGTGAATTAAGTTTAAGCGTTTAATGATTTTTTTCTTTTTCTTTCAGATTTGGCGGACATTTGGGCGATATTATTTTTCAACCTTAATTGCCATGACTTATACAACATGACATAATAGAGAAATACATTTTCACCAATAACACCGATTTATTTACTGCTGACTTTGATCCGTCTTAATGAAACACCGTTTCTAAATACACGTTATTTTATAACAATTACATGCTTTGTGGCAAAAAAGAAGCATTATTACGTGTAGTAAAATTAATTCACATTTATTTTATAATTACGACCACGCCGCCATATGTTGGTGAGAATAAGGAAAATATGAACATTGAGTTACATCAAAATGTTTTTGGGAGCTTTTTTTAAATACCTACTATCAATTAATAAAGCATTCAAATAAAAAACTAACAGAAGCCAAGTGCCATACGCATATTCCCAGAATTTCGAAGGAAGACACAGACATTGCTTTGTATAGAAATATGTATACTGCGTCAGACATTTGGCGATGTAACTTAAAATGGAAATATAACCGTCGCCCGTATCTGGGGACACGGCATAAAGGGAAATGCCATAACATAATATATCGTTGTTTCGAGTTGCATAAAAAAGCGAGTAAGAATGAATATATAAATAATTACGTACACCTAACAACATACTTCATTGCTTGGCAAACTAAATAGAAAATCTACAAAAGATTGACTGTGAGTTCGCATATAGAGTTGTCCTTAAAGTACGTACGTCCCTTTTAAAAGTTTGTGCAGGATTTGCATTTGAGAAGTCTTGCTATAGTAGAATTATTACATATGTCGATGTGTAGGTTAGTATGCTTAGCGCATTTTATCTTGTGTTCAATGGGACACAAGGTCCGCTGGTGACCAAAAAGAACACATGAGGGGAAACGAAACAAGAGAGAGAGAGAGAGAGAGAGAGAGAGAGAGAGAGAGAGAGAGAGAGAGAGAGAAAGAGAGAGAGAGAGAGAGAAAGAGAGAGAGAAAGAGAGAGAGAGAGAGAGAGAGAGAGACCTTTTCATATGTTCTGCTTATATCAACGTCATCTAGATATCGTTAGCAGAAGTTCTCTGACAATACAGGACTTGTAGTATTAAAATACGAGTTTAGAACAGCACTGACGAAGATGAAAACAAACCAAGCGCCTCGTCTGAGATATCAGAGAGAGGCAGAGAGATTCAGAAACAGATAGATAGATAGAGAGTCAAACAGAGAGAGACAAAGGTGCACACACAGAGAAAGACAAAGAAAGAGACAGAGAAAGAGACAGAGAGAGAGAAAGAGACAGAGAGAGAGAAAGAGACAGAGAGAGAGAAAGAGACAGAGAGAGAGAAAGAGACAGAGAGAGAGAAAGAGACAGAGAGAGAGAAAGAGACAGAGAGAGAGAAAGAGACAGAGAGAGAGAAAGAGACAGAGAGAGAGAAAGAGAGAGAGAGAGAAAGAGAGAGAGAGAGAAAGAGACAGAGAGAGAGAGAAAGAGACAGAGACAGAGAGAGAGAAAGAGACAGAGAGAGAGAGAAAGAGACAGAGAGAGAGAGAAAGAGACAGAGAGAGAGAAAGAGACAGAGAGAGAGAAAGAGACAGAGAGAGAGAGAAAGAGACAGAGAGAGAGAAAGAGACAGAGAGAGAGAGAAAGAGAGAGAGAGAGAGAAAGAGACAGAGAGAGAGAGAAAGAGACAGAGAGAGAGAAACAGAGAGAGAGAGAAAGAGACAGAGAGAGAGAAACAGAGAGAGAGAAAGAAAGAGACACACGCACCCACACACCAAGAAAGAAAGACACACGCACCCACACACACCAAGAAAGAAAGACACACGCACCCACACACACCAAGAAAGAAAGACACACACACACCAAGAAAGAAAGACACACGCACCAAGAAAGAAAGACACACACGCACCAAGAAAGAAAGACACACACGCACCAAGAAAGAAAGACACACACGCACCAAGAAAGAAAGACACACACGCACTAAGAAAGAAAGACACACACGCACCAAGAAAGAAAGACACACACGCACCAAGAAAGAAAGACACACACGCACCAAGAAAGAAAGACACACACGCACCAAGAAAGAAAGACACACACACACACACACACACACACACACACACACACACACACACACCCCGAGAAAGAAAGACACACTCACACACACCGAGAAAGAAGGACTTAAAGAGAGAAAGAAAGGCAGAAAGAGAGAAAGACTGGGAAAGAGAGAGAGAGAGAGAGAAATAACCCACTTAAAACACAAGCTTTATATGCCATGTAACTCATTCCTCCGTTTGCAAACCAGGTGCATCTGTGACGTCAGGTAATTCTGCACTCGCGAGGCTACCTTAGGTTAATCCTGCACCTGGTTCCCGTGATGGTCAGGTGTAATATTGAGTGCAAATTCTATTCTGGCATGATCTACGGTGTGTGTGTGTGTGTGGTACGATATCTTCTTAGAGAGCAACTATTGTTTCAAAGAAGGGAATATAAATGTATGTCATTTTGATTATCTAACAACTGTTCTGTTGTTCACATTTCAGAAAACTGCATGTCGGAAAGTGTGTTGTAGTACATTCTCATCTGTATAGCTGGTTGCCTGTATTTCAGTATGCCTGGCTTTTAGGCTGTTATCTAACCTCGACTTAAAATGTCTGCTGAAGCATATTTATGTTGATTTCAACATTCAACAGAACAAACCTGTAGTTTTTACGGCAACTTCACTGAGTGAACTTTTGACTTTCTGGGGTGTTCAACAGTTTGAGCAAGGCCAAAAGGCGAAGCAATGATTTGTAACTTCGAGCTGGTAAAATTCTTGACCACTTCCCAACAGTTCAGTCTACCTAATTTCAATAACAAGGCTTGAGACAACACGTGGTATAATTTTCAGGCACGATCGTCTCTTTAGGATGGTATTATTGACCGACGAGGGATTCGAACCCGGGTCTCATGATCGAAATACTAAATAAACAGTCGGCTACGCACCGACAGTACAGAAGCAAACGTGAAAATAAATCAAACATACTATGAATGAAATATAGTGAACCACATTTATTGTATTTCAAATTACACAGGATGAGTTCGAAGTAATTTCTCATTTAAAATTATGACAATTTCAAAAGTAGTAAAACGTTTCATTTGGCGTCTGTCTGTTGTTGTATTTTGATTATTAATATGGAACAATATCGTAAACTACCCCGCTAAAAAAAATAAACAATAAGACGACAAAGAATATACAGCACTCAGACCAAATCGATCTGAGCAGTTGTTAATTTTTAAGACGGTTAGATTTTGCGTGTCTCTAATAAACAATATTCAAATCCGATTGGCTTTTGTTTGTTTGTTTCTATTGGTCGGGAAATTTAAGAATATTTCTTTTGTAAAATTATGGCTCCAATTTGTCTTGGAATTGATTTCAACCATTCGCCCATGCGATGCTGTTCTTTTTTTTTTCTTCACGAAATACATCTTGTTATTCAAAGACGACCATTATTAGCGGATTACTGTTATTATTTTTTATTACTATTGTTGTTGCTACTTTGAAACCAGCAATATTTTGTTATGAATTGAAATTGTTAGTTTTATTTCAAATAAAGACAAAAAAAGAAAGAAAGCAAAACCAAGAGAAAAAGACGCACATTTCTGAGTTTATGTCTCTAGACAAACAAGTGTTCATTTTCTGCCTGTTTCGTCGGCCGTCGATGGGAAGAACAAAGTAAACGTTCAAGTATCTACGGCGCAAAGAACAAAAGTTCCAATACTAAGCAAAGATATTTATGATGATATGTATAAGAGGGGAAAGATAGCGAGAGGACCAGAAATAAAACAATGCAGGAGTAGACAAAGAGAAACAAAAAGAAAAAGAGTAGGTGAGGACTTGAGAGAAGAATAAAAAGAGCAGGACAGGAGAGCACTAGAGAGAGAGGGAGAAGAGGACAGGAGAGCACTAGAGAGAGAGGGAGAAGAGGACAGGAGAGCACTAGAGAGAGAGGGAGAAGAGGACAGGAGAGCACTAGAGAGAGAGGGAGAAGAGGACAGGAGAGCACTAGAGAGAGAGGGAGAAGAGGACAGGAGAGCACTAGAGAGAGAGAGGGAGAAGAGGACAGGAGAGCACTAGAGAGAGAGGGAGAAGAGGACAGGAGAGCACTAGAGAGAGAGGGAGAAGAGGACAGGAGAGCACTAGAGAGAGAGGGAGAAGAGGACAGGAGAGCACTAGAGAGAGAGAAACGAGCAGGAAAGGATAAAAATAAAAAAAGAGTAGGAGAGCACGAGAGAGAGAAAGAGCAGGAGAGCATCAGAGAAAAAAACGCGTAGAGAGAGAGAGAGAGAGAGAGAGACTAGGAGAGAGACGAGAAGAGAGAGACAAGAGAGAGAGAGAGACAAAAGAGAGAGAGAGACAAAAGAGAGAGAGAGACAAAAGAGAGAGAGAGGAGAGAGAGAGAGAAGAGAGAGAGAGAGAAGAGAGAGAGAGAGAAGAGAGAGAGAGAAGAGAGAGAGAGAAGAGAGAGAGAGAGAGAAGAGAGAGAGAGAGAAGAGAGAGAGAGAGAAGAGAGAGAGAGAGAAGAGAGAGAGAGAGAAGAGAGAGAGAGAGAAGAGAGAAAGAAGACACAGAGAGAGAAAGAAGACACAGAGAGAGAAAGAAGACACAGAGAGAGAAAGAAGACACACAGAGAGAAAGAAGACACACAGAGAGAAAGAAGACACACAGAGAGAAAGAAGACACACAGAGAGAAAGAAGACACAGAGAGAGAAAGAAGACACAGAGAAAAGAGAGAGCACTAGAGCGTAAAAAAGAAAAATGAAGAGGCGTGCACTAGAGAGAGAGAGGAAGGAGCAGGTGTGACGGAGAGAGCGAGAGAAAGACGGAGAGAGGGAGAGAAAGACGGAGAGAGGGAGAGAAAGACGGAGAGAGGGAGAGAAAGACGGAGAGAGGGAGAGAAAGACGGAGAGAGGGAGAGAAAGACGGAGAGAGGGAGAGAAAGACGGAGAGAGGGAGAGAAAGACGGAGAGCGCTAGAGAGAAAAAACGAGGAGAGCACTAGAGAGAGAGAGAAATTCGAGAAGATAGATATGAACAGCCTGAGATAGAGAGGATAACTTGCAAGTAGACGTTACTGTAATCCCCATTTCATGACCATAGACAGGTATAAAGAAACGGAGATAGATATAAAATATCAACAGTGTGCTTCAGCAACAGACTTGAAGATATCAAAGAAAGAGTTAAGAAAACTAGACAAAAGGGAAAAGTAACAAAGATACAAAAAGAAAAGAAAACTTGAAATTGAATACGGAGTGTGGGATGCGGTGAAAAGCAAAGGCGGAAAAAATGATCCAGAAAGAAGCAGAAAACAGACAGAAAACAAAGAATCCTTCATTATTGTCGTTATTCTTCAGACGACGTCCACAAAGAAGTGAATAGAATGACACGCTTTGTGAAGCAAGAGTAGAATGTCTTCAGTTGTTTTTTTTATTCTCCCCTTATTTTCAAATTGAATTATCTCCCTTTGTTATTCTTCAATTGACAAAACCCAAGGACACGAAGGCAGAAGACAATTATTATTGTTGCTGCTATTTTTATGCATTATTGTTGCAGGCGTTGCTGTTGCAGTAGCGAATACTTCATTGTCATATAAAAGGTTAACATCGATATTACAACCTTTGTTACATTGGACGACCATATTTTATTGTAGCGATATTACAGCCTTTGTTATGCTGTTCATATTAATATTGATTAGGTTGATTCGCAATTTATGGACACAAATTTACAGCCTAAACGAATTCGGTGACTACAACAGCAATACTACTACTACTACTACTACTACTACTACTAATAATAATAATACTAATATTAATTTATTATTTACCCGCAATTACCAAGATAATGTCATTAAAAACGAACGGGTCCAAAATTCAGGTTTAACGATCAGTTTGATTAAACAATGGGTCACTTAGTGGAAGGATGTGAGGTGTTGGCCCCCAAAGAATATAAAACCAGGTATGGCAGAATAGGTCAGTACTTACATTGAGTAATCTGCACAAATGTACAGACATCATCCTAAACGTGTAACTAAGGGAGAAAAAAAAACTGACCTGGCATCTCTGCTTCAATCACTTTCTCCCACCGTAACAAATCCTCCCTGTGTGTTTTCTACAAATACTTACATGGCAATTGTTCTAATGAATTTTACTCTATGGCACTTTGACTATGAACTTTAGCGCAGTACTCGATTGGCGGCAAGGTCTCGTTATTTTACAGTCTCAATGGCTAGATGTAACTAAGTTCTATGCTAACAGTTTCTTCTCTCGCACTTCTCGCCTGTGGAACTCCTCCGGTTTAAATGAAATGTCAATCGTTAATCTCTGACTTCTTAATTCCTGCTCTTTTATTATTCTCTCTCAATAGATTTTTTTACCCAAATTTTTAACAGTAAGCCCGACTTAGTGACCTGATGTAAGATGATTAAATTAAAAAGAGGAAAAACTATTTCATCGGACATTCCTATGGATACAGATCGAACAATAAAAGCAAATAGACCAGATAGAATTGTAAAAGTTCACCAAAATAGAGCATTTGCTGATCGACGCAAGTGCATCATGCGATGGCAATATTTATTTCAAAGAATTCAGGGAGATTAACATATAGAGACCTGCATATAGAAATTAAAAAAAAAAAAAGTTGCATCTTGGAGCAACTGTTAAATAATAGTTTCAGATTATTATTTTTTGGTGGCAGTATATTTTGACTAAGACCTTCTGAGGCTGACCTTGAAGATCACATGGTAGACAAAATAGGGATGTCGATTTTGATTGGCTAAGCCGAACGTGGTAATGTTAGGGAGATAGAAATGTAGAAATAGAATGTAGACGTTTTATTTTCGTGCACGTCGACGTGTTTAATAAAATTGATAAGTTTAAAAAGCCCTTTTGTTGAAGTTCTCCTTTTACTCCCGAAGTAAAAACCACCTAGAAATCACCCGGCGGAGAGAAGAAAGAGAGGAAGACAACTTTAAACACAAATACTATACCAGTAATAACAGCAACACTTGGAATGATTAAAAAGAAAGTGAGAAATTTATAATAAATATTTATTATAAATGATAGTTGGAAAACCTTTACAAAAAGTTTAAAAAAATAGTCTTGGTTGGTACTGTTCATGTATAACGGGGAGCTCTGCCGTTATAGATGCGGGCAAGATGTGGCTGAGGATTATGTTCTTATTTTTATAATGTCTGAGTGTCGAAATAAACCATTAACCATTTTTTGCTTCAAGTTCCTGGTTGGCACTCGACAAATAATGTACCAAAGAAGAAATTTTAATGGTAATTTCTTTCCATAATAATAGATGGACCAATAGAAATTCGACAGTTTACACTTGACCTGTTGTCTTTACATTCGAAATTGTGATAAAATGTAAGCATTTATTAAATACCCGTACAATCACATACTGCATATCACGTTATAATTTTTCTAATATGATTTTTATAACATTAATTTCCTTTACATATACAGTGCGGGACGAGAGGGAATTCTACGATTTTTACTTATTTTTATTGCTGAAATTTTCGGATGGTATCATTCATATTACTATACTATTTCGCTGAAGCAGACACATGCGGGCGTTATCACTTCTATATTCCCTTTCTTTCATTCTAGGAACACATATATATATACACAATTTCATCGCATGCCAGAATGAGGCTTGCCGGAAGTTTAAACTAATAGGAATAGAGATTTAATCTGTCCGCTGTTGCTAGACAAAAGAAATTGTGGGCAGAGGGCAGGCAATCTATTACAGGACGCAATGTACGTGTTAACTAAGGAAGGAACACGCAGAAACATTATATGATAATAATTGTATCAGAATGCAAGTTTATGGTTCAGAATCAGTTTAAGAAATGGAGACATGATAAAGTTCCTGCCATTATTCAAGGGAGGTTGTATAGAAAGCACGGTGTTGAATGTATTAATAAGTATTATGAACACGTGACGGTACGTTTGTAGCTCTGGCGAAGCACATACTACGGAGTTAAGAAAAGGATCGTTCGCATTGACTCGCTGACCCCGACCAGGGTCGGCAAGATTGAAATACTGGAGAATAGCAAAGTGAAACTTCTGCGCGATATTATGATATAGTGACAACTTAAGAGTTAAATAAACTAAACAGAGTCCCCTGTTCATTTTATATATATCATCGACTCTCCCGTCGAATTCGACGTATGAGGTTCAAGCAGATATATATATGGCGAAATAATCAAACACTGAAATATTTGTTAAAATCGTACACATTAAAAGGTTGTCAATTTCAAGTAGGAAAATTAAACTTGCAGACCGATTTAATGTCTTAAAGTTTCTTGCGTTGTCTTTGACGAATTCGCTGAAGAAACAACCTGACGAGACTTTGGCGGTCGAAACCGCAGCAGTGTTCCCGTCTGCGTTTTTATCTTTTTTAAATATATATATATATAAAAGAAAAAGGAAAAAAGAAAAAGCTAAAGAGAGTGTGTAAAATGAAAAAAAAAAGGAGAAAAGGACAAATGATCACGACTGCCTACAGTTAGCCACATCCGCGCAGACCGATGCATGGCTGCACGAACACAAAAATGCAGAAAAACTTACAATATTAAATGTATATAAAAAGGGAAAAATAAAAAAAAATATAAGCAGTAAATTGCTGATACTCCCTGAAGTATGGACGGACAGGTCTGCCTACCAAACTTTGGAGTCTGGATGCTGAAGGTAACATCAAACAGCTAAGTGACAAACTTTTACTCATATTATATATCAGGACTGTTGCTATAAAAATAAAACTACAACACATCAATTCGGCATGTAATCGCCTTCGAAGTAATACCCTTCTGAAACCACAGACTTTATCCAGCATGGTTTCCATTGATGGGAGAATTCGTGGAACTCCTTTTTTGGAATAGTGAGTATCTGCCTCGTCGTATTCTTTTGAAGTTCTTTGACGTCTTAAAATGTACAAATGGGATTTGATTTTTGGAAAGAGAAAATAGTCACAAGGGCGATATATGCGGAATATGGTGGTTGTTGAGCTTGGGGAATGCTGTAATTAATCAAAAACGTCTCCACAGGACATGGTCACTGATGGAAACTCTGTGGTATGCTGAGATAATCACACTCGATACACTTTCTTTCCAAGTACATCTATAAACAACGGAAGTAAGCGAGAACTTTATAACTGAATGCGTTAAAGTTTAATCGGTGCTACACTGGGTATTTTAGGTCCATTAACGAAGAAACAGTCCCGATAGTTTTTGATAAGACTTCGTATATTGTGTGTATACGCACGTGTGTATACATATATATATATATATATATATATATATATATATATATATATATGAAAATTAAATATAAATGTCTGTAAAGACAATATAAATAAATGAAATAACAAGAGGAAAACCTTTTAGGTTGACGCGTTTTGTTAATTAACGAACTGTCAGTGTAGATATTTTATTTAGTAACCTGTATTTATACACAGGATTTTTTAAAATTTGGAATTACAGAACGCCTTAAAATATTCTAAAAACTTAGTGTGTAAAGCAAATGTGAAACATGAAGAACCCTAAGTGACGTAAAAAAATCAACTTGATCATCTCAATTTAAAAAAGAGAGACGCTTTTGAGTCAGCCTCCTTCTGGTTAAGGTAACCTTCCTTTATACTAAGAGTTTTTTTTCTTTCCATGTCGACAAAATAGTAAAACCCACAGATCAATTCTATGGACAAGACAAATTGCGATAAGATGAAAAATGGAAAACAATCTTAGTTTTTGCCGACGCGTTTCGTCTTCCAACTGTTTCAAGGCAAAAATGTAATCGAAATGTTTTTTGTTGTTATAGTTACATTACAAAACCAAATTTACAAAGAGAGACGCTTCTGCGTAAGCCTCTTTCTGGTTAACGTAAATTTCCTTTATACTAAGAGTTTTTTTTTCTTTCCATGTCGATGATTAAATTCTCATCTCACTTTCATTTAACAGGCCGAAAATTTACGTTTCTTTTACACAATATTTTAGAGCGTTCTCTAATTCAAAATTTAAAAAAAATCAACGTTATCTTTCTTCACGTTATTTCAAAAATGGAAGAGGGCGTTCAAAACAACCTGGGTTTAACTGGGAGTGAGAAACAGAATTACTCTGAGGAGCATTGGTTTATTCCTAAAAGTTCAAGATTCTTAGGCCGCGCAGCTTAATATGGAACCTAACCATCAGTAACGCTCATTAATGTCAAACCAAAAGACAGATTAAGAAATAAAATTTTGTTAACACCACAAAGAATAATCTTGAATGATAGGATTTAACGTTGGTAATCGTTTTTTGTTCGGTCGAGGCAATCTATGCTTCGAGCGTTTTACGGAGTAAGAAAGATTGCTTTCAGGCCTTTTTTCAATGTTGTTTTTATTCGAGACTGTATCTGGATAAGAGTTTAGGTTTTGACAAGCTGTACACTGGTTCCATTAACGGTTTTTGTCTTTCTCTAATTATTATATATATATATATATATATATATATATATATAAACTGATTTGTACCCAAACATTGTTACCAGACATAGGGTCATCGAGCAGCCGCTCCCTTGACTCAGGTCAGCACTACCTCCTCAAGGCGCTCGATGCTGTCTTCCGTGTTGAGTCTGAGGCCCTGTGAGAAGATGAATGGAGGCATAACGTCGCCATCACTAGTGATCACTCCAGACCCCATCATGTTGACTGGATTTATCATCCAACACCTTCCGAATCCTCTCCACTGTCCTCAAATGAACACCCAAACATTCTGAAATTTTCATATGGAGGTCTCAGATGCGAATGCCAAGCAGGACAGCATGCCTTTTCCAAATTTCTAGCAGAGGGAAATGCGTCATGGTGCTCTTTTTCTCACAGACGGAGCCCAACTGACCCTACTATACTGTTCAGTCGCCAAAACAACAACAAAAAAACAAACAACACTGTATATTTAACTCATTATTTTATGTAGATCTGTATTGTTTTAGTCTTGCTTCAATTGCGTTTAATTACAATAGAATCAATTAATTTTGTTATTTTTTGTAGTGCTGTATATTTTAATAGGGTTATTTTAATTTGTTAGGTCAATTGAATAATTTGGAAATCTGGAAAGCAGTATTCATTTTTAATAAAAGCAATTTTGTATTTGAAGGAACAATCGTATTATTATTTAGAAAGTACAATTTCGAATTTGTTGTTTTTATTGTTTGTATACAGAGGTGTTAACATATATGGATACACATCAGTTTATTTATATATATTTATTCTTTTTTTTCTTGTCTGGACAACTTTCGTTCATAATATTGGATCTTTACTTCTTTGGTGAAAGTTTATAACAACCATGAACTTAAGAATATATATATATATATATATTGATGCATGTTTCATTAAATAATATAGACAAGTTTTGTCTATTTAAGTTCCTTTCATATTGTCTGATAAGCTTAATAACATTATCATTGAAAGACGAAAGGAAATCACCATATTGATACATCCTATCTAAGCTTTCGGCTTACATAATCCATTATCAAAGATGACAATTACATTTCAATATATCAAACAATACACGGACGAAAATGCATCAATGAAAAATTGCTGCATGCATATATATATATATATATATATATATATATATATATATATATATATATATAAGGGCACCTCGGCGTGATGTAATGGTTAGCAAGCTTGTCTTGCTAGATCAGTTACTACTGAAAAGTGTGTTCTATCCTCACTTGTGCCACATCTAAGCTACGCTTATAAAATCATTTGGCGCTGTAGTGGTTAGCAAGCTTGTCTCACTAGAACAATTACGACTGAGTAGTAAGTTCGATCCTCACTGGGTGCCTCCTACTTTAAACCTTGTGCCACATCTAAGCTACGCTTGGAAAATCGCGATATATATATATATATATATATATATATATATATATATATATATATATATATATATTGCAACAGAATTATTTAAAAAAAAAAGATTTATCTTAGTCTCGTGAATATAAAAGCGTATTATCTCTTAGCTAATAATTATAATATTAAAGAAGCCTATTAAAAATATATATTCAATCAAAAATCTGTACATTTCATCTTGGAACGCTAACAATCTTTTGGGAAAACAATCTCTCAGGAACAAACAATTTATTTCCTAAAATATAATAAAAACTTCAGCACATAAAATTTCCAAACAGAAATCTTAATTTTTACCACACAAAATATTTGGGAATTACCGGTATTAGCTAAAGTTACAAATGCAGTTTAAGAGAATAGAAAAATATATACATACTAATGTCTAAATGATCCTTTCTCATGAAACAATAAAAAACGCGATTTTACATAGATTTCCTTTCTTTGTCTTATGATTTTCTTTAAGTCTACAATGCAGGAAATGGAGTTACTCATCCTGGGTTAATTGTTAGAAAGCTAGATTTGGAAATCATTATAAACGAGTACAATCCCCACTAGATAGACCATATTAATTGTGTTTTCCAAAACTAAAGTAGCTTTACAAAAATATTCTCAGGAATCATCATTGGCGTAGCAGTTTTTTTTTAAATTATATTTTCGATTTCTTTCTTTTATAGTGATCCCATGTTGTCAGTCTCCGGTTGTCATATCTAGGATACATGAGGAAAGGGAATACGGAAAATTTGACACTCACAGGAAAGATTTAAGGCAAGAGGGACAGACGAAATCAACGTATAACCTACTTAGCGATCTACAAACCCCGCAACAGGCCTTCATTTGTGTGGATTTGACAACGAAAAGCAACATGAAAGAAGTTTCAGAAGCTTTTCGAAACAGGTTAGAAACATTTAAGACTGATATATGAATGCCTGAATTGCCTTTTTACACCGTTTTATATATATATATATATATATATATATATATATATATATATGCACGCATTTGATTATACGTAAACATGTATTTAAGTGGGCGTACTGATAAATCAAAATTTTATGTTGGATTATCAAAGGATAGCAGTTAATCGCCAGCAATAAGCACTAAACACCGCAAAATCATAAAACATAATGTATTCAGAAAATGAGAAAAGACAAACTTGGCTGCAGTAAATGATCTTATGAATTACAAAGGTCAAAAGGCGTCGAGGTTATTAAAAAAAAAAAAAACAGGAAAAATAAAGAAAAATAAAATTGTTAAACATGGAGTGTATACAATGTCATAGATCCGGTTACCATCCAAATAAGAAAATCATAATACTTGGTTAATCAAAAGAGACAACGAAGACGAAGAGGAAACCGAAAAAGAAGTAAAAGGCGATGACGAAAAAGGCGGCGGCGACGACGAAGACAAAGAAGAAGAAGACAAAGATGACGAAGAAGAAGAAGAAGACAAAGATGACGAAGAAGAAGAAGAAGACAAAGATGACGAAGAAGAAGAAGAAGACAAAGATGACGAAGAAGAAGAAGAAGACAAAGATGACGAAGAAGAAGAAGAAGACAAAGATGACGAAGAAGAAGAAGAAGACAAAGATGACGAAGAAGAAGACAAAGATGACGAAGAAGAAGACAAAGATGACGAAGAAGAAGACAAAGAAGAAGAAGAAGACAAAGAAGACAAAGATGACGAAGAAGAAGAAGAAGACAAAGATGACGAAGAAGAAGAAGAAGACAAAGATGACGAAGAAGAAGAAGAAGACAAAGATGACGAAGAAGAAGAAGAAGACAAAGATGACGAAGAAGAAGAAGAAGACAAAGATGACGAAGAAGAAGAAGAAGACAAAGATGACGAAGAAGAAGAAGAAGACAAAGATGACGAAGAAGAAGAAGAAGACAAAGATGACGAAGAAGAAGAAGAAGACAAAGATGACGAAGAAGAAGAAGAAGACAAAGATGACGAAGAAGAAGAAGAAGACAAAGATGACGAAGAAGAAGAAGAAGACAAAGATGACGAAGAAGAAGAAGAAGACAAAGATGACGAAGAAGAAGAAGAAGACAAGGATGACGAAAAAGAAGAAGACAAAGACGACGGAGAAGAAAAAGACGACGACGACGGAGAAGAAAAAGACGACGACGACGGAGAAGAAAAAGACGACGACGACGGAGAAGAAAAAGACGACGACGACGGAGAAGAAAAAGACGACGACGACGGAGAAGAAAAAGACGACGACGACGGAGAAGAAAAAGACGACGACGACGGAGAAGAAAAAGACGACGACGACGGAGAAGAAAAAGACGACGACGGAGAAGAAAAAGACGACGACGGAGAAGAAAAAGACGACGACGGAGAAGAAAAAGACGACGACGGAGAAGAAAAAGACGACGACGGAGAAGAAAAAGACGACGACGAAGAAGAAAAAGACGACGACGAAGACGGAGAAGAAAAAGACGACGACGAAGACGGAGAAGAAAAAGACGACGACGAAGACGGAGAAGAAAAAGACGACGACGAAGACGGAGAAGAAAAAGACGACGACGAAGACGGAGAAGAAAAAGACGACGACGAAGACGGAGAAGAAAAAGACGACGACGAAGACGGAGAAGAAAAAGACGACGACGAAGACGGAGAAGAAAAAGATGACGACGAAGACGGAGAAAAAAGTTTTGCATGATCAGTTGGCGCAACATTTAAGCGAAACATAAATACAGTGAGACCCGGATATAAGAGAAACCCGGGTATAAGTCAGATTTTCTCTGGTCTCAAATTAGAGCCGGTGTTAATAAAACAAAATAGACCAAACCCGGATATAAGAGACTTATTATCCGGTACCGACAACTCTCTTATATCCGGGTTACACTGTAGTTATAGTGATAATTAATATCGACGAGTTTAAGAATTAAAATATTATCGACTCGAAAAAACAATCCTGGGTTGAATGGTCGGGATAAGAACATCCTTTGAGATCTGCTCACTTAACTTTGCATCAAACTAGTTATTTCGTCTAATGACCAAGGTCGACACAACATTTTTTGTAAAAATATTTCAAAGAACCAACAAAATGTTACTTGGTTGATTTTGTTTAGTCGCATATCAACTTATGTTATTTAATACTGAAATCTAAATATTTTCTACGCAAGTTATTTATTTTTTGGAGAGAGAATAATGGTTTTACATGACACAAATCTTACTAAGTACCCCACAGCTAGGTGGGGGGGGGGAGAAAAGAGATGGATTAATATCTTTCCCAAAGAAAATCCTAAGTCAATATAACGAACCCAATGGGAATTGAAACCCGGCTCTACGATTAACATTTCTGAGCCATTATTCATTACACCATCCGCACATCCAATCTTACAGCACTCGGTTTCCCAAGCGGTCACCACCAGCAAGATAACATTTTCATATGAAATAGGACTTGATAACTTTAACAAGGTGAATGACAAATCTTGCAGAGGTTACCTCTAGTTAACTCTCTTTTATGCTATCAATAACAACGTTATCAGATATTTTTCAGTTCTGTACAGGGAACGAACCCGACAATATAAAGAACGTGAGTCATTGAACGCATAGAAAACTGAATAAGGTATCACTCCACGAATGATATAAATGATTGGGGCTCCCAGTCTCAAAAACATATTGGGCATGGAATATCTACCAGCAACAGTATTATCTGAATTCTGTGTTCATATATTTTCGCTGATTGTCTTGGAAAAATTTAAAAGTAAATAAAAGAAAAAAGAAAGAAAGAATGCAGTTGGAGAAAGTAAAAACAAATATGGCCGACGGAGAAAAGAAAACACTAACGTGAAAGAAAGTCGCGGGATTGACAAAAAGTGCTTCCAAATAATTGACCATGAACAGTTTATTTCCTTTTTTCATCCTCCCTGGAGGAGATAGTATTAGTTTGCGTTCCTGGGCCTCTGGACAGTTATCATGGCAACCAGGCTTTGCGAACGGCGATCCAGGGTGGCTGCAGAAAAATAGAATGAGAGTTTTCGGCGTCGTTCGAATTATCTGTGACGCTTTCCTAATTCGTATGAACTTCTCTTGTTATTGGCGTGCAAACGAGCTATTGCAGAATCTCTTGTCATAAAACAAACCGTAAAATGGCGCGAACTGATTCAATAAGGAGTTATTGGATGCAAATAACAGCAGCGAGATAAATAGACTTCGAGGTGTTTATGCTGTTTGTGGGCGGGTGCAGGTGAGAAGTGAAGACGAAAGGTAAGAGTCTAAGGTGAGTGGAGCTGTTGTAGATATTGATAGTGTGAAAGAAAGAAAAAAAAAACAAAGGTGGAAAGGAAAAGGGACACAAAATTGATTAGAAATAAAACAAAAAAGAAACGCATAAATGATCCGAGAAAAAAAAAAAACATGCACACACGTGTGTGTGTACGTCTATATGTATGTATGTATACTACATATATATACAGCATATAGTATACATACATTTCGCGCATGCGCGTTGTTTGATTTTGTCGACTGCATAGTATAGTAGGATCAGTTGGGCATCGTCTGCGAGACAAGACCGCCATGACGCAATTCGCTCTACCAGAAATTTTGAAACAGCATGCTGTATTGCTTGGCATTGGCGTCGGAAGTTCCAATACGAACATTTCAGAGTGTTTGGGTGTTAAATTTGAGGAGAGTGCAGAGGATTCGGAAAGAGTTCGATGAGTCTAAATGTGATTACGATGGTGTCTGGAGTGAACACTATTGATGGCGACGTTATGCCTCCATCTTCTCACAGGGCCTCCGATTCAACATCGAAGTGCCTAATTGAGTAGGTAGTGCTGCTCTGGATCAAGAGGGTGGCTGCTGGAAGACCCTATGTCTGGTAACAGAACTCTGCACCGTGCCACAGAAGCGGAACACGATCACGACTGTCAGGCAATTTATACGACCTCAATACCCCTTACATCTGGTCATCTAACTCCCAGACTGCAAGCGCCTTGATTATTATGAGTGGGGCGCAGTTGAACGAAAGACCAACAAAACTCCTTGTAACAGCAAAGATAAACTGAAGGAAAGGATTATGGCGGCATTCACCAACATAAAGGAGGAGACCGTCCAAAAGAGATGCAGCAGATTTTGAAGTCGGCTAGAACGTGGTTGAAGCCAATGTTGATTTTGGTGAATAAAAATTTACTCCTCAGTATTTCAAGATACTTTTGTGTAATTTTGGTAAATATATCTATTAAAATGAGATGTCAGTGTTATTTCCATTTTTGCGTAATTTAGACAATGTATCCGCCGCACCATATATATATATGCAGACAAACAAACAAACAGAGAAACGAAAATTATAGAAAATTAGATTTTGATAAATTTCCTAATGGATAAATTTGTCGAAATTTGTAACGTGTCTGGCGAATCGAGTTAATCGTCATCTAACTTGGCATATGAACAGAATAATTTGTTGAAACACCCAGAATATTTGGGTATCATCGTGCCTATAATTCACTTATACTATACGCGTATATTTTAATGAAGTCGAATTCTAGCGTTTCCGAAAATGCAAGGATTTAGCCAACGAAATGTTGTCTACCATGCTCACAACAACTAGCTCTTGTATCATTAAAACGGTCAAAAGTATTCAAAGGAAAACGAAATGAAACATGAAATTTGGACAGTTACTTTGAAGTTCATATTTCATTATAGCTTGAGCTTGAGGACGTCTTTGAAAATTGGCGAAACGTAAAGAAAACAAAATCAAAAACACGGCCGATGATTGACAAGTCAAATGTATGTGAAGTCTGTTTAAACTAAGAAAATCAGACAAAACAAAAATAAAGTACCAGAAATTGTTTCTCTATCACACTCTCTGATGAAGCTTGAATAAAAGCGAAACATGTTAGATTTATAAACGTTCTCTACTTGATTTTTGTCCTATCATTCTGTCGGATACCGTCAACATTTCATCCTAATATATATATATATATATAAAATGGTGGTACACGCTTGGAAAAAACTTTGGTATTTTGGCTTGTAGTTGAAGAAAGCAGTACCCAAGGAAAAATGAGAAATAAAAAAAAGGAAGAACTAAGAACATGAAATTGAGGCGAAAACGTGACCAGCCTGACGATCCGTTTAGGTGAAACCTAGGTAGGTTAGCCTGGCTCATTATATATATATATATATATATATATATATATATATATATAATAGGTAAATAAAAAGTCCAATGAATTATATTCCTTTTTATTGGTTTATTCGATATTAATTCATTTTTTTATATTAAGAACTTTATTTACAATATCTGCTCGCCATAATCGCGTTATCCGTCAGTAATTTACTGCACTACGCGTTTTCTTAGGCGTTAATAATCGGTGGTGGTCCTTCTTTTTCTTCTTCTTATTATATGAAAACGGAATTCGTTAACACTTTCAAAAACACATCGTCCAGTAAAGTATTGGAGTTTAATCGCTTTAAGTCGATATGACTTTTGTAAAGTATTTACTATTAAAATAGGACGAATAATATAAGTAATCCTTCTCATATGTAAAATATGTACATAAAATATCATACATGTATATACCTCATATATACAAACTTAACTAACGGACAGAATCCGTACTAAATGTAGAAAAAGGCGGTATAAAATCAAAGACGATTAGACTGTAAGAAATTTTTTTTACAAAAGTCTAGATTTCTTGGCTTACATTGATGCTGAGAAAGAGTGTAGAAATGAAAATAAAAGAATGAAGTTAAGGGAGACAACTAGAAAGGATAATTTCGAGAAGTGTGTGTGTGTGTATATATATATATATATATATATATATATATATATATATATATGTATATGTATGTATGTATGTATGAGTGTTCAAGAGAAAAAGAATGAGATAAATACATAGAGGGGAAATAAAGAGATAGATAATATCACAACATTTCACCGGAAGTAAGGTTAGAGAAAAATGGCGTCTCGCAGGCACACTGGTTTCTTTCTAGCACTTAGATCGGCTGATGGACAAAGACGTCTTCATGTTTTTTTTTTGTTACTGCTCCAGTAGTCGTACGGTTCTTTGTCATTATACAGTATGCTTCTACAAAGTTGCAACGTCATTTTCAGTAAAGCGGGTACCAAGAAACATACAGTGGCATTTGCGTACATGCACCAAATCCGATTCGATATTATATATAATTAGATACTAAACTCCGTAGCTTGGTCATTAAAAAAAAAAGTATGTTTTGAAACAAGAACGACATACTGGACATTATTCTGTGAAAATTTCGGATTAAATTTACTCTGATAATTTAGTCTCAGGCAACAGAAATTTATGTTAGTTGGTGTGTGTGTTTTATTGACAGACTTCTTTATCCACGTACGCATTAATGATCTAATTTTGGTCATCATAAATAATGAGGATTGAATAGAAAGTTTAAAGCACTGAGATGAAGATTTGAATATTAATTTTATTTTGATTATTAACAATCTTCTTTATGAATAGCAAATGGAAGACAAGCATATATATATATATATATATATATATATATATATATATATATATATATATATATATATATATATTGTGATTTCCATATTTTCTGTAAGGGTTAAATAGTATAATATTCCCTTTGAAGTACTGTCTAAGGACACGGCGAAAAATAAAAACTAGGATATGTACTTTCATAGTCAAAATCATCAAAATGTTGAACAGCATCTTTCTTTTTCTCTTATTCATCTGTCTATCAACAAATAGAATTAAATTTTAAATTTATCTTTCCCAAACTCGGAATTTCAACTGATTAGGTGCGTTGATAGTAAATATAAAATTATTTAAATAAATAAATTATATATATATATAGCATTTCGATTATCGCTAAAGTTTTTCCATTTAAAAAAGAATTTTGTGTAATACGGCATACATAGTTTATGTAATGATAGAAAGATAACTTATCTTGGCCAACGCGTTTTGTCCTCTGATGGAAGGATTTTATTTCGCAACAAGTATTTATAAACAAAAGTAATAATTTTTGTTTTTCAAACCTTTTAAATTAAAGAAACCTTCATAAATATTCAACAGGCTAACTGAAAAGTCTATGTTAAATATGGAGGATTCTAAGTGATAAAACGTAATGTCTAATAAACAAAAATAACTAAATGATGCTGTTGTCATTAATATTTAAATTATTTTACTTTCAATTTAATTCATGGATTATATAT
>OZ038491.1:60354923-60359923 GCA_964036315.1 Acanthosepion esculentum
TATCCTAGATTGTTAAGACATGGCACGACTTTTTGTCTCGATATGGTAAAAGACGTTCAGAATGTTTTTATTTAAAAGATTCAAATATCTTGTTTTATGAATTTTGGTCAAATTTGTTATTTTATTATTTTGTTTTATTTTAAATTTTATAATACAACAATAAATGGCTTCCCTCCTTCCGATTCTTGCTTTTTCCCTTGTCGTTAGATAATGTAGGATACACATGTGGTGGTAGGATACACATGTGGTGGTAGGATACACAGATCGGTAGGAGATACGCAAAAGGGACACCGAACCGCCTTTATAAAAAGACAAAGAACGAAAACGAAAGTGTAATGTCTTCATTGTAAGTAAATGTGACAGAAAGAAAGTGGAGGCAGAATAAAATGAACTGTGGACATACAGAAAATTAAAAAAAAGGTGTGCAGAAGGGGTGTAAGGTGAAGGACTGATGTGATTAGAAGCTTTCAAGCTGGGATATGCCTTTGTCTCCGATTGAAATTTGTCTTGTTTGTAACCACGTTACGCAAAAAATATACAAATGTCCTTTCACGTCTGAATTTTACTTTAAGTTGGTGCATAATGTAAGAATTCAGATCACCAAGAGAAAAAAATATTTTTATTGTAGCTAACACGAGAACACGTATTTTATTTCTTGTCAAAAAACGAAAATGAGATCTAAACAATAAAGACCACCCACCAAAAAACAAAAAAAAAAGAAACATTTAACTTACTTGTTGGCACCGTCCATGCCCAGGCCCCTCCATCCAACACATGCAATGTGCAGATCAGTAACAAACCGGAAAAGTACTTCAGAGGGCACATTGAACTTACCTACAAAAGAAACAAAAGAAAATATTTATAAAACGAAATAAAACAAGGAATAAATACGAAGAAACTGAAATAATTGCACCCCACATTTCGTCATTTATTCAACTTGACATTTATTATTGTTAAATTCTGAGCTGGAATTTTAAAAGTGCTTAAAAAATTACCAAGTTTGGTCAATGACGAAAAAAAAAAAAAATGACGTATTGAAGCGATAATTTCCACCCCGACAATTTTTTTAAAAATTTTGAACATTCCATTTACATGACAATAAAATCTGTGTTTTTTTTCTTTTTGTGGAACTAATTTTTATAATGAATGATTCTGTCCGGAAATTAACCATTTAAAGGATTTTTGATTTTGCGAAATTGGTTCAAATTGGAAATAATATTTTATGCTCACGCCCCCCTCAGAAAATGTAATTTTTTTTAATTTTTTGCTTTGTGAATTCAATTACAAAAGATCCTGCAAAAATAACATGACAGGTGTAATCCTGAGATGAAAGAATGATCACCAAGAAAAAATAAACAACATTGTCAGGTTACAAGAGATATATTTTCAGTCATTTCATCGCAGAAGTATTTCCCGAACAATGTATTTCGAAGAAGTAAATGCAATTTTTTTATTGGTAACGAACTACAGCGACTGAAAGAATTTTAGGATTAAAAAAAGAAAAGAAATTAAAAACAGATGAACACAAGAACTAAAAAAAAAGAACGAATGATCTTCCAGAAGTCGGACTAAATCACCGTCTTGTTGAAACCAGGATAACAGCAGAAAACGCAACATACAAAAAAAAAACCTAAAAAAACGCAGGATATATACGTTCATTAAAGATTATCGGCCATTAGAAAGATCGGGGGTAAAAAAAAGAAAATGTGAAAGATCAGTGGTGAAAATAAGAAAGATCAGGGGTAAAAAAAAAGAAAATGAGAAATATCAGGGGTAAAAAAAAAAGAAAATGAGAAATATCAGGGGTAAAAAAAAAAGAAAATGAGAAATATCAGGGGTAAAAAAAAAAAGAAAATGAGAAATATCAGGGGTAAATAAAGATCAGGGGTGAATAAAGATCAGAGGTAAATAAAGATCAGGGTAAAATACATTTGAACGAACAAGAATAAAAATAGATTAGGGGTAAAAAACAAATTTAGAAAAATTAGAGGTAAAAAAATATATCGGGAAAAAATTAGATCAGGGGTAAAAAAAGATTTGAAATATCAGAGGTAAAAATAAGAAAAAAATACGTCGCGTACCATATGTGCACTGGTGAATAAACAAACAATTATTCCTAACATAATACACATAAGCGAGGAAAATTCGATCAACATAAACAGGACAATCCTTTAAGGAGTGAAAGTCATACGACATTGTAGAGAATAAAATCCTAAGTTAAAATTCTACGGTTTTTTCTCGTTTATCAGTTTCCCCAGTAAACTTTTTGCAATGAATTCTTGAAAATAACCCGAGAAGAAACTGATGCTTGATGTGTTTATGAATTTCAATGCAGGACTAGATTGGCGGCAATGTCTCATCATTTTACAGTTGAAATGGCCAGATGTAATCCGAAGTTTTATGCTAACAGTTTCTTCTCTCGTACTCCTTGCTTGTGGAATTCGTTTCTAGCTTCTTCCTTCCCTGTCTACTTTAATCTTCAAAATTTTCAATGCAATGTCAATCGTTATCTTGTGTCTACTTAATTCTTGCTCTTAAACACTTATCCTTAATAGTATATTTTCCCATATTCTCTAACACTGAGTAACCCCTTGCATTTTTAGTGGCTTTACTGTCTTGCTTGAGGTGAAATGATATTAAAAAACATGCTTTAAATAAATACACAAGTAAAATAAATGAAAATACAAAATACGCGATGTCAGAACCAAAGTAAAGTAACTATGTTTTATTTGTTCAATCTATTGTCTCAACTTCTGGGACGAGAAGCTATTATTTAAACCATTCACATGAGGAATGTTGTCCTCATTTTTTTTATTAATACGTTTCGGCTGTTGTGATAACCGGCCTTCACCAGGTGTATTCTCAGAATTCCAAACTGGACCTCTTTATTTAATCAATGCGGATAGCCAGTACTCTTTCCACTCCCCATGTCGGCGTGACAATAGCATAGTGGATTAAAGCGTTGGTTTATGGATTTGGTGACACAGTAATTGTAAGTTCAATCCCTGGGCCGGGTAGTGTGTACTTGAACTCAGTGGAAAGAGGGCGGACAATAACTGAGCAGTACTAAAAATAAAAACGCTAAACAGGAACAGTGGAACGAAAACAGACAACTCCTTAGATTGAATAAAGGGTTCAGTCCGGAATTTCCTGTAATTACCCGGATCACTATACACAGGATGAAGGCCGAAAGGCACTACGGCCGAAATGTTGCTCTATTTTTATGACGATTTTTATTGTATAATTCTACATAATATTTCATTGCAGATTTGATTATATCACTCCTCAAGTGGCATACGTATTGCACGCTTAGGCAAGAATCTCCCTTTTCATTCTGCAAGTAGACTGACGTTACTTTCTAAGGTAGACCGGTAGTCAACTAAGCTTAAAGAACCCAATATCACCTGCTATTTAACCCATCGCCTGGGGAAAAGAAGAGATGGATCAAAACCATCCCAAAGAATATTTGCGTCTCGGTGAATGTAACGAACTCGACTGGATTTCAAACTCGGTTTTTAGATTTCTCATTCTCTTATCCATCGCAACACTCGCCAACATAAGATTACAGCACTTGCGGTCATCCTTCTCTGCACTGATCAAGCTCAACGTTGCTTAACTTCGGTGATCGAACGAGAACCGGTGTTTCAACGTTATATGACCGTTGTTTTGTAATTGTATAATTATGTATAATACTCGAAAATGGAAATAATTCTTTTTATTCATTTTTGATACGATTAGAATTTTCTTCTTTTTTCCACCTCTTTAACGGTTTACTTATAAGCAATGATAAAAACTTCATTCGTAGCCAATAATTACACAATGTTCTCAGTATTTTATTTACCACTTGCAACTCCGTTTAGACCCGTCGAGTTTTGCATAAGCCGTTACATAAGACGAACGTAATCAAAAGCTGTCTGATTCGATGTCCATGGAAAAATCTCGAGAGGTAACTTTTTTTTTGATATCACAATTTATAAGCTGTCTAAGAGGTTTGCACTTAGAACAAATAACACTAAGAAAAATTCTCTCGCAAGCAAAGTCTGTCTCAAAATGTCATCTCAACCGCTCTGCTGGTCTTCAGATGTTGTTTTAGCGATTGTACCTTTTGTCTTCTCTCAGTAATCCCCTCGACAGTGACAGGTCAGTCAAAAATTATGGCACAATTTTAATGAATTTTGGTACTCTAAGAAACTAGCCTCAGAATATAGGTGCTATCCGCCTGGTGTTTCGTGTAACGAAAAAAACTTCTTGGTGAGGTTTCTATAATAGAATTGTTCTACCGGGTGGGGTGATTCTTTTTCTTACACGACCACCTGTTCGTACATTAATGTGGAACCTCTAATCGAGTTTTTCTTTCATAAGACTGGTCAACCCAGGCGGAAGAGTCCAGTCTATCCTACTATTTAACCCATAGCTGAAGCGGGGAGAAGGATTATTTACACGAAAGTGAATGTAATGTACACGACTGGAATTCCAACTTGGCTCGCTGATTCCTCGTTTCGAACCGCTATCGGTTATACCGCCGGCACGTGATAGCTCACAGTATTTTTTTGAGCGCTCGGCAAGGCACTCGAAAAGTGAAACCATTACTAATCAAATACAACAAACCATATAATAAAAACACAAATATATACTAACAACGAACTCCTTGAAAATGGCTAAGATATTAGCCGGAAGCATTTAGGGCAATAATCACGACAGAGAGTTTCCGCACACTGAGCTCTCATAAAAGAAAAGGTGTAAGGATAAGAATAAAAAAAAATTCCCACAATCATCTCTCTCTCTCTATATATATATATATATACATACATACACACACACACATAATAGATCTATACATAATATATATGTACATACATACACACACACACATAATAGATCTATACATAATATATATATACATACATACACACACATAATAGATCTATACGTAATATATATGTACATACATACACACACACACATAATAGATCTATACATAATATATATATACATACATA
>OZ038491.1:60364923-60379923 GCA_964036315.1 Acanthosepion esculentum
AGATTTAAAACTGCTGCTGCTGTTTCTCGGGAAATGAGCATTGTACTGAAGAAAACTTTATCTCGAAAAACTGTGTCTCATCGTTTAGTTGAACATGACCTACAAGCAATAGCACCCGCAGTGAAGCCACAGATCAGTTCCAAGAATAAGACGTGTTGTCTTACCTTTGCAACCGAACATGTGTTGTGGTCTCAAGAAAAATGGCAAACGGTGCATTTCAGTGATGAATCTAAGTTTATATTATTTGGCTCAGATGGGAAAAGGTACACTCGTCGAAATGTAGGTGAAAAATTGTCGCATAAATTCGGTGGAGGATGTGTCATGGTTTGTGGGATGATATCTGGAGATGGTGTGGGCCCTTTGGTGCGATTAAATGGAAAGGTAAATGCAATAGTTTGTAAACAACTGTATTTAATAAGATTTCTGAAATATATATATATATATATCTCTATATCGAGTATTGTAAGCTTGGATCCGCGGGTGGTGCAATGGATAATTACCCTGGATTGTTAAGGTGAGAGCCGAATTTCAATTCTAGTTGTGTTCGTTATATTCACTGAAAAAGGATGCAAACTACGGGATATACTAGATTATAGTTCGAGATTTTATGATCAGTATTTTTTTACGCAAAAATAGAGTTTTGCACAATACACAGGTAATTTTTAAAGAGGTTAAAATCATACATTTTCGGTGATCGGTTGCACTATACATACGTTCATTTTTCTGGAAGGGTTAAAGTTCATGCAAAATAAATTAGTGTGACGCACTATCCATGAAGTCACCTTATACACGAGAATATATATATATATATATATATATATATATATATATATTAGAAAGATCAATGAATTAAATCTTAAAGAGCCAGAAACACTTGTTTTTTTTCTTTCGACTAAAAACTTAAGGCACTGGACGATTTATTTCGCCCTGTTCGGATTTTTCTAGCTCTTTTTTTTTTCAATTTTTTCCCTTGGTACCAATTTGTTTTAACTTAGAAGTTGTGCTATCCGAGTTTTTTTTTTCAACTGAGTATTACTAGTATTATATATATATATATATATATATATATATATATATATATATACACGATAAATTTAACAGACTACATTCGCACCGGGAATAGACGTATCACCCGGTTACTTAATTTTTTTTTCCAACTACCCCATTTTTATTCTAGACCTCGCATTTATTTTCTACTCCGATTTTTCCCAACCTGTCATTGTACTCCATCTTCATTTCCTTCCATTTTTGTTACAAAATAAAATTTAATTTCCAAGAATTTTTCAGACCTACCCTTTTATTCCAACTTGACCATCTATTCCAGATTTAAGAGAAATGCACATGACAGAATAATATACATTGGTCGTCATTCAGACGAAACGAATTTACGGGGAGGTGCTGAAAAATTACCAGTTCTACCAAAAAGGGGCTCCAAAATAAATTTTGATATTTGGTTAGCTTTTACAAAGTGAGTTAAGCCCAGTGGCGGCATCCTACAGGTTCGCGCGAACCGGTTGTTGGATTATCCGAAAATAATCTTGTATATTAATAGCCGATGATCTAGGTAAAATGTTAGTTACGCTAAGCTTAGTTGCTCGCCTAGGGAAACTCTAATAGACATACGCTCACTAAGTATTACCTCTCATAGCATAAACCATAAAGTTCATGAATTATTTAATATTGTGAATCTCGGATTCTTGAAATATGGAAGAAACTGTAGCTCCCTGGAAAGATGCTGAAGGGAAGTTACTGAAATTTTGTAAAATATTTCACCATGTGATCCGTTAATGATTTTCAAGATTATGTTGAAAATAAAATGAGAAATGAACATGTTGTACCCAAAACTCTACAAAGAGCTAAAATTACCATTGCTGTAAGTTCTGCAGAGGTTGAAAGGTTTTCTATGATAAACATAATTTATTCTGATAAAAGAAATTGTCTTGAAGTTAAAAATGTGGCAAATCTTCTAGTCCTAAATTTGCGAGGTCTTCCATTGGATCTTTGGGACTGCAAGGATTCAGTTCGAATGTGGCTAAGAAACCATAACACAGCAGATGACACGAGTCAAAAAGTATCACACTAGTGAACAAAAATATGAGAAAAGAATTTCAATCTGGAAATATCTTAAAAATGTTTACTATTATCAAAATTGTTTCATTCTTTTTTTATACTATCAAGTGATTATTTTCTATTTTCCTACTGGAAAGAAAACAAGCAAAATAGGTTCCTAAAGATTCAGTCAGTTATGTGCCATGCGTGATACACGCTTAGGCGATCATCTGTCTTTCGATACATGACTGACGTGGCAGATTTTTTTCCAGCAGTAGGTTGCTATGTCTTTCTGCGGTAGACCACTTACCATCCAAGGCTATAGAATGCGGTCTGTCTTGCTATTTACTCATGGGGGGGGGGATAAGAAGATTCATATATTTCCCAAGGGTATTAGCATGTATGTATGATTGTAATGGATTCGACTGGAATTCGAACTCGGCTCTCCGATTCCTCAATCCGAGCCGCTATACCTTCTATTATTGGTTAAGCCAACTTTTCAGCATCAACTAAGTAACTAATGAAAGGAAAAAACGCTGCTCAGTTCGTTCTTCTCGAGATATATACATAAACCATCTTCAGTGTACGACTTTGCTTGAGAAAGCAAAAGTAATGCGACATTTATGTCCGCACAGATCCAATTAAATCTGCAAAAATCTCTATTTGAAGCAGAAACAGGAAAGTCACAAATGCCCACTCAGAGGATGCACAGCGCTAACCTTTCCTCTTTTTTTTATTTTAAATCTTTCTTCTCGTCTTTGTCACTGATATACATTCTACCTCAGGGATGAAGGTGGAGTATTGTAATGCTTGGGTAGCCATCTTTGAAGGGATTGGACAATTTTGTTTACCTCGTCCACACGTACGTGGAATTAATTGCGTTAAGCTTCGTCTAGCATATGACCACAGTCCTGGAGTGTTCAACGAAGATCGAACTCGCTTGATACATTCTTTGAGGTTAACGTTTTGACCACTGCAATTCAGTTTTCAATATTTATTAATCCTACATATCCAGGCAGTAAAGAAATAAAATGTGTGGAAGACATTTTGCGTCTCTCAGTTGTGTATTCCTAGCTCCATAATGACGATAGGTTTGACAGAAAGCTGCAACTAAGGTGGAGTCCTTCACAAGTATTGAAGAATGGTGCTAGGAATTGTCTCATTCCGTTGCAACAAACACACTGTTTTGGGGTGCATAAACACTGACCACTTCTACTGCAATGAGAGAAATGTAGCCTGGAGTCCGGCCACTTCAGACTGGACTTTACTTAATTTTCGCCTCAGATCAGAAAAAAAAGAAAAAGAAAAAAGATACACTTAAAGATGAATGAGAATTTGCCGTATCCCTTACCGATAGCAATCATGGCTCTTCATAATTTTCTATCTTTGTAGGTTTTAATAAATTTTGTCTTTTTGTTATCTCACGTAAAATATTTTCTGCCACCCATTGACTTAAACTCACTAAATAGGTTATGCGTCGGTTTCCTCTGTCCTTGTTGCCTTCAATCTGTCGTGTTCGTGTTAAATTTTCCGAGCTCTCTTTCTTCATTGTGTTGCCTAGAAATTTTAGAAAGATCAAAGAAAATAAAATGAAACCTATTTTTTATACTTGAACTTTTGAAAGTGCTATATACCGTACCTATGATCACGAATGGGTATGTCCCAATCCGCCTAAATACGTTGGACACTATTGTAAGTGGGGGTAATATGCTGTTTTAGTAGTCCACCACTAGCAGTGGTTTACCTACTTCAAGCCGCTGGCGAGTGTTGTATTTTGTTGGTGTTATAAAGATTAGCATTTCATTTATAACCTCCGTTTTGGTTATTCCTTATTCAGTAAACCTTTCTAAGTTACAAGAGAAAGCAAAAAATATTATTTATTTTATTATTTAATTTTTTTCTTTTTAACACGGACCATTTTTTAAAAATTCTATTTTTCAAGATAAATCCAACCCCTATCCTACAGATGAAACATCCCACGCCCCTCTCCCGTCCATCACTATTTCCAGGGATAATGTTCTGACGAACTGGATTTCTTAGTTCCACCAATCCTCACCTTCACAGATGACATGCGGTAAACACTGGAATGAACCCTTCCAATTCCGTTCGTATTCCATGAGAAAGACGGAAGTTCGATTTGAACACCTCCCCACCCAAACCCATTACGTTGTAGAACAGACACCCTAGAGAATGCTTCCCCCTACATTGCAATCTTATCCTCTTCATACCTCGGTTTAACCGTTATCTTCCTACATATCCTCATAAACTAAACGTCTTGCCTCCTCTTGTGCTAATCCTATAATATATAAAGGACAGGAAGTTGTGGAGAATTAGGATAACAATTTGTTTAAAAATTTCTTTTTTTTCCATTTTTATTCATCGTATAAAAACCAGAAAGAATACACAAGACAATGAATACAGGATAAAGAAATAAATATGAAATCTGTAATATTTTAATGGGGTGTTTGAAAACTCCAGCGAACTAATGGGGTATTAATGGCCTACCTTAATAACAGGGGCTTAATAAAAGCATTTTTAAAAAGGAAAAAAATATTGATACTGTCATTTTGATAGTATAAATATATGTTGAAGGCCTGAATAAACTGGTATTTTTAATAATATAACATCAGAAAAGGACATTCGTATGCAGAAAATTGCTTTTGTGCTCATGTCTCGGTAACGGTGATAGAGAGTTTCTGTTAATAATTAGAATGCCTCTGGTTTCCAGGAAGCCAATTGTAATGTTATTAAATCTAAATATTCAACATTTCTGGATTTCTTACGATGATATGCGAAGTTGATAGAGAGAATTGTTCGGGGGAAAAAAATCCATGATTAATTTTGATAATTGTTAATTTGTGACAAATTTCGAGTTTTGGTGGGCTTCTGTAGAAAGTCGTTGGCGTGAGACTCAGTCTTCTGTCAACGATTATCTTTGAGCGAACGGTGATAATACGAAAAGGAAACCATGGAAATGTTGGTGGACTGTTTTTTTTTTACGCAGATTTTACGGTGAAACTTTTACTGCATTTTTCTGCGCTTTCCCGAAATTACTTTTTTGTTTTCGCTTGGGGGTTTGTTTCTTTCCATCATTCTCTGAGGTTGTTTTTTTTCTTTCTTTTTATCTGCTAATTTTCCCCTCCTAAAAATCAATTCTAAACTTCTGTTTTTCAATTTAATACAGATTAATTTCTTCCTCTGTCTCCATATCTAGATTTGTAAATAAATTTTACTTATTTATTTTCGCTTAATTTATTTACTTCTTTTTTATATTATAAACTGTTTTTTCATTCTTCCCACTGTTTCTCTTGTGTGTGTGTGCATATATATATATATATATTATTTTTACAAAAATAGCTAATGGTGATTACTTTCTGCATTTTCCTTTTTGTTTTATATTTTATGTGCAATATTAATTTATTCAGTTCTTTTCATTTTTCTTATGCTTATTTTTACGGATTTTAATTAGATTAAAACTGACAGATTTAGTTGCGAGAATAAGATAAGGAACGCTTGGAGTAGGAGGAATGAGTATGCGCTGATAAGGATTGTGGGAAATTTTGCTGACTGTAGGAGGAGGAGGAGAGAATAGAAAGTCGAAGAGAAATGGGAAGAGGAGAAACAACTACGAATAAAAGCGAGGAAAATACGAAGAAAATTAAGATGATAATGAGAAAATAAATAAAATAATTACGCTTTAAAAATAAAATAAAAGAGAAACTCATCTAATAAAAAAAAAAAACATTTTAGCAGGAAGCCACAGCGAGGAGGAGTAAGAAGTGAATGATAAAAATAGGAGTGGGAAACTAAGTATTTTTATAAAAAGCCAAAGCAGAAAGAAGAAAGGGTAATAGCGAAAAAGAAAGAAAAAACATAGCGAGAAGAGAAAGAGTGTAAGAAAAAAGAAACATTTTACTCTCGAGAAATTATACTTCATATTCAGAAGAGCAATGTCAGGAAAAGAGAAATGTTTGCTTTGCAAAATGGACGTCTGTATTGCTCGCAGCAAGATCTGTTACGTTAGTCGACGAGCAAGGGGGATCGCAGCTAGTCAATCTCACTCTGAAATAACCAGTCGTGTTTACTAATTGTGTCCACCCACGGAAATCAAGAGCAATTAGCGAAAAGGCGATTGCGAGAGGAAATTTAGAAAAAAAGAAAAAGAAAAAATAATTACAGCAAGTAAAAAAATACTTAGAAAATGGCTTCGACTGTCACTTAAGTTGATATACTGAAAGCAAAACATGACAGTATCTACAACTGTTTTTTTTATATTGGAGAAAAAAATCTTGTTATAAAAATTATCTTCACGTCTGCCTTATCACACTTGACGATGATGACACTAGAGAGAGAGAAACAGAAGTATACATTACAAAAAAAAGGCTTCAGGGACTCAAAAGTGAATATTTTGGGAAAGTGATGTGCATCCAAATATAATAGGGGCATTCAAACCAAAATTATTTTAAACACATTCAAGTTGTGTGTGCACAGTATATGCAAAAATCTGAGGTACACATTAATGGAATTTATATATAACAGGGGCAAGGAATGGCTTGTTAATTTAGAGTCTGTCTATATTTCTGAGATGAGGTATTATGTACAGTATTTACATTAGTCGGACTATTGTCCTCATCTTTGTCGCCATATTTGTCACAACGTTTCGGCCGTTGTACGCTCCGGCCTTCTTCAAGTGGTTGGAATTTCGAACCGAACCCTTTATTTCGATCACTGGGGTAGACTGTTCTAGTTCCACGAGCCATGTTTGATGGATGTCAGTTATCAGTTATCTCCTGCTAATTTTCCCTCTGAAAGTTCTCCACTGCCTGAACCGGGTATTGAACTCACACTCTTTGGGTCTCAGAAATTCATACCCAGATGTCCTCAAGGACACATGGTACAGTGGATAAAGGCCTTGGTTAGATCCAGTGACAGACCCAAAGAGTGTGAGTTCAATACCCGGTTCAGGCAGTGGAGAACTTTCAGAGGGAAAATTACCAGGACATCCATTAAACATGGCACATGGAACTAGAACAGTCTACCCCAGTGATCGAAATAAAGGGTTCGGTTCGAAATTCCAACCACCTGAAGAAGGCCGGAGCGTACAACGGCCGAAACGTTGTGACAAATATGGCGACAAAGATGAGGACAATAGTCCGACTAATGTAAATACTGAGCTGTCATTTAATTGTGAGAGAGAACTTTTTCTTCATTTCATCAGCGTGACTGTGCTAATCTGTAGGATAGTGACCCGTTACGCCTCCTCGGGCTCTCGTTTTATACTGACCTCAAGTACGACGATTATATTGAATCAATTGCTAGATATGCTAGGAAGCATAGTTAATAGTGTCGTGCTAGACAAATTTTCCCGCCAGGATCTACCTTATACATTTCTAAGTCAACCATTCGACCATGCCTTGAATAATGCTGCCACATCTAGTGATCGTATTTAGTGATCTTTGATAAAATCCAAATAAGAATCTGCAATGTTATCGGTACTGACCTGGCATTTCTGATCCTGTCACTTTCTCGCCACTGCAATGTGGCTTCCTTGTGCCTTTTCTATAAATATTTTCATAATTGTTCTGATGAGGTTTTCTCTTTGGTACCTCGACTTTACGAATTTAAACGCAAGACTCGATTGGCACTTAGGTCTCATAATTTAACGGTTGAAATTGCTAGATGTAACGTTAGGTTCTTTGCTAACAGTTTCTCTTCTCACACTTCTCGCATCTCTCATCCGGCTTCTTGCTTTCCAGTCAAATTTGATCTTCAAAAGTTTGAATATCATGTCAGTTGTGATCTTTTGTTGTTTTCCTTCAGTGCACTTAGCATTTTTTATACTTGATTATTGTTGTATTTTCCTCATATTCTTTCACATTCAGTAACCACTTGCGTCTTAGAGGCTTTATTACCTTGTCTGGAGTGAAATTAAAATTTAACGGAGTACGGAAAATGTGACACAGCAATCTCAAGTTACATTGGGATAGAGGAAGATACCTTTTAAATGCTCAGCAAAATTTTAAGAAACATGAACCTTTCTTTAGAAATAACAACAAAAGAGTACTGGCCTCTTAAGTAATTCGGTCCTACTATATGGCAGAAAATGCGGGACAATCTCTTCACAAATGATTTAGAGATTTGAGACAACAGATATGTGATTCGACAAAAGAATGTCGAGAATCATATGAACTGAACATGTGAGTAACGAGGAAGTTCTAGGCAAAACAGGAACAAAAAGGACATTTATACATGGAATCAGAATGAGAAGGTTTAAATTTCAACGAGGAAGAGGCTTGGAAAGTTTGGCACTCAGAAGACATATTGAAGGCGAGAGGAAGAGAGGAAAGAAGCGGAACGTGGTGCAGTGCATATACGAATTATTTATATATGTTTTACTATCATCAACGAGTTGTAAGTTCAATCCTTGGATCTGGCAGTAATGCACCGAATCAACAGGACCGAACAATAACTGACATGACAGGGACAAAATATTACAATAATCAACAGATATTCCTTGGAGGCATAAGTTCATTTTTCACTTTATAAAAATCAACATTACACTCGGTGTGAAATGTGCGGTTTGATGGGATAGTGACATCAATAATTAGATTAATAGTTTTCAGCAATCTTTGGGCTTTTAAAGTTCGTCTAAAAGAATGTACAGAAATCCCTAATTTCCGCAGGTTTTTGCTTAAAAAATATTGACTTAAAATTTTACTTTTTCAAAAGTAAATCCAAATGAAGTTGATACCTTTTGTATTAGATACACTGAATGGAAAATATAGACAAACTAGAATTCCGGTTATGAATCATCACAAGCAAAATATGCGATTTTCTTATCAAACACAATAAATTAAATAGACACGTGGCCGAGTGCTTAGAATGTTCGCATTCAGACCATGAGCCCCAGGTTCGAATCTCAACATGTCAGGAAGGAGACTTCCTGATGTTATCGGGTCGATCCCAGCGAGCAACACCTTTGCCTGAAAGTGCCTGAAAACCATACCCAAGCTTTGTGAGTGAAATTGGGTAGACGAGACCCTTGAGGGCCGTCGATAGCTGTGCTAGCACAAAGTTACAAGTCATCGTGGACGAGGGCTTGAGCGTGCCTTGTTCAAATTGTCGATGCCGCTAGATAACACGCTATTTCCCAGAAACTTTAACTAAGGTGGGCTCTGTGGGTGTTGAATAAGCACAAATGTGCCTGAGAAAGCGTCTGCAATAACGATTGGCTAGCCACCCTAGTAGACGGGTATCCTCAAATACGAGTAGCCAGCTATACAATAAAGTAAAAACTGTATAAATTAATAAAATTTGTTAGATTGTAATTAATGAAAACAAAAAATAGATAAAAGTGTATATAAGACTGTTGGGTAAAACTTTTGTCAATATACAATTTATACAGCTTCAGAAAATTATAAATTATAAAGCTGTAATTCTTTCTTTGATCACCGGAATGAAATTCCAACGCTACGATTTTGAACCTTATCTTTTAAACTGGTTTCCTCAAAAAACGATAACGATCTAGAAATGACTATTTTGTGTCATGGTCTGCCATGTCTAACCAAAACTTTCAAATTGAGTACAATATCTCAGTTCCAAAATTGACCTGCCCTATTGTACAAGAAGTAATTTAATCAGAACATCAATTCTTTCAAAATTCTTTTTCATGTCTATTACAAAATATCATATTGAAAACAATCATTTAGTTACTTCAAGTAAATGCTTATGTTAAATAGTATAAATAATCCAGGCGATATTGATCAACATATGAATATTTACTGGTTTAGATGTTATGCCAAACATTCGATAACTTACCAGACATTTAAACTTGGATCTCTAAAGATATTAAGTACCTTTTGGATATGGCAAGCTATATAACAATAAAATATTTTATTACAGAATTAAACATATTTAATACAAATATAAAAGGTAAAAGACAGGTAAAAGAGTATGTAACATCATAATACTGTTGGATACAGGTAAGACAAAATGTTTCAAATTTGCATTGTTTATTGAAAATCACACTAAAACTATAGTACTCTATAAAATATTACATCATAATATAGCTACATTGTTCAGTATTATTTTCTCTTTGAATTTAAATGAAGGTCTTATGTGATAACGCAATGATTTAGTAATAACGTGATTGTGCCATGCATCTTCTCCATATAAAATTTGTAAACCTTCAGTAAACCGTAAATTTTATAAGGCTGTTCTATAAGGCTTTCACTAATGGCTGGTATGAAATTCCAACTCTACAATTTTGAACAGAAATGTAATCTTTAAACTCATTTCCTCGAAAAATGGTAAGAATTTGATAAAAATTATTTTGTGTTCTTATTTCTTATATAAAACCCCAACTTTCAAATTGAGTGCAATATCACGATGCAACAATCAACCTGCCCTAATATCCCATATCAACCAGCCAATGGAAATCTGATGATGACCCGAGGATACTTGGACGAAACGATTTGTCTATAACATCTATATCAATCAGATTGAACGCGACTAACTTTCAAAAACCCCAACGGCAGAATAGAGAAAGATCTACACGATGTCAATGGTCAAACTAGCGGAAGGAGGCAGCACCAGATCTCGCCTGTCTCAATCTCCTTTGCGCAGTGAGGAAGGAGTTTCTGGCCAAGATTTTGTGTTTCGTCCAGCAAAATCAAATCCATGCGAATGGCCTCGTCAAATTCTCTTTGATTCACAGCCATCTCCGCCACCAGGGGAGGGTCATGAAGAGAGAATAGCGAAAGAGAGGATGGCGATTCCGATGTTGGGATGCGAGCGGGTGCCGACGACAACCAGCGAATACGAGAAAACCAGTCCGAAATACATTTCGAACTATCTTTCTTGTCTTGGTCGATATTGTTGTTGTTATGGAAAATACACAGACTTTCTTGTTATTAAGGAAATGATGTTTATTCACTAAAGCAGACATAAAAACTAAATATAACGATCAATGCATTAACTCATAGATTACTCGTACACAAAAACACAAGTATTTTGTCTTGATATGTGTTTCGGTTTTCTGTTCAGATGTCTCGGAAGGTATGAGCGCCATTGTTTTTGACTTAAGACAAAAACAAATGGACACTGTGGGGTATAGGCACGGAGTGAAGGTGCAATCAGTGCAGACTCCAAATCTAAAACCCAGTTTCGCATCCTTCATACTGGCCCCACCCACAGCCGATAGCAAACACTGATGATAAACAAGTGATAGCGAAAAGAGTTGGTTCAGAAAGCAGAGACCCCTGGCAAAGAAAGCAACGTCATTTAGATGTGTTGATCTTTTCTTTTATTATTACTGAAAACCTGATCAGTGAATGGCTTGACTCGTCGTTACTTCGCAGCTTCACCTTCCCAATGCCTCGATTTCCCGTCTATTCAAACTTAATGAATTCAAATGTAAACGCCGATAATACGCCATTTTCTTTTGTTTTGCGTCTTTCAGTTGTGTTACCGAATAAGTTTAGAAATCAGTAATAACTTTCCGCGCCTTCTAACGCAAAAGAGCGGTAATCAGTGTTTCTTATTAAAAAGAGAAAGAAAACGATTACATTATATTGTCTATTATTGCATTATAGCATGTAAGAATGCCGTAGACGACCGGGAGCAAATCATCTCGTCCGTACTAGTGTGCAGTCGGCGCGAAACGTGTATTGGATTTGGAAGGGAATCTTGGGAAGAGGGGGAAATAAGGGAAACAGAAAAAAGGGGAATGAAATCAAAACAACGAAAAAAAGCTAATGGATTGTCAGTGCGAGGGTGGGAGTTATAGTGGGAGGTAAAGAAAAAATAGATAGAGTGTAATTCGAGGTTTGAAATGGAGACGGAGAGAAAATCGAAGAGAGGCAGAGTGCAAATCGAAGAGAGGCAGAGTGCAAATCGAAGAGAGGCAGAGTGCAAATCGAAGAGAGGCAGAGTGCAAATCGAAGAGAGGCAGAGTGCAAATCGAAGAGAGGCAGAGTGCAAATCGAAGAGAGGCAGAGTGCAAATCGAAGAGAGGCAGAGTGCAAATCGAAGAGAGGCAGAGTGCAAATCGAAGAGAGCTAGAGTGCAAATCGAAGAGAGCTAGAGTGCAAATCAAAGAGAGGTAGAGTGCAAATCAAGAGAAAAAGGTGAAGACGAAGAGAGACATAAAGGATGAAGCAGAAATATCTCCCCAAAACACCTCCCATATAATTATAAGACATTACTGGTAATATTGTCTTCATCTAGCTAATGCCTTACCATCAAGTATTTCTACCGCACTTTGTATGTAAAACCAAAAGTCGATCAATAAGTCCTGGCCTAACACGCTGGTAGGAGACGTAATTTTCATTGTTCATTCTGAGACGTGAAGAACCAGTGAAGAGATGTGGTTCTACCGACAAATCCTAAGAATAGCACGGACAGAAAATGAGAAAAATTAATAAAAGTATTGAAAAAAAGAAAGAAAAGAAAAAGATACTTAAAATTGGAAAAAGAAAGCTGTAATGACTCGAACACATAATGAAGAAAGAAATATTCCCTTGGTTCTACCGGGTAGCGCGGATGAATACTAAATTAATATTAAGCTCCAGCCCCAGGAGGCTATCACTCCAGGCTGTACCTCTCTTTCAGGAGGAGGTTAGGACTATTATTCAGCGCCCCAGGCGTCCCCCAAGTAGAAAATGCCAATGGGACTTGAGCAATATTTGAACAGATGCCGAAATCCAACTTTAAACTTGACCTAGAGTCTATGCGTGTGGGCGCATGGATAAATCCATATAACCAAGAAAGAAGTCTTAAAGTATGTAACACACTGAAGGTAAGAAAAGCAGGAGAAAACAGGGCCTAACCTACTTAACAAGTTTGCCTGAATTGATAGCAGAATAAGAACCAAATGTTACATAGAGTAACAAAAACGCAGGAAATAGTGGAGAGCCATGATTGCTTCTATACTAAGGACATGGCATATGAAAGAAGAAAGTTTGATATATATGTGAATAATATTCACCAGTGAATTACGTGCATTGACAAGAAAGTAGATTTCGGTGGAAAATAAATGTTATGTAAATACATTTTAGCGTTGGGCTACGAAAACTTTGCTGTGTCTAAGAGCACATTCTCAGATCAGGCACGTGTTCATGCACTTCTGAGGATCAAAGTGCCACTGACTTGCCTGAATTCTAGGAATAACGTAGTACCTGTGGGCTGTACCTTAAGTAGTGCACACAGGTACTACGCTGTTAGTTGATTTTACCAGAATGAACAAACAACAAAACTCTAGGGAAATGTCTAGGTCCCTTGATTGTTTATGTTGAGATTGGAGAAGATTTACATGTAAATTTTATACTTCGGTTTAATTAAGCATATGGCGTCGAGAAAATTAAGTAAACATAAAAATACACGCACATGTATCTCTCTCACACACACATTATATATGACGTATATATAATATATATATATACACACACACACATACACGTCTTTCACTCTTTGTACATATAAAATATATATACACATACGTCTCTCTCTCTCTCTCTCTATATATATATATATATATGGGTATTCGTAAATTGTAGCATAGTATCCGAATGAAAGTGGATATAAGAAAGTGTCTCCCCTTCATAGTAGGTGTCTTCTGGCTGGAACCAGCGACAACCAGTGTGATAAATGTGGGTTGGATTATCAGAGAAAACGTAAAATAAAACAATGATAATGCACCGTGCTAAATTCTTCAACCAAAACAAGATCAAATTTTATATATATATATATATATATATATATATATAAAATAAAACACAGCAAATCTCTTTCTAGTCAATTTTCGCCTTTTTGCTTGTCAAGACGCGCACTATTGTGCGTCAGTGATTTTAATTCATATATATATATATACTTCCGCAGTTAGGGTAGCTGATGAGTTTCAATATAAATGGCTGAAATTTAAGCACAGTTTGATGTCCTTCCTCTCTCAACAAAATACATTAGCTCTTATACTGAGCCTATCAGTCGCCCCCACCTTCAATATCGAAATAAATGATCCCAAAGACAGCAATTATTTTTCGATCAAGCTCTTGGAAGAATTGGAAATAAGCAAGCTCTAAATTGAAAATATTTCGCAACAAAAAAGTAGAGAGAAATAGCTCAAATTCAAGAATTGCACGAATGTCTGCTTTTATTTTCTGCTATTTAATTATCAGATTTTGACCATTCACATACGAAAGTATAAACACGTCGAGTGAAAACAAGAATCCGTATTTACAAACTTTACGCTTGATTTATGAGGAGGAGGAAATTTATGATTAAATTATATCTTCTCCGTTCAATATAAGCCATGAACACACGCACAAAGCAACAAACACGACTAAGACATTAATGTCTTGAGGGCATTTAAATTGATTAACTATTTTAGATTTTCTGTATAGCATTATTATTATTCTCGTCGTTATTATTACCATTACTATTAATAAAGATTTATCTTATATCTGTTATTTTTCTTCATTGAAATTTATTTGGCAAATCAGTTTAATGAAACAGATGGGCCAATCGCAGATAAGTGAAACAGCAGTTGTGTTCTGAGGACGACGCTGTCCTGTTCCATATTATATATATATATATATATATATATATATATATATATATATATATATATATATATAATCGATTTCACACAAGGCAGTAAAGCCATCAGAATTAGAAAATATAAACTTTCTAAGGAGTAAAGAACAAAAGAAGAGTAATCAGGAGGACAGCAGGATGCGATTGTCATTGTCTTTAAATTTTTATATATTAAAGTTAGCTGGTAAGCATGGAACCGTAAGAGACTCCCAAATGGGAGAAGTGTGAGAAAAACTGATAGCATAGAATTTATGGTTACATCTAGCCAACTCAACTGTACATTGGAGAGACTTCGACACCAGTTTAGTACTGCGCTTAAATTCATAAAAGCTAGGTACATTGGCGAAGAGCTCATCGGAA
>OZ038491.1:60384923-60419923 GCA_964036315.1 Acanthosepion esculentum
GAATTTCTGCCCGGCCTACGGATTGAAGTACATTGTGAGTTCAATTCCTGGGTCGGGCATTGTGTACTTGCACTCGGGGAAAAACAGACGAGCAATAACTGGCCTGTACTAAGTAAAAATAAGAAATAGCCGAGATACCTCTGGACATGAAAGGGAACAATCTCTTCACGGAGATTCAATAAAGCGTTCAATTCGTAATTTCCTGCAGTTCAACCGGATCGATAAACATCCGAGGAAGCCCGGAAGGCACAACGGCCGAAACGTTGTGTTAACAAAGATGAGGACAATAATCCTAACATAAATAGTGCAAATACACCCTGCCTTGTTAAATATTTCATTGACTATTAAAACAAACCATTCACTTCGGTCTAACAAGAGACTGTGTAAGTTAGTCTCACAGGAAGGTATTAATGAAGAGTTTTACGAATTTTTAAATGAAAGTTAAAAAAGTGCCTTTTCACGAGATCGTTGGCAAAGCCTACCCGAAAGAAAATTTTATCGGACTGTTATTTTTCTTTTTTTATACCTGAACTCGAAAACCATTATTATTGCTTCAGCCACTCTGAAAACGAAATAAATGGCTAGATCGATAGATATGAAGCGAAAGAACACAGAACTCTCAAGATAATCGCACTGAAATTAAAACGTAAGGTTTAGAGAAAGATATAAAACTTACAATTAATAATAATAATGACAATTTCAAGACAAGAAGTGAGAGAGAAGAGAAGTGAGAGAGAAGAGAAGTGAGAGAGAAGAGAAGTGAGAGAGAAGAGAAGTGAGAGAGAAGAGAAGTGAGAGAGAAGAGAAGTGAGAGAGAAGAGAAGTGAGAGAGAAGAACAAGTGAGAGAGAAGAACAAGTGAGAGAGAAGAACAAGTGAGAGAGAAGAACAAGTGAGAGAGAAGAACAAGTGAGAGAGAAGAACAAGTGAGAGAGAAGAGAAGAACAAGTGAGAGAGAAGAGAAGAACAAGTGAGAGAGAAGAGAAGAACAAGTGAGAGAGAAGGGAAGAACAAGTGAGAGAGAAGAGAAGAACAAGTGAGAGAGAAGAGAAGAACAAGTGAGAGAGAAAGAAAAAAATTCAGAGCAGATTTATAAGTAGACTTTTTTGAATTTGGATTCAATGATATGAAATTGAATTTTAGGTCATATATATTTGAAATAGAATTCTACATTCAATTTGATAGTAATGTCGCTGCCTTTCGATGAGTTAACGGAATTTCTAGAGTGCTCGTGGAATTCTGTCGAATAATCTCCTCAGCTACGAGATAAATTTAGAAATTATTTTTGTCTTGGTGATTTTTAGGAGAATAAAAGAAGTTGGCTAGATAGATACGGGGTAAAGAGAACGAAGAAGTAAAGAATGGAATACAGTCAACGGCGGTAGTCTTTCTGACCAGCGAGTGAGTCCATTCCCGAAAGTGCGCTTAGTACAGAACCGTATATCTGACCTTGAGAAGTGGTCGAAACCAAAACCTTGAAGTCAATCGCAAAGACAAGTCCTCTGAAATTTCTTTAATCGCATACACGTGGATGTTTGTGTGCATAATAAATACTTGAATTAATTTGAAATGAATGTTAATTTGTTTGGCTGGAATAACGATCGACTATTTTTACATACCAATATTGCATTTGTTCTGTTGACCTTTTCTCGTTTTATTAATGTATTTAATGGTTGAACTGTCTGAAAAAAACACAAACAAAAAAAAAAAAAACAAAAAAAAACAAAACAAAAAAAACATAAGGGGACCAGGTCAGCAACTACAGACCAATGACATACCTACTCTATCTGTAAAATGCTGTTTGTCCAAATATTATAGGTAATCTAGCACTCGGTGAAAGCAGAAGACTTCAGAGTCAAAACTAGATATTTGGGAACAATGCTCAGTCAGATACCATTAGAGTCGACTCGGTTACCTGAAGTAATTTTTAATTCAGTCCCTGCAAACTGTCACCATATCATGCATATTAGGTTATCATATATGTGCCTTCTATACCCTTATCACTGGGTATAATGATGGTTATATTAGGCTTGGGATAATATGTGATCCCACCGTCACTTTATTAGCGTGTTGCACCCACTCACTCAAGAACAATAATAAAGGACACTGATGGATATTTGAAAATACTTGCTTCAGTTGATTGTAACAGGAGAACAAAGCTTCCCATATAAATATATTAATAGTAATAATTGTTGCATTGATATGCTTATCTTCACCATACAAATAACAAAGAAATACTTGTGAATACTTGTAACTAATTATAGTTTATAACAACATAAATAATGCGCGACATCGCCGTAAAGAAGTATGCCTCAGAATACATTGGGATATATGCCGGACGTATGATTTCGAGTGCGCAGTGCAGCGAAGGGATACGAGCATTTACCACTACCAGGAGCCGATAATGAGCAAGTGAAGCTAAAATGTGATATGACCATTTTGATTAACAAGCTCTTGGAGGGCAATTGTCCTGATTGCGATTGGGCGTAAGAGCTGCTATGAATAGATCGTGATAGACGTTAAGTAGATCGTGAATTCCAAGTAGACAAAAATACAAAGGTACTAAGATCTGGCTGGGAACTCGGAGTTACGTACTAAGACTCAAAACTTCGAGGGAAAATATACTAATAATCTCAAGGGTAGAAGGAATAAAAAATGGGCGAGAAAAGATGAGTTTTGAGGAAGGGGAAATATATTTAAGAAAAGGTGGACTATAGAAATGATAGAGACAAAGAGTGAGCGTTTCGTGGGGGGGGGAGACAAAGAGTGAGCGTTTCGTGGGGGGGAGACAAAGAGTGAGCGTTTCGTGGGGGGGAGACAAAGAGTGAGCGTTTCGTGGGGGGGAGACAAAGAGTGAGCGTTTCGTGGGGGGAGACAAAGAGTGAGCGTTTCGTGGGGGAGACAAAGAGTGAGCGTTTCGTGGGGGAGACAAAGACAGAGTGCGTGGGGGGGAGACAAAGAGAGTGCGTGGGGGGGGAGACAAAGAGAGTGCGTGGGGGGAGACAAAGAGAGAGTGCGTGGGGGGAGACAAAGAGAGAGTGCGTGGGGGGAGACAAAGAGAGAGTGCGTGGGGGGAGACAAAGAGAGAGTGCGTGGTGGGGGAGACAAAGAGAGAGTGCGTGGTGGGGGAGACAAAGAGAGAGTGCGTGGTGGGGGAGACAAAGAGAGAGTGCGTGGTGGGGGAGACAAAGAGAGAGTGCGTGGTGGGGAGACAAAGACGAGAATAATGCCGTGGTAGGAGGAAGGGTATGATAGTGGCTTAAGACAATAAAAGGCAAGAAATAGGAAGAGATCGAGTAAAAGACGAAAACTATACGATAAAATCAAAAAAGGGAAAGAATAACTGACAAAGAAAAAATATAAAAACCCTAAAAATGCAAAAAATACTAACAAACCTTAAAAGCACTAAGAAACACTAAAACTGCAAAACCCTTAAAAATACTAAGCCTTAAAATCCAACAGCCATAAAAATACTAACGAACCTTGAAATAAAAAATACGAAGAAAAAATCAATATAAAAAAAAAACAGAATAAGATGGTGAGGTTTGAATTCGAGCTTTTGAAGGTGAGATGGGCAAAAAGAAGCTTGACAAAGCGCAACCCGACGAAGAAAAACAGGTTGCAAATGTGAAAGAGCGAACTCACTTGTTTCAAATTATCTTGCTGTCTTCTGATGTTAATCCTGCCCCTCACATCCAGCCACCTAACCTACCATCCCCCACATCTTCCTTCCACCACACTCATACCTCTGCACTACCTATAGATTTGCGCCTCAGTCTCGCCCCTCCTTCGCAATTCTTCCCTCAACACCAGTCGTCTTCTTTCTTTTATGGAACAGTGAGCCTCGATTGAAAATAAAAGAAAATTTGAAAATTGAAAATTTCTCCTCGAACGCATTGGATAATTACACGCTAGATTTTACATAATTAAGCTTTCGATGTGGGCAATTTTGTTCCCCCTGTTACCGGCCTGGAGGTGGTTGTTGCTTGTTATTGCCGCTTTTATTGACGTGATGTTGATTATTGCTGTAGTAGTGATTGCCAATCTTTTTTTATCATTATAGTCGCACAATTCTTTTTTTGCTGCCAATTGTTTGTCAGCTTTTTTATATAGTGATCTTTCACATTTTTTCCTCTTCTATTCCTTACTCATCTTTTATTTCCTTCTTCATCCTCATCCACTCTTTCACTAATTCTTTGCTCTTTTAAACCTTCTTTCTGGATGTGTTTCATCCTTCTCAAACTTCGATTCTACATCCTCTACTTCCTTTTCATCCTCCTCCAAAAATTTCTCTTTCTCTACCCTTTCTTTTCAACCCCTTTTCTCTTCATCCGCTCACGTTTCTTTTCTTTCCCACCTTTTCTCCTACCGCAGTCTCATCTTCCTCTCGTTTTCAGATTCTCTTTATACTGCCGCCACGCTTTTCAATTTCTTTTCCCCGCCTTCATTTGACGTCTTTCTCCCCTCCTACCGCTCCTCAATTACATTTCCTTCTTTTTAACCCCGTACTCAGACTCCTTTGATTCTTCTTCTCAACATTCTTGTTGTCTTATCTTCCTATCCCATCTTAGCTTATTTGTCAACCTCATCACTCCTTATACATCTACATTCATATTTCTTCTAATACTATATTGACTCTCGCACAAATCTGAGCAAGCTTATCTCGCAGGTCATTGATAGAAAATTCAAGTTTCGCAGAACGCTTAATAATCATTATACAGAAATGTGCTAGACTCCAGTTTCTGATCAATTTAACACATTATTTTTTTTCCCTAATTACGTTCGGTTTCATGCGTGGCCAAACTGACAAGAGTCCTTGCTTAATTTCTAAGTGTTGTCAGTTCAATGTTTGCTTTTTCATCAGCGCTGGCATTTCGCAAATGAGGCCAACCGATTTTTTTCTCATCTTAGGATCTCAGTTTGACTGGTCAATACACAGCTATATTTGGATATAAAATCTGAGTCAATGCAGTTGTGTTATTGTATATGTTAAATACACAAGAAGGCAACTGATTGAAGTGAATATACTTTCACTTTATTGATTACAAAAAAAATAATAAATAAAATAGTCATACATGGAAGAGGAAAATGAAAGCAAACAGAATAATAAAAATAAGAAAATTCGGAGATTTCAAGGAAAGAAACGGAAAACGGGAGAGAGAAAGAAAGACAACAAAATCTACAAAGAATACAATAGAGAAAAAATGACAAGAAAAATGGCAAAAAGGAAAATGAAAAAAGGGTAACGAAAAAGGAGAAAAAAGGGGAAGGGAAAGGGGAAAGGAATATGAAAGGGGGAAAAAGGAGAAGAACGAAAAGGCAAAAGAAAAAGATGCAAAGAAGAAAGAAAAGGAGAAAAAGGCTAAAAGAACAAGAAAAGGCCAGAAAAAACGGAGTAGGAAGAGGAAGAAAAAAACGGACGGAGTAGGAAGAGGAAGAAAAAAACGGACGGAGTAGGAAGAGGAAGAAAAAAACGGACGGAGTAGGAAGAGGAAGAAAAAAACGGACGGAGTAGGAAGAGGAAGAAAAAAACGGACGGAGTAGGAAGAGGAAGAAAAAAACGGACGGAGTAGGAAGAGGAAGAAAAAAACGGACGGAGTAGGAAGAGGAAGAAAAAAACGGACGGAGTAGGAAGAGGAAGAAAAAAACGGACGGAGTAGGAAGAGGAAGAAAAAAACGGACGGAGTAGGAAGAGGAAGAAAAAAACGGACGGAGTAGGAAGAGGAAGAAAAAAACGGACGGAGTAGGAAGAGGAAGAAAAAAACGGACGGAGTAGGAAGAGGAAGAAAAAAACGGACGGAGTAGGAAGAGGAAGAAAAAAACGGACGGAGTAGGAAGAGGAAGAAAAAAACGGACGGAGTAGGAAGAGGAAGAAAAAAACGGACGGAGTAGGAAGAGGAAGAAAAAAACGGACGGAGTAGGAAGAGGAAGAAAAAAACGGACGGAGTAGGAAGAGGAAGAAAAAAACGGACGGAGTAGGAAGAGGAAGAAAAAAACGGACGGAGTAGGAAGAGGAAGAAAAAAACGGACGGAGTAGGAAGAGGAAGAAAAAAACGGACGGAGTAGGAAGAGGAAGAAAAAAACGGACGGAGTAGGAAGAGGAAGAAAAAAACGGACGGAGTAGGAAGAGGAAGAAAAAAACGGACGAAGTAGGAAGAGGAAGAAAAAAACGGACGAAGTAGGAAGAGGAAGAAAAAAACGGACGAAGTAGGAAGAGGAAGAAAAAAACGGACGAAGTAGGAAGAGGAAGAAAAAAACGGACGGAGTAGGAAGAGGAAGAAAAAAACGGACGGAGTAGGAAGAGGAAGAAAAAAACGGACGAAGTAGGAAGAGGAAGAAAAAAACGGACGAAGTAGGAAGAGGAAGAAAAAAACGGACGAAGTAGGAAGAGGAAGAAAAAAACGGACGAAGTAGGAAGAGGAAGAAAAAAACGGACGAAGTAGGAAGAGGAAGAAAAAAACGGACGAAGTAGGAAGAGGAAGAAAAAAACGGACGAAGTAGGAAGAGGAAGAAAAAAACGGACGAAATAGGAAGAGGAAGAAAAAAACGGACGAAGTAGGAAGAGGAAGAAAAAAACGGAGTAGGAAGAGGAAGAAAAAACGGACGAAGTAGGAAGAGGAAGAAAAAAACGGACTAGGAGGAGGGAGAAAAAAGCGGAGTAGAAAAACAGGTGAAAAATTTAAGTAGAAAAATACTAAAAAATGAATAAAAGATAAAAATAAGGAAATTGAGAAGTAAAAGAAGGAAAGTTAAATGAATCCAAAAGAAGACGGAGAAGCAGAATGAATGAACACAGAAGGAAAATCTTTATCGTTGAAGGAAATGGATAAAATAAGATATAAATAAGCTTATAAATAAGTTAAGAAAGGAATCATTTATAAAGGCATGAACAAGACTCAAATGCAGACGGTAGATGATTCGCTTATTTGTTTTCATGCTGTCTCCTCAAGTGGTCACGCCCTAGTTTCGTTTTCTTTCTTATCTGTAAATGTGGACTTAGGTTTTCAACTGACTTGAAGTGGAACGACTACATCGAATCAATAGCTGTATCTACTACAAGGAAAGTTGGGTCACTGTGTCGTCGCAGAAGATTTTTCTCGTCAGAGTTCATCTTGCACATTCACAAATCTACCATTCGTCCGTGCATTGAATCCTGCTGCCATATTTTGTCTGGCACTCTTGCTATTCATCTTGCAGTTCTTGACAAAATCTAAAGAAGGTTCTTTTATGTAATCGATCTTTATTTGGCATCTCGTCTTCAGTGTCTTTCTCATCGGCGTGGCGTGGCTTAACTATTTTTTCTACAAATATTTTCGTGACTACTGCTCTGACAACCTCTCCCGCTGGTGCACCGACGACAAGAATTTAAGCGTGCTACTAGATTGGCATTTAGGTCCTAACCGTTTACTGTTGAAATAGCTAAATGCACTTCTGATCCAAAAGATTCTTTTCTCGCACCTCCCGTCTGTGGAACTCCCTACAATTTGCTTGCTTCCCTGATAAATACAATCATCAAAGATCTAAATGCAACGTGAATCGCCATCTTCTATCTTCTTGAATCCCGTTCATCTTTTGTCCTTTCCCCAATCCTCCCTATACTCAGTCTTTTCTCTCACTTTCACTCCCTGTAAATATCTGCAGACTAGTAGCATTTTTGCCTTGTTGGGGTGAAATGATATAAAAAAACATTTCTTGGGAAATACAATGGAGTGGTTTCCTGTTGCTTTCTGCACGGTTTGGAATTTAGAGTTGTGCTACCTGTGATTCATGGTGAAAAAGCCTATCTTAGCCCACTATTTAACCCATTGCTGGGAGCTTACGAACTACCACCTATGGCTGCGAAATTCAAGAAAACAAATAGAAATACATATTACTCTAGTGGGATGCTTAAAAATTTAGAGATTGTGATTTTTGTTGACTGTTTCTTATTCTACGGCCTTCTTTGAGACGAAACGAAGCTTTGTAAATATTTACTTTGATGTATCTCCACGAAAGCTAAATCTGACGCAAGGTTTTTTTTAATGTGAAGACCCACGGATTGTGTTTGGCCGATGTGTTCAGAAGATGCACTGATATATCGATTTTCGTTGCAGGCATTATGGATTATTCCCGCCTATTGCCTTTAAATACAACGAAACGGTTCGAAGAAAAGCGTAACCAAGAATGAAACTTCTTTCTTTATTATTTACCGATCACGAACAGCCAAAGATCTCCAGTTATATTATTAAATATGCATCCATTTGTGGTAAAGCAATAGTTTTTTTTTCTTCCTCCAGTGACACTTTTCAGATATATGCGTACGCTGGCAGCACCTATGATAAAAGTGCACTGTTAAATGGAGCATAGTTAAAACATACATTATCACCACGATTTTGTAATGTAATATTATACAAGCGCCAAACCCCCAAATTCTAGTCGAATAGATGACATTCACTTACGTGCAAAAACTCTTGGGAAAGGTATGAATACTCTTCTTTTCCCCACAGGTATGGGTAAATAGCAGGACAGAGCTGGTTGTCAAGCCTTGGATGACAGCTGGTCTACCGCAGAAAGAAAGGGCAACTTACTGCCGGAAAGAAAAGCTTCGGTCGAGAAAGGAATGAAAAGGGAAAGCTCCGGTCGAGAAAGGAATGAAAAGGGAAAGCTCCGGTCGAGAAAGGAATGAAAAGGGAAAGCTCCGGTCGAGAAAGGAATGAAAAGGGAAAGCTCCGGTCGAGAAAGGAATGAAAAGGGAAAGCTCCGGTCGAGAAAGGAATGAAAAGGGAAAGCTCCGGTCGAGAAAGGAATGAAAAGGGAAAGCTCCGGTCGAGAAAGGAATGAAAAGGGAAAGCTCCGGTCGAGAAAGGAATGAAAAGAGAAAGCTCCGGTCGAGAAAGGAATGAAAAGGGAAAGCTCCGGTCGAGAAAGGAATGAAAAGGGAAAGCTCCGGTCGAGAAAGGAATGGAAAGGGAAAGATCAAGTCGAGAAAGGAATGAAAAGGGAAAGCTCCGGTCGAGAAAGGAATGAAAAGGGAAAGCTCCGGTCGAGAAAGGAATGAAAAGGGAAAGCTCCGGTCGAGAAAGGAATGAAAAGGGAAAGCTCCGGTCGAGAAAGGAATGAAAAGGGAAAGCTCCGGTCGAGAAAGGAATGAAAAGGGAAAGCTCCGGTCGAGAAAGGAATGAAAAGGGAAAGCTCCGGTCGAGAAAGGAATGAAAAGGGAAAGCTCCGGTCGAGAAAGGAATGAAAAGGGAAAGCTCCGGTCGAGAAAGGAATGAAAAGGGAAAGCTCCGGTCGAGAAAGGAATGAAAAGGGAAAGCTCCGGTCGAGAAAGGAATGAAAAGGGAAAGCTCCGGTCGAGAAAGGAATGAAAAGGGAAAGCTCCGGTCGAGAAAGGAATGAAAAGGGAAAGCTCCGGTCGAGAAAGGAATGAAAAGGGAAAGCTCCGGTCGAGAAAGGAATGAAAAGGGAAAGCTCCGGTCGAGAAAGGAATGAAAAGGGAAAGCTCCGGTCGAGAAAGGAATGAAAAGGGAAAGCTCCGGTCGAGAAAGGAATGAAAAGGGAAAGCTCCGGTCGAGAAAGGAATGAAAAGGGAAAGCTCCGGTCGAGAAAGGAATGAAAAGGGAAAGCTCCGGTCGAGAAAGGAATGAAAAGGGAAAGCTCCGGTCGAGAAAGGAATGAAAAGGGAAAGCTCCGGTCGAGAAAGGAATGGAAAGGGAAAGATCAAGTCGAGAAAGGAATGAAAAGGGAAAGATCAAGTCGAGAAAGGAATGAAGAGGGAAAGATCAAGTCGAGAAAGGAATGAAAAGGGAAAGATCAAGTCGAGAAAAAAAAAAGGGAAAGATCAAGTCGAGAAAAAAAAAAGGGAAAGATCAAGTCGAGAAAAAAAAAAGGGAAAGATCAAGTCGAGAAAAAAAAAAGGGAAAGATCAAGTCGAGAAAAAAAAAAGGGAAAGATCAAGTCGAGAAAAAAAAAAGGGAAAGATCAAGTCGAGAAAAAAAAAAAGGGAAAGATCAAGTCGAGAAAAAAAAAAGGGAAAGATCAAGTCGAGAAAAAAAAAAGGGAAAGATCAAGTCGAGAAAAAAAAAAGGGAAAGATCAAGTCGAGAAAAAAAAAAGGGAAAGATCAAGTCGAGAAAAAAAAAAGGGAAAGATCAAGTCGAGAAAAAAAAAAGGGAAAGATCAAGTCGAGAAAAAAAAGGGAAAGATCAAGTCGAGAAAAAAAAAGGGAAAGATCAAGTCGAGAAAAAAAAAAGGGAAAGATCAAGTCGAGAAAAAAAAAAGGGAAAGATCAAGTCGAGAAAAAAAAAAGGGAAAGATCAAGTCGAGAAAAAAAAAAGGGAAAGATCAAGTCGAGAAAAAAAAAAGGGAAAGATCAAGTCGAGAAAAAAAAAAGGGAAAGATCAAGTCGAGAAAAAAAAAAGGGAAAGATCAAGTCGAGAAAAAAAAAAGGGAAAGATCAAGTCGAGAAAAAAAAAAGGGAAAGATCAAGTCGAGAAAAAAAAAAGGGAAAGATCAAGTCGAGAAAAAAAAAAGGGAAAGATCAAGTCGAGAAAAAAAAAAGGGAAAGATCAAGTCGAGAAAAAAAAAAGGGAAAGATCAAGTCGAGAAAAAAAAAAGGGAAAGATCAAGTCGAGAAAAAAAAAAGGGAAAGATCAAGTCGAGAAAAAAAAAAGGGAAAGATCAAGTCGAGAAAAAAAAAAGGGAAAGATCAAGTCGAGAAAAAAAAAAGGGAAAGATCAAGTCGAGAAAAAAAAAAGGGAAAGATCAAGTCGAGAAAAAAAAAAGGGAAAGATCAAGTCGAGAAAAAAAAAAGGGAAAGATCAAGTCGAGAAAAAAAAAAGGGAAAGATCAAGTCGAGAAAAAAAAAAGGGAAAGATCAAGTCGAGAAAAAAAAAAGGGAAAGATCAAGTCGAGAAAAAAAAAAGGGAAAGATCAAGTCGAGAAAAAAAAAGGGAAAGATCAAGTCGAGAAAAAAAAAAGGGAAAGATCAAGTCGAGAAAAAAAAAAGGGAAAGATCAAGTCGAGAAAAAAAAAAGGGAAAGATCAAGTCGAGAAAAAAAAAAGGGAAAGATCAAGTCGAGAAAAAAAAAAGGGAAAGATCAAGTCGAGAAAAAAAAAGGGAAAGATCAAGTCGAGAAAAAAAAAAAGGGAAAGATCAAGTCGAGAAAAAAAAGGGAAAGATCAAGTCGAGAAAAAAAAGGGAAAGATCAAGTAGAGAAAAAAAAAGGGAAAGATCAAGTAGAGAAAAAAAAGGGAAAGATCAAGTAGAGAAAAAAAAAGGGAAAGATCAAGTAGAGAAAAAAAAGGGAAAGATCAAGTAGAGAAAAAAAAGGGAAAGATCAAGTAGAGAAAAAAGGGAAAGATCAAGTAGAGAAAAAAGGGAAAGATCACGTAGAGAAAAAAGGGAAAGATCAAGTAGAGAAAAAAGGGAAAGATCACGTAGAGAAAAAAGGGAAAGATCAAGTAGAGAAAAAAGGGAAAGATCAAGTAGAGAAAAAAGGGAAAGATCAAGTAGAGAAAAAAAAAGGGAAAGATCAAGTAGAGAAAAAAAAAAGGGAAAGATCAAGTAGAGAAAAAAAAAAGGGAAAGATCAAGTAGAGAAAAAAAAAAGGGAAAGATCAAGTAGAGAAAAAAAAAGGGAAAGATCAAGTAGAGAAAAAAAAGGGAAAGATCAAGTAGAGAAAAAAGGGAAAGATCAAGTAGAGAAAAAAGGGAAAGATCAAGTAGAGAAAAAAAAAGGGAAAGATCAAGTAGAGAAAAAAAAAGGGAAAGATCAAGTAGAGAAAAAAAAAGGGAAAGATCAAGTAGAGAAAAAAAGGGAAAGATCAAGTAGAGAAAAAAAAAGGGAAAGATCAAGTAGAGAAAAAAAAAGGGAAAGATCAAGTAGAGAAAAAAGGCAAAGATCAAGTAGAGAGAAAAAAGGGAATGATCAAGTAGAGAAAAAAAGATCAAATAGAGAAATAAATGCAAAGTATTGAAAAATATGTAAAGAGCGGAGAGAGTAAAGAAATGAAAAGAAGGATCAGAAAAAATCAAGTAACTGCCATAAAAAAGCCAAGAAGAAGAACAACAACAAAATAAGCAATAAAAAAGGAAGGAAAAATAGACAAAGAAAAGTTGCAAAACAAGTTAAAATGAAAATCGAAATAAAACGCAAGCAGAAGAAAGCGGGAAATGTGCTTTTTTCGAAAGAGTGTCAGCTGTGACTAGACTTAAAAATTCTAAGCGTAAACGGGTAACAGGAAACGTAAAGAATATTATGAAACGAGATAGAATCTAATGGCACTAAATAGAATCGAAATTCTCACATCTGCGTTCGGGATTTTGTGCTCATTCTATTTTATTGAGTAATGGAAGGTGTAATAGCTTCTCTTTCATATCTCTGCTCTTAGGCTGTAATACCGGGAATTATTCTCTGTTAAACCGAAGTTCTATATTTTGTATTTTGAAGACAGATAAAAAAAATAATGAAAGAAACATCACTTTATGGTGTTAGTTTAGAATAAGTATGCTTAGGTAAACATTTCACAGCATCAACGTCTAAAAAGCAAAGTTGTATACAAAATTCCTTCGTAGTTTTTTTTTTAGGGAGAATCGAACCAGAATTTCGTAGCTTTGGAGATCAGACTACTAAACGCGATTGCTTTTTTGCAATTGGCTCAATGAACTTTTAGAAATGAACAAAAAATTATTCGGTTTTAAGGGCTCAGGAGATGTGCATCTTAACAACTGTCCCCACCTCCCAGACTTGTAGATAGACAGGTAGCCAGAAATAAATCAAAATAAAAGGGAGAAAGAAAGACAATGACAGTTGAACCCATAGCCACAACGAAGAGGAGAGTCAAAGAACGATAGAAATAAAGCAGAGGCGAGAATGACTGAGTGAAAGTGGCAAAAAGAAAGGGAAAACAAGCGAAATAAAGTAGCTAAGCTATTGCGGGGCAGTAGATGCAATTTATTATGAACTGAATTCGGATATACATACATATAGGATATAGTGGCTGAAGCAGCTGCGTTATTTGTAATCATTGCCTGTTGTTGTTTAAACCTAAAATTTCGATTGGTGAACTTTTGGATCAGAGTTATTTAGACGTAGCATGAACTTGCTATCTCCATTGCTGAATGAAGCGAAGTTTGTGCGTATCAGTACACGAGATATGGATATAACCGGTGTGGTATTTCTTAAGAAAATACGTCAAAACTTGAATAGACTTATTTTTAATCATTTCATTCCAAGCAAGGCGATAAAGCCACTAAGACATAAGGGATTATTGAGTGTGAAAGAATCTGAGAAAAAAATATTAAATAGTGTGGATAATAAAGGAACAGGCGATAGAAAATGACGCTAAATATTGCATTTACATTTTTGAAGATCAAAACTGATTGGAAAGCAAGTAGCCGGAAGAGATTTCTACAAGAGAGAACAGCCGAAAGAAGAAACTTTCAGTATAGAACTTAGGGTTACATTTAGCAATTTCCTCTGTAAAATGATGAGTCGTACCTGCCAAACGAGTGCTGCGCTAAGTAGTGTTACCGAGGACCATCATCAGAACTATACAGACTCTTCTTTGTGTTAAATCAAGCATCTCGAACACACATATCAGAAGCACCAGAACAAATGTGAAACTGCATGGAGGAATGGCAGAATTAGGTTTAATATAGATTCTGGTGAGAAAAACTAGCATGAGACAGTGAATCAACTTTTCTAGCATCAGAGCTATTTACATCTACCGTGACGTATCAAATTTTAGAAGTACATATAGAAATTTATTGGAATGTATTTTACTAGAGAAAAAAACACTGCAATTATCCACTAAACAAACGCTAAAAGTTCAGTCGACTCTAATATTTACATATATAGCGACGCGGCAAATACTAAAAGCATATAGAGAAAATACTCCCTTATAAGCGGCGGCATATAATACACTGTTTGCAGTCATGTACAGAGGCAAAATATTCCCAACAGGGTGACACGAGTAAATAAATATAAACAACCAATATTACTATATTCTTGAATCAAATGTTTATAGACAAATACTAAAATAATAATAAAAAGACTAACATTAAATCAAGCAACAAAGCCACTCAACATATATTTGAAACCAGCTTAAAAGCCGCCCTGTCGAGCGGGATTTAAGCTAACTACTGCAGTGGGCTCTTGATTAGGCCTTTGGCTTCTTGAGGTTGAGAGACGCTAAGTCTTTGCATATTCTCAGTATTGGAAACTCCACTGGCTGCCGTTTGATCTGGGTTTTCGTTTGCACGTGCTTTTCTTTTCTTCGCTGCAGCCTTGGCTTCTTCGATTGCAATCTGTTCCTCTGTTGGCGTAGTAGATTTCTTTTTATGAGGCAAACTGCTGCCATATGCGATAGGCATCAAACTACAGAAGAATTCAAAATTGAACGCTGCATTTAAGTATTGCATTAATATTTAAGTTTACCTTTTAAAAGTTCAACGATAATTCTTCTGCCGCCACTTAATTTAAAGACAATTTGATGCACGCAAGTCCTGACTTTCCGTACAAGCAGTTATTTTTATTTCGTAGTTGACTTTCGATGGATTTTACAATTAATTTTAGTAAAAATTTTATCGTACAAAAAATTCGTCGAAGAAAAAAAATAGAAAAAGCGAATTCAGGAATCCAAAATTTCAGGATTGCAGGTCTGGATTCAGTCCGGAATGTTTTTAATTTGCTTCTGGAGTTTGCCAGATTCCAAAATGGTATGATATGTTGGGCTACGACCTCTAGGAGTAAAGTTGAATAAGCGTGACACACTGACATTCGCATTTAGTTACATTGATAAAGCGTTCTCTAGAATTTGAATCATTTAGCGAATAAAAATATTAATATCTTTCTGAAATTTTCGTGTATGAGGAGTTATCATTTACATTAACCAGACTACAGCCATAATCTTTGCTGTTATTATCACAATGTTTCGGCCGTTGTAACCTTGGACGTTTTCAGGTGTCTGTCGATCTGAGTAAACCTAAATTATTTTAACTGAATCCTCTATTTAATCGACGGAGGACAGATTGTCCTCATTTCACTGTCCAGGGGGTTACCTCATTCTTAGTGCTATAAATGATAATCACCCGCGTTAAATTAGAGCTTAAATGTGGAATTCAATGTAAAAAAAAACGAACCAAAACAAAAAAACAAAACAAACCAAAAAACAAAAAAAACAAACAAAACAACAAAACAAAAAAACAAACAAAAAAAACAAAAAAAACAAAAAAAAAACAAAGAACAAACAAACAATATTATATAATTTCTACTTGGAATTTGCTTGGACAACATTTAACACTAAATTTCTTGATTACGTATCAGAGATTGGAAAACCAGAAACGAAAAACGAAAAAGAGGTCAGTGCTCTGGAATCAACTCAAGGATCACCGAGAGAACAGGATTATTATAAGCGGAAAGTTAATCTATCACTAATTATTTATACCATGTGTTACGTGAAAATCATAAAAAAAGTGAAACGAAATGAATTATCCATACTCAGAATCTAAACTAAGCATTGTTGCAAAAGCGAGACAAAACGGGTCAAAATATAATTTTAGTGAACGTAAATCCAGACCTTACCAAATTTGTCTGAACTTTGGCCCAAAACAAGATCAAATGAGTGCGGTGTGTGAAACCCATAAGAGTGAAGGATTGTCTTTGTCTAAACTTTGACATAAGACTAAATGACCCGTGAAAACTTGCTGTACAGTTGCAACAGTAGAGAAGTCAAGAGTGCTGATGTGCGTCCCAGTCTTCATCTCCCAGATTAGTTTGTGCGACCCATGTTTCCGCAGGGAAACACGACACACACTGGGAGAGTATAAGAGCTGTTCGACCTGTTGAAGTCCTTTATCTCGCTCTCCCCGTCTCTCCCTCAAAAGAAACGCTGCTCCCACCCCTACGTCATCCTTAAAGTAAAGCCAGTAAGAAGAAACCAGAGGAAATATTTCTGTCATTGAGTCTGGTGATGCAGCATTGGAAATGGCCGATAGTCTAACAGAATCCAGAGACGACACATGAAGCAAGATCGTTAGAGAAAGAATAAGGCTATTACATAGAAAAATTGATATTCACTTCAATTTGCATATATATATATATATATGAGAAAGAAAATAAATGCATCTGGTTTAAACGGTGCAAATTGTTGCACATAAGTCACTGCGCCCTGATGACATTCTTTTGTTTTTATGCGAGCCAGATAAAATGTAAAGTATTGAATATCTGGCAAAAAGTCTTTGACTCCATGAAATAATTACCATTTTTTTGTTAGGAAGCTGTTGGACTTGGTAAAATTTCTGACATATACTAAACGAAGGCTTCTTAATTTCATCTGTTTGTATTTTTTAATTCTTATTCGACTAAATTTCTACATTTTATTCGGCTTTCATTTCTATGTTGTTCTTTCTTTGTCTACTTTCTTTCTCAAATTGAATCTCCGTTCTTTTCTCTATGAATCTGTCATTCGTTTTTGTTCTTTCTTTCATTCTGAGCTTGGATCTCGTATTCTCTTTCTACATCAAGTTGTCCTTTCTTTCTCAATTTGAATAAACTTGCTTCCTGTTTTTATGTGTTTGTCTTTCTTCCCCAACTATTCTTGACCATATCAGTCTGTCATTCTGTCATTCCTTTTTCTCTTTCTATGTCAATCTGTCGTTCTTTTTGTCTGTATCTTTTCCTTCCTTCATTCACAGCTTGAAACTCTTTCTAAATCAACCTGCAGTTTTTTTAGTTTCTTTATTTTAATATATTTCTCGTTTTCTTTCCTTATTTATACCTTATGTCGTTTTTTCATTTTTATGAGTAAAGCCATCTTTCTTTTCAGAATTTTTCTTACACTTCCGTTTCATTTTCTTAAAAATATTTACTTAAATTTTCTCTTTATTTCATGGACTTTATTCTTTATGGTTCTCTTTATATTGTCTTCATTTGCCTATTATTCCGACTGCTTTTTCTCGTTCTCTTTTCATTCCATATATATTTTTCAGTAATCTTTCGTTACGTTTCTCAATTCGTCTTGTTTTCATTTCTTATTCGTTCTCTGTCTTTTGTTCCACTATTCTTTCTATTATATTTCGACTATAGTATCGCCCTAATCAATTCATTTCCTCACTACTTATAGGCGACAATGAAAAAGAAATACGTCTTGTATGACTCACTTGCCAAAAGAAATTCAATCTTCATCCAGCTGGTTTGATTCGAAGCCAAGAAGGACAAAAGGAAGACCAGAGGCAAATCTTCGCCTTCCATGCTCACTGCGGTCAGTTCACCATTCAAAAGTGATATAAATGTCAAACTTTTGTACTTTTGTCTTTTTTTCTGAACTATAACAGGCTTTTATGCCATTTTTATTTTCCTCAGAACATTTCATCATTTCCTTCACCCACTTTGAGCCTTTTTCTATCCTACCACAATGAATATTCCCAATATCATTCTTTCTTGTGTATCTTGCAGCTCTTTTCATTCTTTGATTACTATCACACCTTTCCCTTTTATACCGCCGAGTATAGAACACAGACATAAGTTACTTACACACACACACGCGCATAACCTAACATCAACCACATACAAATACTTATATATTTCTTGATACCGACACAAGTATAGTATAATATTTTTTCCTAATTGGGAAAAACAAAACAAAACAAAAAGATGTCCAAAACGATTATTTTGAGCATGAACTCCATTGGCATATATATATATATATATATATATATATTATATATATATATATATATGTATATTATATATATATATATATATATATATATATATATATAACCTTTCTCTGATTTTGCGCATTTTTACCCTGATATATTAAAGACAGACACACACACACACACACACACACACACACATATTATATATATATATATATATATATATATATATCTCAAGACGAAAAGAAAACGTATCATAGCCAACGCTAAGGATTTTATTTTGTGTCAAGTATTTATATACAAGAGCAAAAATGACATTGGTTATTCAAAAGTTTTGGTATTGGGGTCTTCATCAATATTCATCACGTTAGCGGAAGCGTTTGACAAGTTCATTTTCGTGAGGTGATATAGTTCAAGGTATAATGAACTGAAGTGAGGTAAATAACATTTTTGCTCTTGTATGAAAATGCCTGTCACTAAATAAAATCCATACTTTTGCTTTGATAAGTCCCTTAGAGGACGAAACGCGTCCGCTAAGTTTTCCTTTTGTTTGTTTTTCATATTGTCCTTTTACAGACATACACCATATGGAATTTTTACGCACATGCGCACCTGTATAATTGGACATTGAACTCGACACCAAGACGCGACAGTTTCATGCTAAACGCAATCGTCAGCCGATGTTCGTTGCGTTTTTGCTCGATAGTTCCTACAGTAACCCGAAATAAAACTGTTACCGGCCACCAAGATCGCCGTTAGAATAATGCAATAGCCTATAGACAATGCATTAGACTACCCACAAGGCATCACTGACCTTTACATATATATGGTCGAGCGAGAACAACACAGATGGCCTGAAAATTGCGTTTAGCATCAACAGGCTGTCACCTCTGAGTGTTGGCTTCAATATCCACTTTTATATTTACATACGCTCTATCCCTGATATTGAGCATTTTAACCAATAAATCTAGCATACATTAAAACTATATTTTATCATTATATATATATATATATATATATATATATATATATATATTAAAAAGAAGTGAGGTACCGCAAACGTTTTTGGTTGTAATGTGGATATTTTTTAAATCCACATTACAACCAGAAACACGTGTAGTAAAATTATGAGACCAGAAACGTGTGTAGTAAAATTATGATAAATAAAGCATAATATTTTTAAAAAAATCCACATTACAACCAAAAACGTTTGCGGTACCTCTCTTCTTTTTAATATACAGACTTTTCTCTCGTTGGAGCCACTATAACATTTCCTTTTATATATATATATATATATATATATATATATGTGTGATGTCGATTTGCCAGAAAAAAAAACTTTTAATAGACTTGGTTGAATCTAAACTAAATACTAAAATTGAGTCTTATCAGACATTTCTCTTTCGTTTTGTTTGAAACTCGACAGTTCTTCTGGAATTCTTACATCCCCATGAAAACCTTTTTCAACTGTCATTTTAAATTCCTTTCTCGAAGTCTCCATCTTTTCTGTTCTTCAATCTTCTGTCTCAGTTTTCTTCTTGCAGCCATTATTCTTTTTGTTGTAAACCACCAATCCTACGTACAATTCCGCTGTGTCGTGGGAATACGTCAGTAGAAACTTGTCAATTAATTCTGGACCGAGTGCACTTCAACCTGTACGCTATCTTGCTTTGCCTCCTACGATCCCCCATCACGTGGCGGGAAGACAAACTGGAAACATCGAACATGAATTACACGCTAAAAGACTAATAATAATAATAAGAATAATAATAATAAAAAGAAAAGAAAAGAAGCCTCTTCAGTGACAATGCAAATGGTGGAAGATTCGATGAAAAGCATTGGCAGATACAATACCAGACTGGATAAGGACAGCAGTACTTAGAAAAGAAAAAAATATCTGTCATTTTGAGTCTGTGCGTATATTAAACTAAATGAATTCAATAATCAGAGTTGTGTCTGTGCTATTAGTTACGACATTTGTGATTTTAGATGACCGGAGTTGACTGACAAAGAAAAGTATGCTTTTATAACGAGTCACATGCATGCTTGTCAGCAAAAGAGACAACCAAAGTTGTGAACTACGCACTGGGGATGTCAAAATAAAGCAAATCGCAGAAATTCAACTTTAGAAGAGATACAGACGAAAAAATATGATCGGGAAAAGCGGAGGGGAGCAGATTAGCCAAAGGCGCCTTCTAGAAACTATGTAATATATGAATAGATAGGGAATATCTAATGTCTGACATGACACTGAATGCTTGGCCATCTCCGGATACATTAGGCTGTTCTGTTGTCGCTTACTGACAATACAATAGACTGAACAGGTAATCAACGGCAAAATCATAAGGAAACGTGAAATCACAAACTTATAGTAAAAGAGGGACAGCTGAATTTTCCTAGATGCGTAATGAGAATACAGGGCCCGGAGAATTTAAAACCCACAGGACATAGTGAAAACAAGAGAAAAAAAAAATTAGGAACATAAAGTAATCTGCTTACGAGTTCGTGTGAATGGATGGCAGATTAAAGAAAAAGACGGTTGTAAAATAAATCTAAAGTTATTTCGACTAACAAAAGAGAGTAGGTGGCTATATAAAAATAGTTTGGGGGGCACCTCGAGGTGGTGTAATGGTTAGCAAGCTTGTCTCGCTAGAACAATCACGATTGAGTAGTGAGTTTGATCCTCCCAGAGTGCCCCATACTTTCGGCCTTGTGCCACATCTGAGCTACGCTTAGAAAAATCTACCATATAAAAATCATTCAGTATTTGTCTATATTTCGAGATGAGGTATTATGTACTCTATTTACGTTATTCGCACTATCATCCTCGTCTTTATTTCCATATTTATCACGTTTCGGCCGTTGTACACTCCAGCCTTCTTCAGGTGTCTGGAATGTCGAACTGAACCCTTTATTTCGCTCGATGGGGTAGACTGTTCTAGTTCCACGTGCCATGTCTAATGGATGTCAGTTATCAGTTAGCTGCTGTTAATACCCCTCTGAAACTCAGACACTTTGGGTCCTGTCACTCGAGGTCACATGGCACAGTGGATAAAGATGTTAGTTAGATCCAGTGACAGGACCCAAGGAGTGTGAGTTCAATACTTGGTTAAGGCGGTGGAGAACTTGGAGAGGTGGATTAACAGGAGATAACTGATAACTGACATCTATTATGAGACATGGCATGTGGAACTAGAATAGTCTACACCAGCGAGCGAAATAAAGGTGTCAGTTCGAAATTCCAGCCACCTGAAGAATGCCGGAGTGTACAACGGCCGAAACGTTGTGATAAATATGGGAACAAAGATGAGGACAATAGTCCGAATAATGTAAATAGTATAAAAATCCTTTTAAAATAAATATATTTCTTCTCCAGAAAAAAAAAAAAATAATCAGTGTTTGCCATTTCTAAAACAAAGCTGTCCTGGGTATGACGATAAACTACATCCGCGTCCTGGGTAAGATGATAAACCACGTCCAACAGCAAGGCCTCTAATAATACGTTTTTGAAAAAATAATATTACCAGTTATACGGTTTCTTTTTAAAGAATAGTGTGGCAGGCTTCACGTTTTTGAAAAAATAATATTACCAGCTGTACGTTTTGGAAACAATAATATTATCAACTATACCTTTTTGAAAAAAATAATATTACCAGCTATACATTTTTGAGGAAAAAATATATTTACAGAAATAGATTTTTGACAAAACAAAAATATTACCAGGAAAAAAAAAGTTGTCGGCATTAAATGACCCGTTGAGGTTGATATGCCGTAAAACAAAACAAACCAAACCAAACCAATCTAAAATAAAGACTGATTACACATTTGATCATTTAGAATTAGAAAAAAAATTGGTAAAAGAAGGTTGTAAAAATAATCTAAAGTTACTTTGAGTAACAAATGAGAGTAAGTGACTACATAGAAATCTTTAAGAGAAATATTTTGTTACCAGACAAAGAAGAAAAAAAAATGTGATGAATGTTTTCGTTTTTTTTTTAAGCTTTTCACCCCAGGCAAGGCTGAAAGCCACTAGCACGCAAGGGGTTACAGAGGATTTGGAGCAAGAGCAGATAGAAGTGATAGAGGGAAGGATGTGGAGAAGGATAGTGGATAGATCAATGCAACTGGAGATGTCGATTGACGTTACATTTGAATAGTTGGAGATTATAGTTGTCAGAGAAACAGGAATAGGGAAGGGAGTTCCACAGGCGTGAGGTGCGAGATATGCAGCTATTGGAGTAGAAGAGACGTCTACATTTAACAGTTTCAACAAGGAAAGGGTGGGAACGGTATGCCAGCCTCGTAGGACGCTTGAATTCATGGAGCCTGGGAACCAGCGATAGCAGCTCATCGGAGCAATTACCATGGAAATATTTGTAAAAGAGAGACAGAGGCGACGGCCCGACTGTGTGTGTGAGAGAGAGAGAGACTGCAGACGAGTAACTGATAGAATGATTCGTTTTCTACGGTTTATCAATCCTTTGAAGGTTATTTAAAGCTAGAAAACATTTTTAGATTGTAAGAATATTTTAGAGATAATAATGACTTTGCTGATACATGTCTTAATAATTAACCCATAGATGGAGAAAACAGGTGGATTTATACCTTTCCCAAGGATATTTGCGCGTCAGTCAGTATAACAAACCAAACTGAGTTTAGAACTCGGTTCTTTGATTAACAATTCTGAGTCAACATTCATTATACCACCTGCACATCCAAACTTAAAGCAGCTGGTATTCCCAAGCAGTCAGCCATCTAGGTACTGACTGTGCTTGAAGTTGCTTAGGTGATCGTACGAGAACCGGTGTTTTAACGTGATTTAGCCGTAATCCTCAGCGTGAGACAACTGAAATTTCCAAGATACATAATGAGGACAGAGGGCTCGGAGGAAGTAACAGTCACAGGACATACTGAAAGCAAGAGGAAAAAGTTAGGAACATAAAGAAACCTACTTACGAATTCGTGCCAATGGATGGCAGATTAAGGAAAAAGGTTGTAAAATAAAATAAATCTAAAGTTACTTCGACTAACAAATGAGAATAAGTGACTATATAAAAATACTTTTAAAATAAATATTCCTTCTCCAGAAAAAGAAAAAAAATGAACGTTTGCCATTTCTATAAAAAAAAAAAAAAAGAAAAAAAAAAAAGCTGATTACACGCAGGATCTTCTTGTGTTAAAATCACCAATTGTTTAAAGGAATGAAAAAGTTAAGTTTAAGGAAAACTTTAAAAATTTAGTTCGTACATAAATCATTGTTAGCACTGGTAAATAAGTGAAATTAACCGAGCATTTGATAGTTAGAATGAAAGAAAATAAAATTTCAATAAGCGCGATTTTCCTCATGAAATTAAGCGTGCTATTCAGAAAGCCAAACGGGCCTCAGTTTGTCCACGATTGAAATAAAACATCCACGTTCTAAACATGCGTGTGCGTTTGTATCAACGTAACAACGCCAGACTCAAAACCAATGCGGAGTATCATTAATAATAGTTTCTCTTCAGTCTTATTTCCGTCTGTATTTAAGTCTGTTGCTAACTCGATGCAAATCTGATCATTATTTCTTTATTTCTTTATTATTCAGCTATGAACAATCGGATGCTGAAAAGTCATCGGCCCGACTCACTTCGCCAAATATCAGTTTTCTGATATTTGGCCATTGAAGTACTGATTCTTGGAAGTGAGGAGACGGTATCACCGATGATTGCTGAAATCACATGACTTAGGAGTTTTAATCATTGGTTGTATTTTTTCCGAGCCGACATATCCCCACGAGTGGTCCAGGCTGCTGGGGGAATGGATATTTTTAACATCTCACTATTTTTAAATAAAAGGACTTCGGAGTTGGAGAGACATACCTGCCCATTGGCAGACTAACCGATACTGAACACCGTGCTCATCGACTGCTTGTCAACCATGATTAATGAGCCTCGTTTGTCCTGCTATTTAATCCATAATTTGGGGAAAGAGCTAGGCTCATCTGTTTCCTATTTATGAGAACATTTACGTAACGAATTTGGCCAGAAGTCGAACATGACTCGACAATTGCTCTTTCCGATCTGCTCGACATGTCACCATCTGCACACCTTGACCCGAAAAGAAAAACCGACGTTCCGAGTAGGGATTCTGGCTGAACTCATATTCGCATAAATGGGAAAGGCATTAACTCATCTCTTCTCCATCCAGTTGCGTGTTAAATAGCAGACTAGACTCAATAACATTGGTTGACAACCACTCTTAAGATGGTGAATCTATAGAAGGAAGAAGAAAAAAAGTAATCCCCCAGCAACTATAGTGAGATGTCGACACAGAAATTTCAGCCTTTGTTTTTTCATATAGACAAAAACAATTTACTCACTATAAAGGTGCAATCGATAGTAGAACAATAATTATTTATTACAATTTTCTCATAGACACAAAAACAATTTACTCACTACATTTTGGTTTTCACCAGTCGAGGTGCAAGTGAAATGCACTGAAACGAAGTTGCATCTTTGTAGTGAGTAAACTATTTTTGTCTATATGAAAAAAATTATAATAATATATATATATATATATATATATATATGTGTGTGTGTGTGTGTGTGTGTGTGTGTGTCTCAGTTCATATCTATCTAATAATCCTCCTCTATCCGTTTATCTGCCTTTGTCTTTAGGACAATTTTCTCAAATATCCCCTAAATTAATAGCGTCTAATCTCCGAAGGAGCAGCATATTTAGAATAAACAACGTTGTTTCAAGGGACTGAAATCGTTATCGTAATGGCGGCCGTCACCTAATCTGTCTCGTTCCATCCAATAGGAAAACCCGTACGAGAGTTAACCCGGTGCATAGCTGCGTGCGCACAACACCCCCAATGAGCGGGTCTCGAGTTTTAACTGGACATCGATATTGTCGAGTGTTAAGTGTTTGTACGGAAAAGATGAACGTCTCCAGTCGACCGTTAACATTAAACGAAACTCTCTCGTCGGTTTGCATGTCTGTCGCCATCATACACCCACGTGTATCATGCAATGAACGGCCTCATTGAATACCTCGAGCGCTAAACCAATGTGAGTTGTTCTATTTCGAAAATAATTCCCAGGCATGAATCCGTATATAGCTCACTCATTAGCAGACCACCACAGAGATCAAGAGTGTATCTTTGAGGGAGGAAGGAGACATTTTTCATATGGTTAAGCTAATGCCGGCGGGTAACATTGACATCAGTCGGAGACGTATGTACTCAAGAAGACTATATAGCAGCAATGTTTTCTACTGGATGGAGAATGTAACGTGATATACCCAAACAGATTTTTAGTGTTAACAATATTAAAATAGCTATTAGTAGAATTAATGATATCATTAACATTTCACATGTACTATCATATATATATATATATATATATATATATATATATATATATATATATATATATATAGCTGGCCACTCGTATTCGGGGATACTAGGGCGGCTATTGTAGACTCTTGATCAGGCATATTTGAATTTGCTCAATACCCACAGAGCCCACTTGTGGTTTATACTGCAACTATGCTGAGCAGACCTGAGTTTCTGGGAAAGAGCGTGTTATCTAGCATGATCAACAATCTGAACAACGCTAGTACGCTTAAACAGCTATCCAACCCGCCAGGGTACCGTCCATCCAATCCCTTACAAGGCTCGAGTCAACTTTCCAGGGGTGCCGCACGGTGAAATCGTCATATAACTTCAGGAATTCGTCTTCCTGACAAATCTATTATGGGGAGATCCGAACACGGGTCTCATGGTCAGAAAGCGAACACTCTAACCATACGTTATATATATATATATATATATATATATATATATATATATATATATATATATATATATATATAATTCCCCCCAACACACAACCAAAGACATAGGGTGCTGAAATTTCTCCGAACGACAAAGGAACAGAATTTTGGAAAAAAGACTTCCTGGCCAGTCCTGGAAAATTTCACCATACACATATAACCAACAATATATAGATAATAAATGTCGAGCCGCACTGATGAGCTGTAATACAGCGAAACAGGCCTCTATGTCGATTATATATATAATATATATATAAAAATTACCCACACAAGTTCTCCTTTGACTAACAGAGCTTTTTTTCTTGTAATTTCAATTTCATCCCCAAACAACAACCAGTTTTATTTACTAATCAATCTTATAAAACGAAGGAGTATGAGAAATGTCGTCTTCTTCCCATTCTATCAACGATGAAAACTATATTAAGAATTATTCGGACACAACACTTTCGTGTCATACAATATCTCCAAGTATATTTTTTTACGCCACACCGATATAATTCCTCGCCTTTCAGTCACTCTACATGAACAAATTCACGTTTTCCCAGCTGGACTATGACTACCCCATTTCTTCTGCCAGGCGCCGACATGTTACAAATTTAAGATTCAAATCCATTGCTATGAGTTTGCTTACTCCCAGCCGGTTAAGTAGTTCATTTGAATGAATTAATTCATTCAGAATTTTATTTCCATATTTTTGTGTCATTTCCAACAAATTCTAACCATATTCTTCGAACCTCTAATGCATATTCTGATTGGACTATTTTTAAATCACGTGCATTAAAATTTTCTATTTACTGTGTTCCTTCAGACAATAGTGGATCATGGTTCCCCACGACTGCCTGTCCTTTGTAGAACTAAGATTTTTTTTTCTCTTTTTGCTGTCTCTCCAAAATCCCGTTCTGCCAACCATTTACGTAAGATCGGTACGCAAGTTATTCGCTGCTTACCTATGCCGCTCTTGCTTTCAGATGTGTTCTGTAAGTGTCAAAGTTTCCAAGCCCACTTTTTCCCATTATGCGCCCTAGAAAGTTCAGTTGTCATTTTTTGATTCTAAGTGTCCCTTTTGTTTCCATATTCCTTAAAAGTTCGCCGTTCCTCACATGATAAGTCAATAGCATTCTCAGCATCCGTCTGTAGAACCAATGGACTTATAATCATTAATGCAACCATTACAGTAATCATCATCTCTGGCTCTGATAACATAACTTAAAATTGTGAAATTTTCGGTCTGACATCATCACGTGCAGCCCAGGCTGATAGGGAATCGGAGTTTTCACTACTTTGTTATTTAACACATAAACGGTGGGGTAGGGGAAGAAATAGGTTCATGCTTTACTCAGGTGTATTTGTGCGGAATTGAACTAGATTCGCTGGTTCTACTTTCCGGTTCGTTAACGACCAGATTATCCGCACATCGTGTACAGTAAAAACAAAGCTTTTCGTCGCACAAGTAGAAGACGGAATTGGAGTCTGTTCGTCCGAAAAGGCAGTGTAATGTAAGGATTCTTGCTATCTATTTCTCATAGACGGCAAACAAGCTTACTCTCTTTCTAAGACTGGATTTCTTCTTATTTATTTCATCAAAAACCACAGATATATACTTAGAGGAATAGATGAAGAAAAACAGATTAACAGATAAACTGATTACTAAGAAGAAATAACAAACCAATAAAATATGGTAGATAATTAAATAGATAAGAATTATCGAGCAGTAAACATCAATAGACAGATAACTGAGCTATAATTATGCACAAAGAAAAAATGTTTTGAATATGTTGGATTCTTTTGCTTTAAGCCAATCTCAAAACGAGGCAATATACTTCGTTAACATTTGCATATATAACTGTTTTTAAAGTAACAAATTCATTTACTCTTGCTAACCAGACGCTTCCTTTGTAGCTAAATTGGTATAGCACATCAGGCTATCTGTTCCGTGTCGGATACAGGTTCGATTCCTGTCGGAGGATATATATTTTCTATGAAATTTCTCGGACATTCAGACCGGTAAATGTTGTTAATACTGTTTATTATAAACACGGCATTTACTTAAATATTGTATTTATAAAATTAACGTATAGACAATAAATATATTGAAATAATTGTCGGACTTCCTCACTCACTCACTCTCTCTATTATATATATATATATATATATATATATATATATATATATATATGAGAGAGAGAAATCAGCCAATCACGTACAAAATATCTGAAATCATGCTGCGGTGTATACACACTAAAAAGTATATTAAAACAATTGTCGGTCTTAGTCAATTTCATAATATATGATGTCATTTGTTTACGTTAAGATACGCTTTGAGTAGATATGATTGTTTGAGAGAAATCATGGCAAGGTCGTAGTTTCAAGATTATATATATATGTATGTATGTATGTATGTATGTATGTGTGTGTGTCTGTATATAAAGTTATAAAAATTGAATGGTATTCAATCTATTTTAATAAACAGTCTCATTTCGAAATGAAATGCTGAGTAAAAAAAATGTCAGATCCAAATTTACACTCGGCTTTATTAAAGAAGGTTTAATGCGTTTAATCAATATTTATTTTTCCTATTTTATTTTATTTTTTAAACCCAATTCACCCCTAAGGAAGGCGATGATGCCACTAAGACGCAATGGTTACTGGTAGTGAAAGAGGAGACTTTAGAAGGTAATAAGGGATAAATCACTACACCTGTTTAAATCAGCGGAGAGGATTTTGAGCCGAACAATAAGCAACGCTATCTACTCCTATCGAGGTCCATGAAAGAAAGAAATTTTCGGAGTTAAGACGGTGACAATATAAAGCTTAAGTAGACTTTAGCAGGAACCGAAAACTAACTAACTAAAGAAAGAGTGAAAGGAAGAAATAGAAGAAGAAGAAGAAATAATAATAATAATAATAATCATCATCATCATCTCACAAATATAGCCCATACCTAACGAAGAGCTTTATCGATGTAAAATGTATTTTTCTCCTTTTTTGAATTGCTCAGTGGGAAATGTCATGATGCCATTTCTGATCTTAGGTCTCTGGCCCGGGACCTGGAAAAAATGAGTACCCACCAGAAATCGAAAAGAAAATAATAATAAAAAATGGCCTGATGCATGGCTGTCAGGCTGTGCGGTCTTGATTGAAGGTGTTAACATTTGTTTTTGTCTAGGTAAATTTATCAAAGTTACATTCACTTCCGTGCTAATACCCTTGGGAAATGTATGAATCCCCCCTCTTCTCCCCCCAGCTATGGGTAAATAGCAGGACAGACCGGTTCTATAGCCTTGGATGGAAACTGGTCTACCGCAGAAAGAAATGGTAACCTGCTGCGGGAAAAAAAATCTGCCTCGTCAGTCACGTATCGAAAGACATGATCACCTAAGCGTGCATTATGCATGCATGGCACGTCACATAACTGTCTGACTGAAGCTGTGCCCCTCTATCCAATTCGCTACTAGAGATTTACTTATCACTTGGGCATTTCTGAGAGTCTGACTATTCATGAGCGAGGGAGAAGGGTATCATGGCTGAATGGTGAGAGGGTTGTTTATTTATTTTTCATGTGAATGATGTGGCAGCCAAGGAGACAGTATTATCCTCAATGGGTGATCGTCTGAGCAGACATTGTCACCCGACCTGAAGATATTTTAATTGCACACCACACCTCCAAGTTTACGAGTATATTTGGCTGTGATGCATGTGTCTAGTATACACTTATTAAACTGGGCGTCATGATGGGTATACAGGGCCTCGTATTATGTAAAGCGGCTTGGATTGAGGAATCGGAGAGCTGAGTTCGAATTCCAGTCGAACTCCATTACATTCACTTACGTGCTAATAGCCTTGGTAAAGGTACGAATCTTATTCTTTTGCACCCAGCTAAGGGTAAAAAGCAGGACAGACTGGATTCTATAGCCTTGGGTGGTAACCGGTCTAGGAGAAGGAAACTCTGAATTCAAGGTCTATCTTTCTCAAGAAATACCACTTCTACTGCGGCTGCAATACGTGTGTTGCCCTGTAAACTCTGATGGGTCAGAGGATTCGCCATCGCGATTTTTGTAATCCAGCGCCACTTCGTTGTTTCGTGTCTACCATTCTATTGTTAATAAAAAGAACCAATTTCGACCTTAGATAACCTGAAATGAGTTAGAAAATCTTGATACACTATGAAATGAAAGAAGTTTACATCAAATTTGAATATTTCAATTGTTTCACCGATTTCTCGGAAATTATATTTCATGGTTAAAAAATGAAAAAAATTGGCGATGACTGACTAAAATCAGAAGCCGAAACTCAAGTTTCGTACTAATATTGAATCTGAGACGCAAGAACAGATAGCGTCGCATTATTCTACCCGTCACTTAATACCCACGAGTATCTCGTGGGCCATAGTGTAGTTGGAGTATCGTTGTAGATATTCCCTTCTGTACAAAACTTTGTTTTGAGCCAATTCATTTTAACGAAAGAGAGACAAAACAATTTCCTGGCTATCCGAAATGACAAAAACCGAAGAATCTTATTTAAATGGGAAAGATTTTGAGCGATATCATTCAGCCCCCCGACAAACAAAAGAAAAAAAACAAAAGAAAAAAAACAAAAGAAAAAAAACAAAAGAAAAAAAACAAAAGAAAAAAAACAAAAGAAAAAAAACAAAAGAAAAAAAACAAAAGAAAAAAAACAAAAGAAAAAAAACAAAAGAAAAAAAACAAAAGAAAAAAACAAAAGAAAAAAAACAAAAGAAAAAAAACAAAAGAAAAAAAACAAAAGAAAAAAAACAAAAGAAAAAAAACAAAAGAAAAAAAGAAAAAAACAAAAGAAAAAAACAAAAGAAAAAACAAAAGAAAATCAAAAGAAAAAAACAAAAGAAAAAAACAAAAGAAAAAAACAAAAGAAAAAAACAAAAGAAAAAAACAAAAGAAAAAAACAAACATACAAACAAACAAAATGAAGTTACGGTTCAATTGCCTGTCTTGATTGGTGCGAGCGGTTAGCAAAACGACACTATAACTGACAGTTTCGCGTTCGGCATTTTCCTATCACAGTTCTTCGTAGGCTCTTAAATCTTCCTAACAAATTATCCGAAACGAACATTCTTTTTCAAAATTCGATGTATACATTTCTGCAATCACTGCTACACAGTCAGTCGATTCGAAATCTATCATAAAAAATGTATTTCTTTGAGTATGGGAACGCTAAACAATTTTCCTATTGTAAATTAATGTTAACTACTTTTCGGATACGGGGGACGGGAATAACACAGTATTGTATACCTATTTTTATAGCAACGTATGGATTCCCATTTAAATTTCTTAATATTTTATCTATAAATATAAGTTTTCATCTCCCACACCTCTTTTTCTCTATGTTTATTGAAAGTGGTGGAAATCTGAGCAAGGCATCAATCACAAGCGAAATTTGATTATCTCAATAATGACATCGAGGAATAATTAGTTACTGTCGAAATGAGAACACCGCCCCCCACATATTGTCGAAACACGCACTTATATACAGCAATTCACAACTACACAGGAACACGTAAACCAACCATCAAAAATTTATATTCGCCGTATTCGCATATAGTACCTACGCATACAGACACATAGGCGCACGCATACATACAATCTGCGCATACAGACACAGGCGCACGCATACAGACAATCTACGCATACAGACACACAGGCGCACGCATGCATACAGACACACAGGCGCGGGCATGCAGACATGCACGCATACAATCTACGCATACAGACACACGCACGCATACAGACAATCTATGCATACTAATACGTATTTGTATCTATTCACTATATAAGTATTTTTGAGCAGGATCTTTCATTTGTGAAACTTTGGTTGAAGAAGTAGAGACATTTTTCTACTTTTCACGGAGAATTGGAACATGGACTATCTCAAAACTTTGAACAATTTCGGCTGTGATAATCAATTACCAGATAATATTTCTAAGTAGATACGATTGCCTCGACCGGTATGCATTTGTGTTCATTCGATAGTTTATGTCTGATGATTGCCTTGAGGGGTGATGCTGACAGTCAATTTGTCGCGATGTTGCCGATGTTTAAACTATATAAAATAGAATAAAAAAAAACACCGCAACTCACGCTCAAGTTACATTTCGCCTCTTCAGGCTCCGAGTGCCTGGATCAATCCTAGAACGAGATTTACCTTATTTTTCAAACTCTATACGTCTGACTGATTTATGTTTTGTTATTTATAGGTTGTACATTAGAAAGGCGTAAAAGACCCTTTTTAAAATGCTAACGGACATACTGAAAAAAAATGATAAAGTTTAAACTAAATTTTAATTTAGCTTAAAAATAACGAAAATGAGAAAAGCTGCTGCCAATAGCTGATATCTCCTGAGGAGTGGACAGAACGAAAATAAAAATAAAAACAAAAAAAATCTTTCGTCTACGATACTCCAAAGTCGAAGTGCATCAATCAGCTAAGGGACAAATTCTATTTATTTTGCTCATATGTATCATATAAAGAATGCTTACTTGATATTTTTAGGCCATTAGACAAAAGAGAAGCAAGAGAAAAATATTGAAAAATAGTAATTTTCGCTGACAAATGACACATTTTTACACTTTCTTATGCTTCTATTTTGGCTATACTTTTATGTGCCATTTTCCTTCCAAGTGTAGGCGATCGTGGCCCACCACATCTTCCTGTACCTTGCAGCTCGTAAGTTTTGTCTTTGTATTATTTCTCTCAAACCCTGTTCTACTATCCATTTACTCAAGCTCATCAAGTATTTTACGCGCTGCATTCCTTTGTAACTCTTTCCCTCAATCTATCCTGTGAGTATCAGATTTTCCAAGCCCTCTTTCCTCATTATGTGCCCGAGCAATTTTAACTGCCTTTTCCTGATGTTAAGTCTAAGTTTCCGTTTTGTTTTCGTTTTTCCCAAAACCTCGTCGTTGTTCATTTGTTCTGCCCATGGTATCCTCAGTCTATTTTTGTAGACACAAATTTCTATTGCTTCAAGTCTTTTCTTCATCGTTGGCGAGATTGTCCTGCATTCGCTGCCATACAGGAGGACAGGTATCACGTAACAGTTTAGTTTCTCATCGGCCTTCTACACACACACACAGTTGGTTCGTTGGTAGAGCAGTGAGAGGCTCGTTACATTCTGTGTGTGTAAGTGAGTGAGTGAGAGAGATAGAGAGAGGTGGGTGAAAAATAATTCTTCTTCCACAAGGACTCTTGAGACACTTTTGAACTCTATCAAGACTGGAAGATAAGGACTGAGCATCTCCCGCCCAAATCCGACAACTCGGTACTCAATTTCCTATCGCTATATAATATATACATAATAAAACTACTATATATTCAGGTTAACAAAAAAAAAAAAAAAAAAAAAACCGAAACAAAAGAGATCTTTGATAATGGCTAACAGATTAGAGGAAAGTGCTCAGATCAACAGATCATTTCGACGGTTTTTATACACTGACCAGAAAAGATACTTCTACAAATTTAAGAAATATTTAGTACATTGTCAGCCGTCTTCAGTAAAAATCTCTCTCTCTCCCTCATATATATATATATATATATATATATATATATATTTAGTTATATATCTCTATATATCTATCTCTGTCGCTCTCTATCTCTCTCTATCTGTCTATCTCTCTCTATCTGTCTATCTCTCTCTATCTGTCTATCTCTCTCTATCTGTCTATCTCTCTCTATCTGTCTATCTCTCTCTATCTGTCTATCTCTCTCTATCTGTCTATCTCTCTCTATCTGTCTATCTCTCTCTATCTGTCTATCTCTCTATCTGTCTATCTCTCTATATATATATATATCTCTCTGTGTCCCTCTGTCTCTCTGTGTCCCTCTGTGTCCCTCTCTCTCTGTGTCCCTCTCTCTCTATATATATCTATCTGACTGTGTTTCTCTCTTTATATATCTATCAGTCTCTCTTACTATCCCTCTCTCATAACAGTGTTATGGTAAATTATACTATCTTGTCGGCTCGTCTATTTTAACGTTTCGTTTCATCAGGCTATGAGTGCCAGTATGTTTTTTTTTTTTACTCTGTTCCTCATATTTTTCTATGTTTTACAGTAAGGTGTAACCGTTTTATACCTGTTGCCTAATTTACATACATGATGAATGCTGTTATTTAATTGCTGTCTGTGCAAATCATTCCATGATTCTCACGGACAGACTCTATATACCGGTTTTATCTTTTGAGGTATTTCGCCTAAGAAGTAAAAGATCTTCACAAAATTTAATACTTGCTGTTACTATCCACCCGCTTCATCACCCATCTCTTTACTCATATTTATTATTTTTAGTTCCTCTCTTCATCTTTTTTTTTTAATTCTCGTTCTCATTACGTGTAAACGCCGAATACCAGTAAACCCCCGTCACAGATGAAATTACTGGGGAAATGAAGATTGACGTTTTGAAAAACATTTGATTTCTATGAAAGTTAAAAACATATCGCAAACAAGATCTTATTGTCTAATCGAAAAGATTATCATCGGACGGAAGTTTTTGAAAATAAAACTTGCAGGAGATTTCGAAAAAATAAAAATAAATTTAAAAAAAATGTCGAGTTCACAATAAAAAAAGAACGCAGAGAGGAAATATGTGATTTCTCAATACAAAACAACAGCGGCGTTTGCGAAAAAAACAAAACGTTTTTTTTAAGAAAATAATCAGGAAAAATGAAGGGGAGAGTAAAGAGAATTAAATATGAAAAAGGATCAATAATTGACATCTTGAAAAAAAACAAAAATCTTTCCAACTGAGGAAGGAAGCAAAAAAAAAAAAAGAAATCATAAGGGTAGCGTAAAATCTCTACAACGTGTAGTAAGTTTTCTCACAAGTAACCATCGATAATATGGCGATAAAACGAGCGAACAATTTTAATAAAACAAAGCATATAATTCATGTCATCAAAATTGAAAAGAAAAAAAGAACTTGTCGGAAAACAACGTTTACAGTTAATCAATATAATGTTACCTGTTTACCCGTGTCTCCAAAAAAAAAAAAATGATTGAAATCTAATTATTTTTATATTTCCTAACTAAAATGACGCTTATACTAGGAATCAGAAAGAGAGAATTGAAATTTCTAAGTCACCTAATGAGAAAAAAAATTGCTTGGAGAATTTGACACTCACGGGACATAGTAAAAGCAAAAGGAACAGAGAAAAGCAGCGAATGTAAATGAATCGCAGAACCAAGAGGGGGGAGATGAAAGTACAAACCTTACTCATAGTTATAAGGAAGAGAGAGTTGTGGAAATAAAGCCACTAAAAGGCAAGTATATAAAACGAGAGAACAATATAAGAATAGGAAATTAGAAAACAATAGATAATGATTGATATTGCATTTAAAATTCTGAAGATCTTTTGTATATACAGGGTGAGGTAAAAGTGGCGTACCGTAGGGGTTAATTAATCACGTTTTAAATGTTCAATTTGTTTTGATATTTTCTTATTTTGTGGGGCCCATTTGAAATCAGACTTTCAGTAAGAAAGAATGAAATATGAATGCAGCAAAATGAGAAA
>OZ038491.1:60424923-60434923 GCA_964036315.1 Acanthosepion esculentum
TCACGCTAGATAAAGCGCTCTCTCCAAGAAAATGTAATTAAGGCCCGCTCAGCATAATTGCAGTATAAACCACAGATGGGATGTGTGGGTGTTGAACAAACAGTGATGTACCTGAGGGATTGTCTCGCCGCCCTAGTATACGAATGTCCAGCCATATATATATATGTATGTATGTATGTATGTAAAGAACTTATACCCACAGAAATAAAACAGATTTAGGATCCTTTCGACCAAAGCTTTTTCAAAAGGTATTCAGTGGGGATATACAAACAGAATCATCAAGACATTAATATACCCCGAGAAATCACAGGTTTGTTTTCGATTGTGGATAGTTCTTAAGTCTTGTTTTATTATCCAATGCTGTGTAGACGCAGGTTGTTTCGACTTTCGGTGTGTAGCAGTCACTTCTAAATTTGAAACAGACTGCGTCAACACAGCATTGGACAATAAAACAAGACTTAAGAACACTTCACAGTTGAAAACCACCCTGTGATTACTTTGAGAGTATTAATGTGACTTGATTGTGTTTGTTCATCGCCAACGAATACCCTTTGAAAAAGTTTACTCGAAAGTTTCCTAAAGGGTATAAAAAACAAAACGTTTATTTTGTTCAAATATATATATATATATATATATATATATATATATATATATATAAAAAAGCAGAAAATTCATTTATCTTTACAAAGAGACCATTTACATTGTGGAAGGTCTCTATGAATGTAGCATATTAATATTTGGCATCTCAATTCAGGCAGGAATTACATATTTGGTGTTGGCAGAAAGATATCACCAACATCTTTGCCATGTCTCTAAAGACTTCATATAAAAATTTAATGACTTTGTGCAAAAGTCGAGATGATATATCCTGCCGCTATAATGGCACCACTATATTTCGCGTCTCCAAGAGCAGAGTTAAATTGTATTCTGAAGAATTAAGTCTTCAACTTGGATTACATTTTTTTCTTCCATTATGAGTTAAAAAATAAAGCTGGGAAAAGTGCGGCATATTTTATATTTAATTAGCAAAGATGAAAGGTTTCGATAAACAAAGGGGAAATGTCGATATTTGATTACAAATATTTTATTTTCGGTAGATTCTCTTTCTTTAAAAAAAAAATTAAAAAAAATAAAAAAAATGAAGCCCTCAGAAATATAACTTGCCCTGAAATATACTGATCAGATGATCATTGTTAACCTTAAAATTCTTGAGGTGAGAAGGAAAAAGAAATCTTGGTAAATATATTTTTCTCTCCTAAAAAGACTAAGACATAAAGAAAAGAGAAAGGAAAAGCCTGGGTTCAGAGAGTACACCTGAGAAAACGATTTTTTTCCTCCTACTAGATAGAAAATTAACCGGATATATTTTTTTGTGTGGAACATTATGAAGATCTTAAATTTTATGCAGATGATTTTCGGTAACTTCAAGTGCAAATTTGAATTATGGCATCTAATGTCATCAAGTCTTGCAGACGTAGATTATTTTTCGGAATCTTTGAGTGTTCAAAAATGTTTCCAATACAAATTCCGCCGTATTCTTACAAAATCTGCTACGTTCAGAAAATTTAAAACCGAAAACATTGTTTTCAATCCCTCGAAAAAGTCAAAGTGCTTTCATATCAATCAAGACCTATAATCAAAGAGGGTAACACATGCTTGCAAAGGATATATACATCGAAGGATCGAGCTATAAATGGACTAGATGTCCGTACTTCTAACTCAATTTTCATAAATACTGGACTGTCAAGATGACGATACAATTACAGCTTAAGGTTTCTTCGTTTTACACCATTTCGGATAGTGAGGGAAGCGTGTACAAGGATCGACAGATACCCAGTTGAAAGGGTAACTGTTAAAATGACGTTTGAGTTGTGTAATACGAATGCAAGAGGAGATGGTAGGAAATAAAGATTTTGAGTCGAAAGAGGATATATACCGAGTATGTCTTGACTTGAAGATGATAGAGGTCCATGACGAAAGTGACTTAAATAGAACTTTTGAAAAAGCGAGGAATTGAACTCCTCCTATTCACGTTTCAGCATTCGCGGCTTCACACATTCGCGGATTTTTTTAGAACATATGTATTTTTCGCGGAAACCCTGAAAATTCGCGTTTTTCTGAAGAACATATGTACAAGTTATTCGCTGAGAACTCCCTCGATTCGCGTATTTTTTCGATAGAACATATTTAAAATATTCTTGCATTATTTTCCTGTTATATAAGTAACTTCAAACAACTTATGGTAAAAATGGTAGAATTGTACATCTTCATTGTAAAGAACAAACGCAAGATCATGCGTAGTGCTTGGGTTTTGTTCTTTGTTAGGGGCTGCGGCTAGGGTCTTAAAAGTGGCTTATGCGAAGTCTGGGGGCATCATCACAGTTGATTTTTAGAAAATGTTTTATGTCTTGTTATACATATTTTATACAGTATTTTCAATGATTTATCGATCGATTAGCGTAATTAAAAACGGTTATTGCAAAATTTACGCTAAGTGTATGGTCACCAATACTATTTTTCAAAAATATTTTAAAAAGGTTCTGAAATGTTTCCAAAGTGTTTAGGATGAAAGTATGGGGTTTTAAGAATCAAAATCGGTACTTATAAGCACTTTTAACGGGTTACAAATATTTTCGGATTCTAACTATTCGCGGCCAGTTCTGGTCCCTAACATCCGCGAATATGTGGGACTCACTATATATAGTCTCTATGGGGGCATTTGTCCCGATGGAGTTAACGGCCACGTTTCTGCGATCAAAGGGAGCATTTAAATTAGAGGACATCGAATGTAGTTTGACCTAGAGAGGGATGAGTTTCGCCAGCTTTAATTGGTTACGTTTCGCTTGACTAAATAACTGCGGCTTTCAACTCAATTATGTGAAGTGAACTGGTTAGGCTATAACCTGCGCAGCGACCCTAGGACCACGACGAGTGTTGCTCATGATGATGATGATGATTTCTTTATACGTTTTTTCTTTTTCTTTAATTTCATTTTAAAAATTTGCATTGCAACTTTTATTTCATTTTATATTCAAGTAACTTCAAATTCGATCTTTTATTTTTTTAATCCAAAAATCTATTCCTTTCTTTTTTTTTTACGCTCGGTTTATATCTTGTCGATATTCTTCACACGTCGGTTTCTTGACTTTCTTTAATATTCCACCATCTTGAGTTTATTCATTATTTTATTTTCGACACGTGGAGTCATGCACACATACGCGTGTCCTAACTAAATGCGCCCGAACACAAATACAAGCACAGTGAGACACACGTCTGTGTCCTCGCCTACCCACGACAGGTGGACTCTGGCGTATATGTAAATGCATACTGAACACATCTACTGACATATGCCCACGCCATTTTACTGCATGTGCAAAGTTGCACACTTTATTGACTTCACTAGTAAACTATTTCTATCTCTGCTTTCATTTTTCTCTTCACTTTGATAATTTTTTTTAGTGGATTCTTTAAGTTTCGTAATATTACTGTTGCAGCCTCTTTTTCGCTTCTGCCCCCACTTCCTTCTTTATTCTCATGGCAACCTCGTTTTCATTTCCTTTCCTCTCGTTTTTTTTTTTTTTCAAATTTTATTATTTTTATTATTATTATTTATTTTAACTTCATTCTCGCGTTTTTCATTTGGTTGACTTCATTTATTTTTCATGCACGCTGTTTCCCGTTTTAGATTGTTGCTTTTTTGAATTTGGAAAATTGAAACCAGAAGAGTTTTCATGATATTTTACGTTCAGGGAAAAAATAACTACGCAGAAATAAAGATGCAAAGCGAAGAACGGCAAAAGGTGACATAAAAAAAAAGAAGTCAAAATGAAAGTGAGAAGATTACAAGAGTTAACGACTAAGAAGTCAGGTTAATGCAAAGTGTATAGAAAGTAATACATTGATAAGCGAAGAAAAGCAGGAAGGGAAACATGGGGGTTGAGACGGAGAGAGAAAGAGAGAGACAAATACAGAGAGAGACACAAAGAGAGAGAGAGAGAAAGAGAGACAAATACAGAGAGAGACACAAAGAGAGAGAGAGAGAGAAAGAGAGACAAATACAGAGAGAGACACAGAGAGAGACACAAAGAGAGAGAGAGAGAGAAAGAGAGACAAATACAGAGAGAGACACAAAGAGAGAGAGAGAAAGAGAGACAAATACAGAGAGAGACACAAAGAGAGAGAGAGAGAGAGAAAGAGACAAATACAGAGAGAGACACAAAGAGAGAGAGAAAGAGAGAGACACATACAGAGAGAAAGAAAGAGAGAGAGAGGTCAGGAGAGAGAGAGAGAGAGAGGTCAGGAGAAATTGGTCGGCTTATATATATATATATATATATATGTATGTGTGTGTGTGTAGATAGCCCTATAGAAGAAACCGTGCCAGTCAGAGGTGGATAGAAATGAGGTTGGAAAGGGTATAACAGATACAACTGACAAAAAAAAAAATCTAAAAGAAGGCTCTTCTAGATCGCAAGAAATCTTGTTTTACAAGCCAGATCATCAGTACAGTGGACTTTAGTCACAAAGTGTCTCAAATTGGAATATTTGGTGGATTTAAATAATTATTTATCCCTCACTGATTGCACAAATCGGTGTTCGAAGGCAGGTGTTTCGAAAGCTGAATTTAAAAAAAATCAAAACAAAACAAAAAACAAGTGAGCGTTTGAGTTAAAATCCTAAGAATAACCTCTTCCTCCACTCAGACAAATAAACTGCGTGTACTAAGTATCGATTCAAATATTTGCTTATTTCTAAAGACAACTTAAAAATCCTAAGAATGAATTAGTCGGCAAAAGAATCAGTTCAAGTTGTGAACTACGAACTGAGGGTGGGATGTCAAAATCGGCCAGCTACTGAAATTCAACCATCCGGGAAGTGTTATTAGAGACCTGCAGAAAATGTGGTACACAAATCCAATGGTACATAGGAATAGCGAACGAAGAAATAAAGTCAAATATGAAGAGAGAGGAGAACGTTTTTAGAACCAAAGAAAATGTTCTGGACAGTGTTGTAATGTCTAATCTCCTATAGAAGGATAAACAATGAAAAACCTCCACACAGACGAGGAGGCTTGAAAAAAGCCGAGAGAGCAACAAGGAAATAGTACGGAGAGTGAACTACAAGGTAATTACAGCTAAAAATGATATTAATGAGAAAAGAAAGTATGGAGAATTTAACATTCCTACAAAGAAGAAGACAAAGAAGAAACAGAAGACGAGGACCACAGCGAAGAAGACGAGGACCACAGCGAAGAAGACGACGACCACAGCGAAGAAGACGACGACCACAGCGAAGAAGACGACGACCACAGCGAAGAAGACGACGACCACAGCGAAGAAGACGACGACCACAGCGAAGAAGACGACGACCACAGCGAAGAAGACGACGACCACAGCGAAGAAGACGACGACCACAGCGAAGAAGACGACGACCACAGCGAAGAAGACGACGACCACAGCGAAGAAGACGACGACCACAGCGAAGAAGACGACGACGACGGCCACAGCGAAGAAGACGACGACGACGACCACAGCGAAGAAGACGACGACGACAGCGAAGAAGACGACGACCACAGCGAAGAAGACGACGACCACAGCGAAGAAGACAACCACCACGACCACAGCGAAGATCCAGTATAACGATGTGCCAGATTAAGTAAAGGCTAGAAGTACCTATTAGAGTCCCCCTAAAAACTGACTTAATTATTTACATGTGGATCGGCACTATAGCATCAGTCCTTTATCGGTGCTCTCTGCCAAAAATCAAGACGTCATTTCTTAGCCTCACGCATTCTATTCCGTCCATTTTAATTTTCGCTCCGCTTTGCAAACAACAAAACACTGGTGTAATGGATATATTGTCTGCTTATTACCGAACCGCATGTTCAAATAGTGTCAGGATTCTGTTTTTAAGTTTGTTTATCTGATTGCTTCAGCGTGACAGAATTCACTGACAGAGAAACAAAGAAAGATATAGAAATGCCACACTGCTTATCATTATGTACTGTTGCAATGTTTATGTTAATAAAATAAATCTATAGACAATACATTTGTAAAAGTTATTCAAACATTCGTATTTACTGTTATCAAATTCTTATTTTTCGGTATAATTTACTGATATTTGTTTAATGTTCACCCAATACAAATCACAATAGCGACTTAAGATAAAGGAATACCTAGTTGTATGGACGCAAGTGGTGGAAGTAGGAAGGGCAAATTATGAGGCTCTGTCGGATATCTGTCTATATTTCTGAGATGAGGTATTATGTACACTCATAATAGTTAGATCCAGTGACAAGACCCAAAGAGTGTGAGTTCAATACCCGGTTAAGGCAGTGGAGAACTTGGAGAGGGGAATTAACAGGAGATAATTGATAACTGACATCCATTAAACATGTCACGTGGAACGAGAGCAGTCTACCTCAGTGAGCGAAATAAAGGATTCAGTTTGACATTCCAAGCACCTGAAGAAGACCGGCTGAAACGTTGTAATAAATATGGTGACAAAGATGAGGACAATAGTCCGAATAATGTAAATAGTGTATGTCGGATAGGTAAAAAGTGAGAAATTGATTCCTGTGTGAAGTGAAGCATCCAAATGTCCGTTATAGAAAGTAGTTTGTTCTTGTGTAACTGTGAGTAAAACTTCTTCCTTACGAAGGGAATGAAGGTGTGGACGTAGCTCTGGCCTGTTTTAACTGTAATGGTCTGAACTAATGAGACCAAACAATGTTAATCAGAACATTTCCCATGGTAGCATAAAAAATATTCACCTCTTTTGCTTGAGAAGACCGGGAACTTCATCTGATTTCCTGAACGCTTAGAGACTAAGTCATTACCAGGCAAAATATTGAAAAAATTTCAAAGTTTCGAGACGTGAAGGTAGAGAAGTATCTTCGGAAAATTCAGGAACGGCATTGCCAGAAAAATAAAAAAATACCTTTAATGATGAAATCTGCGTAAAAATACAATTGTCTAATTTAAGTAAAAGTTAAATCGATATTTGAAATTGCTCGAATCCTTTTTGAAAGTCGTTGATCGTCTCTTTATCTTGAACAAAAGACACCTAATCGTTTAACAGTTTAGAGAAGACACTAAGAAACGCCCAAACAAAATCTTCATTCTTGGTCTGGATCTTGAATTACTCAGATCAGTACAGTGTTCTGTACACGATTATACTCTCGTATAATTCAATGGACGAACCGCACAGGTCTGTGCCAGAGTCTGACGGAGTTAAATACACTATGGTTGTAGATTCTAGCCAAGCGACAAACACGAAGTTTTTTTTCCGATCTAAGGTGGGGTCGTGCGAAGAAACATACCAAGCCTGTCGCTTCGAGTAATGAACTCTTTTGAGTGGAATTTTCGTTCCTTGTTACAGATCTTTGATAAAAAAAATCTTCAATTTTGATCAGTTTCTCGAAGAAAACTCGATATTATCGCACTCGGGTCATTTGCAACCAGCTCGTTCACCAATAGATCTAATTGAAGCTATGGTGAACAGAAGAGACTGGTGGAAGGCCGCAACAGCAAGATTGAGCAGGCGCTAAACTGATGTTCTGAAACCGGAAACACGGTTTTCTTTATCCATGTAAAAGAAAAAGAAAAAGAAAAAGATTAGCACATGTGCAGGAAACCAAATGCACCCAATAAAAAGGCGAAGAAAAAAATTTCAAAAAACTAAGTGCAGCTTGGATACAATTGGGACGATCCTCGTTTTTTACTTGTTTTCTTCTGCCAGGCGGTGATTGTTAGAAGTTTTCGTTTCGCTTTGTTTGAAAGATGTATGGTGAAATGTGAAAAGGCACAAAGGAAAAAGAAAGAAAAAGAGAAAAAGAAAGAAAAAGTAAAAAGAGAAAAGTAGAAGAAAAGTAGAAAAGGTAAAAAGAAAAAGTAAAAAGAAAAAGGACGAGAAGAAGACAAAAAAAGGAGAAGACAAAAAAAGGAAGAGAAGAAGACAAAAAAAGGAGAAGACAAAAAAAGGACGAGAAGAAGACAAAAAAAGGAGAAGACAAAAAAAGGAAGAGAAGAAGACAAAAAAAGGAGAAGACAAAAAAAGGACGAGAAGAAGACAAAAAAAGGAGAAGACAAAAAAAGGAAGAGAAGAAGACAAAAAAAGGAGAAGACAAAAGAGGATAAGAGGAAGAAGACAAAAAAAGAAGAAAAAAACAAACTTTTCCATTGTTTGACTGGATCGTCTTTAATCGGACACCTCGATTAGATTCAAGCCTGTATTTCAAGAAATGGACAGATTTCAAATGAGAATATCTAACGGGAAAGGAAAGACACCTTTCAAAACGAATTAATGCCACCTACGTATTATACCTTCATATTTTATATAAAATTTCATGTTTACCTTGTCCATAATGAGCCATTTTCTTATTATTATTACTCATAATAATAAAAAACACAAAATTATTACGCGCACGTACAATTTAATCCACTATCCACTAGGCTAATGCTCGTGAAAATTACAAAAAGCGAAAATAGTTGCGAAAAGGCGAAAAGAGAAAAAAAAAAGAAACGAAAAGGCGAAAAGAGAAAAAAAAAAGAAACGAAACAGCGAAAAAGAGAAAAAAAAAGAAGAAACGAAACAGCGAAAAAGAGAAAAAAAAAAAGAAACGAAACAGCGAAAAAGAGAAAAAAAAAAGAAACGAAACAGCGAAAAAGAGAAAAAAAAAGAAACGAAACAGCGAAAAAGAGAAAAAAAAAAGAAACGAAAAGGCGAAAAGAGAAAAAAAAAGAAACGAAAAGGCGAAAAGAGAAAAAAAAAAGAAACGAAAAGGCGAAAAGAGAAAAAAAAAAGAAACGAAAAGGCGAAAAGAGAAAAAAAAGAAACGAAAAGGCGAAAAGAGAAAAAAAAGAAACGAAAAGGCGAAAAGAGAAAAAAAAGAAACGAAAAGGCGAAAAGAGAAAAAAAAGAAACGAAAAGGCGAAAAGAGAAAAAAAAGAAACGAAAAGGCGAAAAGAGAAAAAAAAAGAAACGAAAAGGCGAAAAGAGAAAAAAAAAGAAACGAAAAGGCGAAAAGAGAAAAAAAAGAAACGAAAAGGCGAAAGAAAAAAAAGAAACGAAAAGCCGAAAGAAAAATCAAAAAACGAAAAGACGAAGACAAAGAGAAAAAAAACGAGAAACAAAAACTGAGAGAGTCACAGAGAGAAAAAGAGTCAGAGAGAGAAAAAGAGTCAGAGAGAGAGAAAAAGAGTCAGAGAGAGAGAAAAAGAGTCAGAGAGAAACAGAAAGAAAGAAAGAGAGAGAATAAGGGAAAAAACGAGAAAAAATAAGAGAAAACATGAGAAAAAAAAGAAGACAGAACAAGACGATATATCCGTAGTCATAAACAGACGAATGTGAATCATTACACTGCCCACAGATTTAGATATGAAGTGGGTTTAAATTCAAAGTTTCCTGGGGGTTACCCGGATCGACATACGTCTCCAGAAGGAGAGGGAGAGGGCATTGGTGTGAATGTCAATGATAAATCTTCATCATAGAAAAACCTGAAACCCAAAAAATTTCTTGCTAAAAGAAATTAAAATTAAATCGAAAATAAAATAAATGACATTTGAAGAATCTTATGTTTTTTTTTATTATCTCTAAAATAAATTAAAAATGCAACTTCAATCGTTTCAAGATAGCTTTTTGTGAACGTGTCGAAGTCATTTGCAACTTTTATGCGGAAGATTTATTACTGATTAATGCTGGAGAGTCGGAGAGACCAATTCTGGCCGACAGCTATCAAATCATGACATGACGATGATATACTGGGACAATAAATATGTTGTCTGACATGCTCAGTGCAAGCTTGGATAGTTACGATGGATAGCAACAATGAAGCAAATCCCCTGCTTACTGACACAACACAAAAAATGTGTTTAGCGCACTGTCATAGTAATTTACAGTTCGTGGAATGGACGCCTTTACGCGTCAGTTCGTAACAGGCACGCACGGCGCCAACGTTTGTCATGAGACAATTCGCAACATACCACGAGGTCGTGTCGTT
>OZ038491.1:60439923-60472423 GCA_964036315.1 Acanthosepion esculentum
CTATATATATATCCATATCTCTATCTCTCTATATATATATCCATATCTCTATCTCTCTATATATATATCCATATCTCTATCTCTCTATATATATATCCATATCTCTATATATATATATCCATATCTCTATATATATATATCCATATCTCTATCTCTATATATATATATCCATATCTCTCTCTATCTATATATATATATCCATATCTCTCTCTATCTATATATATATATCCATATCTCTCTCTATCTATATATATATATATCCATATCTCTCTCTATCTATATATATATATATCCATATCTCTCTCTATCTATATATATATATATCCATATCTCTCTCTATCTATATATATATATATATATATATATCCATATCTCTCTCTATCTATATATATATATATATATATCCATATCTCTCTCTATCTATATATATATATATATATATCCATATCTCTCTCTATCTATATATATATATATATATATATCCATATCTCTCTCTATCTATATATATATATATATATATATATATCCATATCTCTCTCTATCTATATATATATATATATATATATATCCATATCTCTCTCTATCTATATATATATATATATATATATCCATATCTCTCTCTATCTATATATATATATATATATATATATCCATATCTCTCTCTATCTATATATATATATATATATCCATATCTCTCTCTATCTATATATCCATATCTCTCTCTATCTATATATCCATATCTCTCTCTATCTATATATATATATATATATATCCATATCTCTCTCTATCTATATATATATATATATATATATCCATATCTCTCTCTATCTATATATATATATATATATATATCCATATCTCTCTCTATCTATATATATATATATATATCCATATCTCTCTCTATCTATATATATATATATATATCCATATCTCTCTCTATCTATATATATATATATATATATCCATATCTCTCTCTATCTATATATATATATATATATATCCATATCTCTCTCTATCTATATATATATCCATATCTCTCTCTATCTATATATATATCCATATCTCTCTCTATCTATATATATATCCATATCTCTCTCTATCTATATATATATCCATATCTCTCTCTATCTATATATATATCCATATCTCTCTCTATCTATATATATATCCATATCTCTCTCTATCTATATATATATCCATATCTCTCTCTATCTATATATATATCCATATCTCTCTCTATCTATATATATATCCATATCTCTCTCTATCTATATATATATCCATATCTCTCTCTATCTATATATATATATATCCATATCTCTCTCTATCTATATATATATCCATATCTCTCTCTATCTATATATATATCCATATCTCTCTCTATCTATATATATATCCATATCTCTCTCTATCTATATATATATCCATATCTCTCTCTATCTATATATATATCCATATCTCTCTCTATCTATATATATATCCATATCTCTCTCTATCTATATATATATCCATATCTCTATCTATATATATATCCATATCTCTCTCTCTCTCTCTCTCTATATATATATATATATATATATATATATATATATATCTCCATGTCTATCTTTGTAGGTCTGTCTCTCTCTTCTGATTGGTTTGTAGATAGTCTCCATTTGCCCTCGACAGGCCATCCATCAGCATTATCCTCGTGAGGCCGCAAGCCTAATTCGTGTCTCGAAAAAGCTGATGAAAACCTATCAGGTTTTCCATTGCAATTCTAAGCCTTGCCCCTGAGGACATCAATCGGTGCTGTTCGTGCATAATTCTGACAACACCTTTTTTTTTACCATTCGCTTCGACATAAAATCAAAGACAAAAGGAAAACGCCTAGCCATTTGAAACTTAATATACATACAGTCCTTTCCTTCTTAGCTTAATAACTAAAGGCATGCAGGAGATATCGAATCACGTTCCTTGTAATCTTTCTACAGATTATATTACAAAGGATTCAATTTGAAACTTATTGCTACGTACTTTCGAAACATTGTATTTATGTTCGTTTTTAGCAGTAATCATCCTGTTAGCGTGATGGCTCTAGAAACTCTTGACCTTCTGTTGAAGTTTCGCAGATGTCTCTGACATACAACTTCATGCCAAATGATAGACTTAGTAGGCATATATGGAGAGGCAACCTCGATTTATTTTGGAATTATATTAGAAAAATCAGTCAGTTATGTGCCATGCGTGATACACGCTTAGGCGATCGTGTATCTTTCGATACATGACTGATGAGGTAGATTTTTTCCCGCATTAGGTTGCCATTTCTTTTCTGCGGTAGACCAGTTACATAGATAGGCGGATGGAGTAGAAGAATTGTCTAATGAGTTTGTCTGTCTGATGTTTTTATAACACTATTGGACATGACTTTGAACAATAAGAATGAATTTATCCCTAAGATGAAATGATGATCCATCTTCCTGTTGTGTCTTCCTGATCCAGTTTCACTCTCGACTGTTCCCTCCTTTTAAAACCTATTCACGCATCCTTGATTGTTCTTGAATGGAATTTTAAGATGAAAGCTAGAGTGTGAATATTGGTACCATTACTGAAGCCTGACCTTGCTCAGTTTGAAAGAAATTGTACGTTTAAGCGAAACTTATCTCGTCATAGATATCCCGAAATTTTTCATACCTGCAATTATGTTACCCAAAATGTAAACAAAACAAATTTTCTAATTTAATGGATTTTTATTAATCCGAATTATTTTTTTCATTTTTAAGCATTATTTTTAGTGGATACACGTATTTGAATAGACGCTCCGTTTATTAAATTTCGGGATATCTATGACGAGAGAAGTTTTGTTTAATCGACACAATTTTGGCCTTGCCTGACCGGCTATGGTTCTTTGTAATTCAGTTGGTCAGTGCGTACCGGATTTAACGGTAGCTCGCTTAGCCCAGAGGGACGCAGGTTCGAATCCTTCGAGAGAGCTTACCTTTTCTTTAATAGGATTTCTCAAACATTCGAGCCGATAGACAAAAATTTAAAAAATGCACCGTTTAAAAAAATAAACGGAGCGTCTATACAAATACAACTATCCACTAAAAATAACGTTTAAATTGAAAAAATAGTCTATTTATCAACGGAATGCAAGAAATACCCAGAGAATTATATATATTTAAAATTTTTTTTTTTTTTACTAATATTCCCCTTTGTACAAGACCAAAGTGCTACTCAAGGAAGAGTGTTGTTGTAGGAGATTGTTGCGTGAGCGGTAAAGGGTGCAGTGTCGAGGGTATGTGAGAAAACGGTTAACATGAGACCTGAAGAGCTCAATGTTCTAGTCGTTGAAAAGGCATCCTCTTGGTAGGTCGGTTCAAAAAAAGAATTGGCTTGATACGCAGCAGGATTAAAAACAAGACCCGTCAATAGGCGAGTGAACCGTTTTATAGGGGTCGGGGGCAATAGCCATCAACCACAATGAGAGACTGAGCTCCATCGCTATGTAGGCAGCCTATGCAGAAAAAATCGAAGGGCTGTCTAGACTGAAGTCAACAGTGGGGTCGGATGATTTCTCTGATGGAATCAACGGAGCTTTGACCGGGAAAGGGATGGGTCGCGCCAGGTTTACTTGCCAAAGACACGCTACCTCTTAAGTTTTCAACTCGGATAAGCGAAGGGAATTGGCCAAGTGCTCGGCTGCGCAACATTCTTACGACCACACCCAGTCTTGTGATGATTATCTGCTAGGCATTTTCTTCATAATGTAATATTGCTTTCCGAGCAACTGTGTGTGTGTATGTGTATGTGTGTGTGTGTGTATATACACATGCGTGCCCCTAAGCCATCAGTCTTTACAATTGTTAGTTTTCAACGTAATGATTGAGAAAAGTTTGAAGCAGAAATATAAGCTACTGTCTTGTTAACTTTGTCAAGACTCGTATGAAAATGGCGAAATTAAAAGGACAGCCATCACTGATTCACTAAAATTTAAGAGAATCATTCAAAAGAATCACAGACAAACCGGTACAATAATAATAATAATAATAATAATAATAATAATAAAAGACGACAACAACGAAGAAGAAATGTTTCTAATATAACGATTGCCGCAGATATCATTAATAGCCATCAAATTATAAACACTATCACTACTACTAATCGTTATGATGAGTACATTTAATAGAGAAACACAAAAAAAGACAAATAAAAAATTCGAAAATTGTATAAAAAAAATACTTAATCTCTAAGTCGAATAGTTACGTAGCCGAGGTTAACGAACCACTATGATCTTTTGATGTATGTAATTTCAGGTCAGAGAACATTTTTCACGCTACGCACCGATATTATTGGATTGGGGGTGAAATTGATTGGGCGGGAAGTGGCGCGCAAGTATGGATTACCGTGCGCCAGTTCACATTGGCGATGCGGCCGAGAGTCAAGACGCCTTCAGAGTAATACTGATTTTGTTATTGAATCGGAAAAAAAATGAGGAGAAGAAGACTGGAAAGAACGAAAAAAAATTCCTGATCCCTACAGACTTATTTTCTTTTAGTTTTACTTAGATCTAAATAATGATACTGCAGCCCAGAAACTAGCCGGGCGTGGGCTAATGAGATTGGTCATTGGCTTTTGGGCAGTTCATGCACCACCTTCTTACAACCGACTCTGAAAATTGTGCTATTTAGCTGAAGATAAGAACAAAAGTCCCTATAACAAGTCTCGTGTTATAAAGACGCATATATTGAAAGAGAGAATTCTGACTTTCTTCGAATCTTCTTCGAACGGTGAATGTTGCGATTGAGTAATTCTGATGTTTCACAATTGCAATCCAAGTGAATTTGGTACAGTTATTGATCACACCTCATAGTATAGGTTCATTTTTAGAGAAGGTATCTCCTTGCCGTTGACGGTGATATTACTCCACCAAGCTGATCTAAGTTCAGATCCGAAACTCATTGTGAGTAATAATACTTTTCACCCCCTCCTCTAATTCCAGTCGTATTTTTTTTTTTTACCATTTGTTCCAGAACAGGTTAGTGACTGCTTAACTTCTGTAATCGCACAAGAATTGATAATTTTAGCGTGACTTATACGTACAGAAAGACCCCCACCCCAGACAGAGACACTATTGCTGTAAATTAAATGATAATAGCAAATTTACGAAGTATCGACTCAATCCATCAGACTAAGCCTCACCGTAACACAGAGGGCATCTTATTTTCTATAAAGGGAAGATTTACAATCCTCCCGTTTTCTGCAAAAAGTGAAGACGGACCTAATTGATACCATTTTCTTCTTGATCTCTGCTTTCTGCTTATTTTAATTCCGCGACAATTTATCTATAAATTAACAAATTCGTAAAGAATTAAATAAATATGAGTTTTAGTGACATTATCGCCTTCTTGAAATGCAGACTAATATATTATATATATATATATATATATATATATATATATATATATATCATAATGAAATTGATAGAGCTATGTATTCTTTTTATAGAATTCAATAAGAACTGAAAGAACACCATTAACTCAAGACCAGCATGCATTTCCCGACTAAAAGCCATTCTCGCCTACCATGCGTGTAAACATTTTTAAGGTAGGGGAACTCATTCCATTTGAAAACTTGGAACAATTTAAGTTTAATAACTCTCTCTCGTGATTATATATATATATATATATATATATATATATATATATATATATAGAGAGAGAGAGAGAGAGAGAGAGAGATAGATAGAGAATATTAATCATTTACCCCCAAGCAAGACAATAATGCCACTGAAATGGAAGAGATAGAGAAGTCTTCATTGAGGAGGAAAAAAAAAAGGAACAGGTTTCAGAAAGACAAAAGATGGCGGTTGACATTGCATTTAATTTTTTTAAGATCGGAGGTGGCACGGAAGCAAGAAACCGGAAGAGATTTCCAAAGACGAGGAAAGTGCAAGAAAAAACGAAAAAACTATTATAATAGAATTTACGACGACATCTAGCTATTTCAACAGTAAAACAATGAAACGTAGCAGACAATATACAGTAGTATGTGTAAATTCATTCGATCGAGACGCTAAAAAGGAAGGCTTATTAGAACAACTGCCATGAAAATATTTAAAGAAAAAAAAACAGTGAATCAATGAACCGGCCACGGGAAAGTGTCTGAAGTCGAGATGCCAGGTTAGGAACGAAAACAACGTTTGCTAAAATCCTTCAGGGATTTCGGATTTTACATCATCATACCCCATCCTCGCAGTGATATGCAATTTTAAGAAACTTATTTCACCTAGTTTTCAATCTATTATGAAAATTGGATGGCGATAGCTAGAAAAATTAGTGCCATATAAACTCCAATATATATATATATATATATATATATATATACACTGATGACTTTCCTACACCTAATATAGCTGAAATTATTTCCCATTTCTTACGTTTGTTTTCATCATTTCACCCGAAGCAAGGCGGTAATGCCACTTGGGCTCAGGGCGTTACATGGAGTGAAAAAAAAATAATGTGTGAAGACCGAGAAAAAGACAATAAACGGAATAAAGTGCACGAAGACAGAAGATGGCGATTGATGTTATATTAACATTTTTCAAGATAGCAAGAAATCTGAAGTAAATTCCACAGGTGAGAAGTGCGAGAAAAGAAACTGTTAGAATAGAATCGGCGGTTGCATCTACTTAGGTCAACAGTAAAACGAGGAGATCTCGTTGTCAATCTAGTAGAAGGCTTAAATTCATATAGCCGGGGCACGAGGGAAAAATATCTCATCAGAATAGTTAACATAAAAATATTTGTAACCAAGAAAAGTTATACGGTTGGTAAGTAGTCTTAAATAGGCTAATTGATTAAAATTATTTTAATCATTAGAAGTGTTTCGACTTGAAGGCACACTGAAAAGCAACGTGTTTCGTCAACTCTCACCGAGCCAAAGTATGTTTTACACTTAAATTGTGCATAATGTATATTAGTTATGGTTCAAGTATGTGTTCCACCAGAACGACATACGGTTTTGAATGTAAAGTTTTCTTTCTCCTAGACTATTTACCAACTACGACTGCAGAATACAGTCTTCATTGCTGGTGAGTGAAGCGACCGATTCATTTTCTCTCAAGGGTATTAGCGGGAGAGTGAATGTGAAAATCTCAGAATTTGAACTCGGCTCACCCACTTTACATCCCGAGACTTGAACCTTTGAACAGCCTGTACATCTAGATTAATTCTTAAACAGGATGAATTTTAAAAGCCAAGTTTAGAAAAGGGAAGAACGAAGTTTAGAAAAGGGAAGAACGAAGTTTAGAAAAGGGAAGAACGAAGTTTAGAAAAGGGAAGAACGAAGTTTAGAAAAGGGAAGAACGAAGTTTAGAAAAGGGAAGAACGAAGTTTAGAAAAGGGAAGAACGAAGTTTAGAAAAGGGAAGAACGAAGTTTAGAAAAGGGAAGAACGAAGTTTAGAAAAGGGAAGAACGAAGTTTAGAAAAGGGAAGAACGAAGTTTAGAAAAGGGAAGAACGAAGTTTAGAAAAGGGAAGAACGAAGTTTAGAAAAGGGAAGAACGAAGTTTAGAAACGAAAAGCAGACACTCGACTCCAACATAACTTTCGCAAAAGTGTTATCAGTAGAGGAAGAAAAAGTCTTCGAATTAATCCAATTAAAAAAAAAAAAAAAAAAAAAAAGGAAATAAATTTAAATATTGGCGAGATTCTCTTGATGCTTTCCACTGAAGTGGTTGCCATTGACATCTCTACGATTTTTCATTTGGTGCTATACTTTTTCAAGATTGGGTTCTACCCAAAGCTAAAGAGCTCTGTCAATACTGCGGAAGAAGAGGTCTATTTATGACTTTCCTAATTGCGGAGTTTAGAGGTCTTGGAAAATTTTACACTCACGGGGTGGGGGTCTAGGGAGAGAGAAAAAGAAAACACGTGAGAGAGAGCGAGAAAAAGTGAGGAAAGCAATGTACAACGTACCTAATGAGCTTGTGTAAATGGTTGGCAAAACGGGGATTAGGAGAGATCGCAAGAAGATGACTTTTATTAAGGGCGACAACGGACGGAATGTTGTGGAGATCTATGATCGCCCACACAGCTTAAAAGAAGAAAAAGGGAATGCACAAACTACGTTGGAATTTCAAACCTGCTCCCCGAATCCAATTTTTCTTTGTCGATACACGTTACGCTATCCTTTTGTCGACATTAATTTATTTTTAATTCTTGCAAATACGTTCTTGAACCTTTTAATGTTCATTGATCTTCGAGTGGAATTTATTTCAAGACATTTTTTCGATACTGGGCAAGGATTAAATTCGATTATTTTATCGATAACAGATACGGAAATGAATAAAACGCAATAGGTATTAAAAACAAAAAATTTAAAAAAATTAGGACTTAATAATTTTCGACAAAGATGTCCGGGAACTCAACGGTTCAGCTACATTAAAACCTCACGAGTTACATACATATTTCCCTGAGTAGAGTGGTGATCAATCTTTAAAAATGGCGACATTTTCATGAGCATTTTTCCTTTTCTTTACAGGTTTTCTGATTTTTCTTTTACGACTGGACATGTCATAACTTTTACTCCCATGCACCTTCGGACTCCCGGAAGGTTTTATTCCCTATTTCCGTATCCCTTCCGCTGGGAATTACTAAGCGTATTTGATGAGATAGCGGCTGTATGGGAACTAAAATTGACAATAGCGAAAGTAACAGCAATATGGTAACCTTATTCTACTCATTGGGAATCTGTTGGTGAGAACACAATGAAAATAAAATCGACAATAAGGCTCCCGTTCAGGAAAACGAGTCTGCAATTGGGGAAAAATAAACCAGGGAGATGAGGGGGAAAAACAAGATCGCGTGTGAGAGAAAGGACAAAACATGTCTAGGCCGAAAAGCTAATGATATGTACGATTAAATTTGTTGTCGGTTTATTTTTTCATTTAATGTTTTTATAAGGATGTCCACTTTGAACAAGGCAGAAGAGCCACTCGTAGCAGAGGGTTACAGAATAAGAGGCACCACTCCAAGGTGATAATGCCATAAAGATGCAATGGGCCACCGGAAGTGAAAAAGAAGGAACAGTCTTTAGAACTGGAAAGCGAACCATAAACAGGAAACAAGGGATAACCTAACGGGAAACAAGGGATAACAGGAAACAAGGATAAGTCAAAAGACGGGAAGGAGTGTGAACCGGGTGATAGAAAATATATACTACTAATTTCCTTGAATCCTTTCTTAGTAATGTTTTCTCAGTTTACTTCACTCTTAGTAATCCTTTGTGTCTTAGTGGTTTTATCGCCTTACAAAAATCATTAAAAAAGAACGAAGAGGGTGAGAAATAAATCGTAATAATGAAAAAGAAAAAAAAAAGGATATTGCAAAAAATTTCAAAAATAAGGAGAGATAATCGGCCAATGAAAAAAGAGGAGTGGCCAGTGAAAAGAGTGAAGAGGCCAATGAAAAGAGAGGACGAAAGGTCATAGAAAATAGTGAAGCATTTTAAGAATTGAAACCCTCTTGACGACAGTTAAACAACCGACAATTATCAATTACTAAAACCAGCTACATACCGAGTGACTATTGACGACTTGCTGTCCTCTGTTCCCTGGCGCATAGCACTAAATGCGAAAAAAGAGATCACTCAGTACAAATAATATAAGAGACTGTTCACATAATTTATTTCAGAAAAAATATGAATCGTTTTCTTTGTAAGTTGACCCAAAATAATAATCGAAAAATTACCATTTTCCAGCACCACTGCTGATTTCCTATGAGGACAAGTCAAAAGAAGTAGGCTGTTGTTAGTTCGGGTATTCGTTGGTGATCAACACCATGTACTTATTGATTTTCTTGGCAGAGAGCCGTGTTCGATTTCTATACGTTGTCTCATCTTGATTTCATTTCTTAGAAAAATTGGTTTGTCAAACTGAACAAGTGTTTTTAAGCGTGAACAGAAAATAATGGAATAAAGACTTCAAACATTTTACAAGCCGCCTTATTTTGTCCTTTCCGAGAGAGCGCTTAAAATATTTATTATGTAAACATTCAAAATATGTGCCTCGCCGGTTGGTAATCGATAGCAAACTCATATAACTGGTCATTATTATTATTAATGTAATAATAATAATAATAATGATACACAATGAGTGTCTCACTTTAAATTCTTTTAGACAGACTAAGCAAAACTTATATAATAAACCATTGAATCGGTAAATGAAAACTGTCAGTAGCAGCCCAATCAATACCAGGCCTGTCAAAGAAGAAAACCAGGAAAACAGAAAAGACACACACCTACCTTTAAAAAAGCCTACAGTGTCCAATGGCACTAGAAATCAATCTAAGAGTTGTAACAGAAAAAAAAAAGTTCAAGGATTCCGAGCAGAAATCTTGATTCCGTTTTCCACGTTAAGGCCATCTTCAGACAATAAGGGACCTGGCCACATTTTGTGGTTATATGTTAAAATAAAGTCTTAAATAAACGAAACCTAAGCATTTAAAACACTTTCAGGTTTCTTCTTCACTTCATTTGAATTTTCTTTAACCTTTACCAAGTTACCAATTATCATAAAGCACCCCTTTGATCACGCCAACCATAGCCTTCTTTCATGAAGCCACGCTGCGACAGACATTACCTAGATATTACCTAATTTACACATTTTTACGTGTATATATTTTATGTAATATATTTAAATGTTTTTGAATAATTTATGATACAGAACTTTGTAAATCTGGTTTAAATTTATTGTAGGCTATTTGATATTTCCTATATTATTTGAATTTGCGAGAGAAAATTTCATTTCAGTGCCAGATTTTAATAACTGAATAACCTAGTTCAGGCTTTATGATCAGAGAGTCACTTACAGGTCAGCAAAGACTTCTCTAGATATGTTCTTAATTTGATTCAAATTCTTCTCAATCTTCATGAACGTCCGGGATTTTTTTCCACCGCAATTGCAATGACTTCAGGAAATTTGCATACATTGATTTAAGACCGAGTACATCTCATCGCCGGGGATTGACTATTTTGCGGTCTGCAATCTTGCCGAGCTTACTCTGAATTTTCTTGCATTTAGACGAAGCAGAACAAATAATACACTCATATCGATCAGCATTAAGCATAGATGTTAATAGTATATATGAATCTTATATGACATGCGCCTTTAAAATGTCACATCTTTACACCTGTCTTTTATAGCTCTTTACTAACTCTTCTCCCTGCTCCTAGTAAAGTGATTTGCTGTTTCCTTGACTTGTGAGTGTCAAACTCTCCAAACCTACTTTGTTAATAATATATATAAAAAATTAAAACTTTTTTTTCTTGTTATTAGTTGCTGTCTCATTTTTTGTTTCTATTTTCTTTAAATCTTCTCCGTTGCTCACATCAGTGGTATTCTCATTATCCGTCTGTAGAACCACATCTGATGTCTGAAATTTTCTCTTCATCTGCGTGGAAAATGTCTAGGCATATCGGAAGATTGATAGTACAATTCGGCACTCATTTCTTTGTTTTTATCGAATTTTCCCCGTTTTCTTAGTAATTCGTTTTAGCTTTTTGGAAGATATAGTTCGCTCTACCATGGGCCTTCGGCTATCTACGCTACATTTTCCATTTTCTGTTAAAACGCTTCCTAAATAATTGAATTTTCCGTATTGGAATGACCGTGACGAAAAAGAAAAAAAAAGCGGGATTTTAAATTCAATACACCCAAAAACGAAACGCTGAAAAGATCAATAAATAACATTTAAAACTTGGAGGAAAGTAGCTCCTTGGAGCAATGTTTGACAATCCCCTTCCGCCCACAAAAAAAGAAGGAACAACAAGAGAAGCGGTCGAAACGTTGTGATAAGAAAATATACAGAACACGAGAAATTAAATCTGAATAAGACAATAGTTGCAACACAGAATCTTTTTTTTTTAAAGTTTCATACAGGCTTTCTTTTTTCTTCTCTGTAAATCTAAATTTTACATTACAGGTAAACTAATACATATTCGCTTGAAATTCATTCGGCTGGTTAGTTTGGTATGAGGCGTAAGATTGAAGGTGCGTATAACGTATCAGTTTTTTTTTTCTTCTTTTACATTTCTTCTCCATGACAAATTCATTGCATTGTTATCAGCGATGGATTAGATTGCAGGATTAAGGGGCCTGAGAATTTCAAACAAAACGCACAAATGGCCGACTATGAAATCAGTTTAATCTCTGATCATTTTTGTGGATGGGGAGTGAGATCCATGAATGAATACATGAAGAAAAAAAAGGGAAATCATGTTGCTATTAGTTGGAATCATTTCTGCGAAATGAAAAAAAAAATGTAATCGATTGAGATGAAAAAGCTAATGGAATGCATGAAAAAGTTTAAGCTTTTTGTTTCTATTGCTGATGTCGGAGTACGAAAAAGAAATCCTTCCTCGCAGGCAGGCGGATGATCGAAGCTGATTCCGGATCAGTTTATTTGTCTGCGCAGAAATATTCACAACTTCTTTTAGTTGATAATTTCTAACAACACAGATGTCAGTTTTGCCTGAACACGTCTTCTCTCGTCTCCAAAGAACATTTACCAACTTTAAAATTAAAATTCTCTCCTTAGTAACAAAGGAATCAAATGTCAGAAGATTTCATTGACGCAAAGTTAAAACTATGACATCGCATCTCAAGACAATTGAGAAAAATATGAATTTTATCGATGCTATGTTATTCCCCTGTCGGAAAAGAAATGTAACAAACGTTTCCTTTTCTTTTTAAACTTCGTGTGTTAGAATAATATACAGCCCATTTATTTCATAGATATTTGTAAGATTTCTGCAATACACGCTGACCTTCAGTTTTATAAATATAATTCTCGGATCGATGTCAGACAAGTCGTTTTTATGTTCTGTCGTGTTCATTACATTAGTCAATTTTTATTTATGTGTAACTTCAATTTTCCGTTTGAACAAAGAAAATTCTCGTTTTGAGGAAAATGGCGAGTGAAGTGAATTTTATATAGCAAAGCAAGATAGCACAGGAGGAAATATAAGAAACTTAGTCAATGACAATTTAAGTCGATATCCTTGTTTGTAAATCGACTGACAGAATTCTTCACTGGATCTGCGTCTGTCCCAGAAAATTTTTTTTCCAAGACTTATGAGATTATGCATTTTAGGAAAGTGAACTGATTTCAACACATACACAGTTCATTTTAGTTTCAACATTGTTGTGTGTGTGTGTATATATATATATATATATATATATATATATATATATATATATATATATTATACACACAAGTATAGGATTGGTATAAACGGAATAAATTCCAATACCTAAATACTATTCTTAAAAGAGTGCTCAACATAGAGTAGAGCAAATTTAATTATTTATTCGAAAATTATAACATAAATATGTTATAAAATTACTACAAAAATAGTCATTTTGTTTCAACACTTCAATGATTTTAGAACGTATTTGTTATAATTTTCGAATAAATAATTATATATATATATATATATATATATATATATATATATTTATAGTGTAACCCGGATATAAGAGAGTTGTCGGGACCGGAGAATAAGTATCTTATATCCGGGTTGGGTCTAATTTATATACATTAAAACAGGCTCTAATTTGGGACCAGTGAAAATATCTTATATCCGGGTTTCTCTTATATCAGGGTCTCATATCCGGGTTACACTGTATACACACACATACACACACAGAGAAAATAAAATATTTGTGGTCTAAATTAATAAACACTTAACAATTTAATGTGATTAATGAATAAATAAGGCAGAGCAATCGAGTAAAAGTTCAGTTTCACACAAGGTAAAATCCCTATGGTTCTTCAGAGTATCAGTATCCCTCACATAAGTGAGTGTCGAGAGATTCTTTCAAGGTTGAAGTCATTTTCTAGTCAGTCATATTTCAACACATATACGAGCATGCTTGAAAACTATATACATACAGTTTAAAAATGATATAATTGAGTCACTGTCAGTCACTGGGTGTTTATCCGAATGTAAAAATAAACACCACGCTAAAATTCACCTTCATCCCGTACCGTACGCTGACGGCTTAGTGGGAGAAGTTTGGACTGAAGCAAATTCAGTCGGGTTTCGATCCTAGCTAGAGGCAACCGGACGTCTAGCCACATGGATGAGCTGCGAAACAGTCTGTCTGTGGATGACAAATACATATATATATATATATATATATATATATATATATATATATACCGGGCATAACAGCATAAGTGTTCCTCCCACAATGTTTAACATCTAAAAACAAAACAAAAAAAAAAAACAAACACTTATTGAGGTTTTTTTTTTAAACTTAAGCATCTTGACACCATTTTTCGAAAGAATCAATGAAAAAACCTTTTGAGTTATTCCAACTTTTATCTTCCATGAATCTCTCACGTACATTCATATCTGCTCATGGCGTATCAAATGTAAACCAATGTCGTCACACATTATGAAATGGACAAAGTCCGACAATTATTTTAAGATATTTTTATGTTTATACATTCTTTTATAGATACTTTTATTTAGATATGAATGTACGCGAGAGATTCATGGAAGATTAATGTTTAAAGACAGAAAACTCGACCTTGCTAACCGAACGCTCCTCTGTGGCCGAAACTGGTTTAGGCACGTCAGGCGATATGAGGGTTCCGTATAGGATACAGGTTCGATTCCTGTCGAAGGACGAAAATTTCTCGGACATTCAGGCCGGTAAATGTTGTTTAATACTGTTTATTATAAAACAGAGCATTTACTTAAATATTTGTATCTATAAAAAAATGTATGAACATAAAATGTCTTAAAATATATATATTTATATATATATATAAATAGTGTATATATATATATATATATATATATATATATGTGTGTGTGTTGTTTAATACTGTTTATTATAAAACAGAGCATTTACTTAAATATTTGTATCTATAAAAGAATGTATAAACATAAAATGTCTTAAATAATTGTCGGACTTTATCCATTTCATATATATATATATATATATATATATATATATATATATATATATAAACCAAATGTTAATATATATATATATATATATATATATATATATATATATATATATATATATATATAAACCAAATGTTAATATATATATATATATATATATATATATATATATATATATATATAAACCAAATGTTAATATATATATATATATATATATAAACCAAATGTTAATATATATATATATATATATAAACCAAATGTTAATATATATATATATATATATATATATATATAAACCAAATGTTAATATATATATATATATATATATATATATATATAAACCAAATGTTAATATATATATATATATATAAACCAAATGTTAATATATATATATATATATATATATATATATATAAACCAAATGTTAATATATATATATATATATATATATATATAAACCAAATGTTAATATATATATATATATATATATATATATATAAACCAAATGTTAATATATATATATATATATATATATATATATATATATATATATAAACCAAATGTTAATTATTTTTTTTTCTACTTAGTTGTTTATTTTGGAGTAATATACTATTTTATTTTATTTGTTTTGTCTTACAAAAATCACAAAATGTTTTGCTTCCTCCTGTAGCGTTTATCCTTATTTTGGAATGAATCGTAATTTTTTTAAATTTTTTACGTCAGAAATGGTCCAAGATATACAATTAATGTAAGTGCAACAATTCTATGGTAATAAATGAAATATATATTTTTAAAAAATTATAAAAAAAAAAAAAAAAAAAATGTCTTTTCGTTTAAAAGCAATATTTCAATTTAGAACCAATTATGTGTATACATATACAAAACGACAAAAATGTAGCAAAAACAATTTTGTCATCTAATTTCTTTTTAGAAGGACTATTCGTGTATATCAAACATATCAATACATATAATAGCATTGCAAAATTTTATCGTTGCCAATCATTTAACAGATATTTGAATTTGCGATTAGCGTTCAAAAAATTAGAAAAAAAATCAAGTAGATAATAAAACACATACTTATGAAATAAATGATTTAAAAAGAATTGAAATTTAAACTAAAAAAATACCAATATATTTATATTAGGACAAATATTTTTCAATAATCTTTGTCGCCTTTTCCTTCAGATGAAATAAATATAGTCACAATTTAACCGCTAAATGTTTGACATTTTCCAAAAGTCAATAATATAAAGTAGTTGAATAAAATTAATTGAATCTATAATGAATTTGAAAATAATTGAAGAATTTTAATACAACGGATGATAGATGGGAAATTACCAACAACAACGAACTATTTATCTCTCAAATGATAAGCAAAAAGAAAAAAAATCATGTATATGTGTACATATATATGTATAGTTTAGTATGTATATATCATGATATTAAATTAAAAAAATAAACATGTTAATTGGTTCTAAATTGAAAGATTGCTTTTAAATGAAATTAACCTGTTAAGAACGTGAAATTTGAACGTTATGATTAAAGATTATCCCGCTGAGTATAAATCTGAGACCTGATAATAATTGCAATAAATTTATCGATCATCTAACCCTGACGAATACATCGAAACTGTCAATCAGATACGTCAACTGAACTTTTGTAGATTTGTTGAATATATATATATATATATATTAATGAACTTATATAAACAAAATAAAAGAAATAAACATCAACCCTTGCTAGCTGTGTCAAGGAAAAAGGAAAAAAAATGCAACTCAACTCAAGCGCTCCGTAACCCAGATTAACAAATGCAGTATAAAAAAGAAAGAAATCGCACATAGCTGGAAGCAGTAATATCATTCTAAAATATCAATGAGACACTGTTCGATGTGAATAAAAGTGTCACGCCAAGAAGCGATCCTCAGACGGTGCAGAATCGTCTGGGGATGGGTTCTTAGCGTGAAACGCGACGGTTAAGTAGTGTTTTCTTGATATTTTGAAGTCACGTTTACGTGCGTCAGGAGAGGGAGAGAAATAAATAGTGTATATATATATTATATTATATATATATTATATATATATATATATATATATATATATATATATATATATATAAAAAGACAAAAAAAAATGAAAGAAAGGTGAAGATTCAATCATATCCAGAAACAATACGCGAGTAATAATTCGATTGAATGAGCAATCGCTGCCTGTGCAGATCGATATCTAGCAATAGAATGAGGTAAGCAATTATCGAAGTGTTAGGAACAGATTTTGGTAGATACGAACAAGTGGAGAGAAATCTTTTAGTCATCACATAAAAATGGCAGAGACATAGATAAAACAAAAATGAAAATATATATGTATATATGTGAAAGTTTGATGTGTTGACAGGAAAAAGAACCCAAGAACAATAGCTAGCTCTTTGATCAGCAGTCGTGGAAGTATCATTTGAATATGTATTAGAGAATAAATCAGTTTCGCCCGGGGTATAGCTGACAGTCATTTCTCCATTGACTACCAAGGCACACAGACACAAATATTACCACCATCTCTATAGTCATCATTAGTAGCAACTCCGGCTGCTAGTAATCGAGAAAACTTAACTTGTTTTTTGTGGAAAAAAAAAATCACTCGTTATCTTTCGGCAACTGAGTGCCGGGTCTCACCATTTCTCTTCCGGCTCGGTGCATTACCGGAACACAGTTCGTCCAATAAAATGGACGAAACGAAACTACCGTACGGTAATAACTTTTTTTTTCAAAAAAACTTTTTCTTTGCCAATCTTCAATATTTTGTCCGTCATTCAAAAAATAATCTTTTATTATGAGAAATGTCCTTTCGTTGGCCGTCCGCATGGTTTTCGGCCACCCGACCCTCGTTCACTCATTATTACATCTCATTCATACCTCTACTCGCACCGCCCCAGATTTTGTTTCCTTTTTATTTTTCTCTGTAGTTATTTGGCACCGTTTCTGAAATGAAAGTAGTTTTGGCTGATTTTGAATGCAAATAGATGTGGTAGCGAAGGGTATTGCAAGAATTCTGTCGGGTTGACTTCGCCCAATAACAGTGGGGGTAGAGAAGAATGCTTTTGAAGTGTCATGTTGTTTGCAAATTGGACTGACATAGCTAAAGGAAACAGTTCGGAGATATTTGATTGATTTATTTTTTTTTTTGTTCGCTTTTATTGAACAAACGTGTCAACAGTTTTGTCCAATCAGCTTTTTGATATAACCGACTGGTGAACATGGAAACATTATTTCGCGACTCCAAGCGAACTCTCTTTCTCGCACACTAATGGCGATGGAAGCGCAGTAAAAGCGGTAAACGACTCGCGCTTGACTTTTGCTATGTGGCGTTGTGTACACATCAGGAAATCACACGAGATCCGACAACTGGGAACGTTGCTAGGCTGCGGCGGATGTAAACTAGTTCCGAATTTCCTGAGTGACGTCGGGAAACACGGATCTTTCATATTTCCAAACAACACCGGAATGTCGGGAGAAAATTAAGTGAAAGGTTTGTTTGACGGCATGGAAAAACCCGTTAATGTAATTTATTAATTTACAAGAGACGCGTTTTTTTTTTTTTTTGTTCACGATTTCGTCTTTGTTTGCAAAGAAGAATTTCTGAAATACTTTCTGTAATTTAATTTCCTTAATAAGGGCTTTCTATTGGACATTATTTAGATACTGAGTGACTTGGACATTTTTCAAAATAAGGGCGAACATAGCCCTTCACAACTTCCTGTCTTTTTTTTTGCTCGAACTAACTTGCTGTTTTACCATCCTTCCAAACGTTCACTAAAACTCATCAAGTAGTATCTACCATTTTTTTTAACCCAAGCTGTCAACCTCATTTCTTTTTTATTATATCATTCCAGTTTTCGAATAGATTTTAGCACCTCCGTTTCACCATAGTTTATGATTGGAATGGTCGACGCATCCTCTTGACAGTTCCGCACACTAGCAGTTTCTTGGAAGCTGCTGCTCGAGTGGAACAACAGAATATGAAGAGAATGAGGGTGATCGCTACAATGTGCGTGTCATGACAGGTCTTTGTCGTGGAGGTTAAAGTTAAGCAATGTAGTTCATCTGAACACTTTCCATGGGAATAGCAACAGAGCAGCAAGATACTTGCGGCGTTTGGTCTGTGAGAAAGTGAATGTAAGGTGGAAAACAATTCATCACTCACAAGGACGTGGAGACGCTTTTGGACTATCCGAGTGAAAAGTGAAGTTTTCTGATCTGGCTCTTGTAAAAGTTAGAGGATAGTGGGAAGAGTTAGGTGATTACTAATTACTGGAGCGGCACAGGAAACCGGCCATTTTTTCCAGCATCTTAAAGCGGTGAATCGTATGTATGAGATCCACTTGCGGCCTGTGTTGGGTTTAAGTCCCAACAGGCGCTCAAGGCACGGGGCCTCCCAGGGTGAACACTCGTTCATTGTGATAGGTGAAATCTCAGGGTCCGTTCGGTGATTAAGGAACGTCACCGGTTTTCTTTTCGAGGCAATAAATGTGACCAGCCAGTTTATTTTAAACTGAGCTGTTAAAGAGGAGAGATCAGCTAGCAGGCTCTGGGCTTCACGAGTTTTGGAGGTGCACCCATATACCGTTGTGTCATCAGCATAGATATTCACGGATGATCATAATATACACTTCGACAATGGATAACCTAGCAAATATAGAAAGAGAGACAGAGAGAGAGAGAAAGAGAGAGACAGAGAGAGAGAGAGAGAAAGAGACAGAGAGAGAGAGAGAGAAAGAGACAGAGACAGAGAGAGAAAGAGAGAGAAAGAAAGAGAGACAGAGACAGAGAGAGAAAGAGAGAGAGAGAGAAAGAGAGAGAGAGAGAAAGAGAGAGAGAGAGAGAAAGAAAGAGAGAGAGAGAGAGAAAGAGAGAGAGAGAGAGAGAAAGAGAGAGAGAGAGAGAGAGAAAGAGAGAGAGAGAGAGAGAAAGAGAGAGAGAGAGAGAAAGAAAGAGAGAGAGAAGTGTAGAGAGAGAGAGAGAGAAGTGTAGAGAGAGAGAGAGAGAAGTGTAGAGAGAGAGAGAGAGAAGTGTGGAGAGAGAGAGAAGTGTGGAGAGAGAGAGAGAGAGAAGTGTGGAGAGAGAGAAGTGTGGAGAGAGAGAAGTGTGGAGAGAGAGAAGTGTGGAGAGAGAGAGAGAGAAGTGTGGAGAGAGAGAGAGAGAAGTGTGGAGAGAGAGAGAGAGAAGTGTGGAGAGAGAGAGAGAGAAGTGTGGAGAGAGAGAGAGAAGTGTGGAGAGAGAGAGAGAGAAGTGTGGAGAGAGAGAGAGAGAGAAGTGTGGAGAGAGAGAGAGAGAAGTGTGGAGAGAGAGAGAGAGAAGTGTGGAGAGAGAGAGAGAAGTGTGGAGAGAGAGAGAGAGAAGTGTGGAGAGAGAGAGAGAGAAGTGTGGAGAGAGAGAGAGAGAAGTGTGGAGAGAGAGAGAGAGAAGTGTGGAGAGAGAGAGAGAGAAGTGTGGAGAGAGAGAGAGAGAAGTGTGGAGAGAGAGAGAGAAGTGTGGAGAGAGAGAGAGAGAGAAGTGTGGAGAGAGAGAGAGAGAGAAGTGTGGAGAGAGAGAGAAGTGTGGAGAGAGAGAGAGAGAGAAGTGTGGAGAGAGAGAGAGAGAGAAGTGTGGAGAGAGAGAGAGAGAGAAGTGTGGAGAGAGAGAGAGAGAAATGTGGAGAGAGAGAGAGAGAAGTGTGGAGAGAGAGAGAGAAGTGTGGAGAGAGAGAGAGAAGTGTGGAGAGAGAGAGAGAGAAGTGTGGCGAGAGAGAGAGAAGTGTGGAGAGAGAGAGAGAAGTGTGGAGAGAGAGAGAAGTGTGGAGAGAGAGAGAAGTGTGGAGAGAGAGAGAAGTGTGGAGAGAGAGAAGTTTAAAAATACACCAGATCAATCCATGACTAACTACAGTGTCAAAGTGCAGTGAGGTCTACTATTAAGCCGCTTATAGTGAACTTATTGCAGTTGACAGCATTTAATGATAATCTACTCACAGTCTTAACTCTCATTTTATCAAATGTCACGTATTTGCAAATGATACATTTTTTGGTCACTGCTGGGTAACCTCTTTTTTATCGCAGATTCTTTTAAATAGAACGTGTTTCTCCAAACTTATAAGAGCAAAACTGAACGATTTATTATCCGAAATAAAACGTATCTCTGCGCGAAAGATAGCCAAACACGAACTTAAAACAACGGTGCCATTATTACGAATAACTACAAAAATATGCAAACTTTCATGTGTAATAGCTCGCAAGATCGTCTCGGAGATCAATTACAACAGAGAAGCGATTTCGATCCTCACTGAATACTCCATACCTGCGGCTTTGTGCCAAACGTGAGCTACGCTTTGTAAATCACTAATGACGCTTATTTATCCTCGCAATTCTCATCTCTCATTCCCCATTCTATAAATATAATCAGCGTTCAAGATGAAGCATCGTTTTACAACTTGTCTGTAAAGTCTAACAGAAGAGAGACAAATGCGTATCTGTCAGCTGAACTGACAGATTATAAACAATTTCTATGAAAGAAAAAACAAAAACAAAACCTAATAAAACGTACAGACAAACAGAATAAATATATAGTTTTCCTTACTGGACGTGTAGTCGGAGATGTCTTGCTTTCTTGGCGAGGTGATGTCATAGAGGCTTGACGTCACTTGACGATCTCATAGAGGTGTGACGTCATTTGACTGGCACTTACCTAGAAAGTAGAAAAGAACGAATTTAGCCTTAATATTTAAACATAAATAATTTTTGTAAGATGACAAAACACAAAATGATCACAAATGTAAGAATTATGCATAGAAAAAGTGGAAAGATAACACGGAAGTTATAACGATAGCAATGAAAACACAAACAGGTTTGAAAGATGAAAAATAGGTTCGTATCAGATGTTTAATTATGGAAGTTGTAATGACTAAAGCACAATAGCGAAAACTGGATAAAACATTCTAAGATGTTTGACGTCTCCATTATGTAGCTAACATGGTGGGCTGCCTTTTTTGCTTTACATATGCCATATTTTAACATTTAGAAAAAATTCCAACTTTGTTATTTTTTAGCCGAAATGAAAAGTGAACATCAGCACGCTGTCCTTTGAGAAACAATGTAAAAAGACACAAATAATAATAATAATAAAAGAACAGGTAATCCTCACAAAAACGAAACGAGAAATTAAAATAAAGACAAAAATGACCCCCCACACTAAAAAAAAGACAACAATAATAATAAAAAACCAAAACATTCATAATAATGACAGACAACCCCCACAAAAAAACGACAATGACAAACAAGCCCCTCAAAAAACAAAAACAATGACAACCCCAAAAAAACCGACAATGACAAACCCCCACAAAATAAATAAATAAAACAACAATGACAGACAACCACGAAAATGACAATAAATAAAGAAAAATAAAATAGGTAAAACAATTTACAAAAGTTAAAAGCAAAACTAACTAAGAATTAAAATCATATAAAAATGCTCTCCAATAGACAACTAGAAGAGTTTATTATATCGTTGACTGGTGAAGGAGATTTTTTTCTTCTTTATCACTACACGAAAGCAAGGCTTCAACTAAATAAAACATTTCAATATTTAAAGTATCGACTTCATCCTTTTCAAATATTGCGTCTTCATGTGATAGTGTTTGTCATTGCGTCGTTTCGATTTATTGGTGGTTCGGTCAGTTGTTGTTGTATTCGGGAACATTTGCAAGTCTTTTAGTCTACTAGTGTATCTACTTACATTTATATACTTATCTGGCCCAGGGATCCGTCCCTGAGCTGGTGGTATCACGGCTACGACTAGCATGGACCGGCTCTGACCAGTTTGAACCAGCTATGACAAGCCAAGACCAGTTATGAATAGCTTACGCCAGCTTTGACCAGCGGCCCGAGTGAAAACACTCGCGTCCCCACGTTAAAAACTGACCTTGTGTCACAACCTGACTCAGTGGGGGGTTAAGTAAATCTCTACTTATATTTATATCTTGGTCAGCCTGTGAATTCTTCAGCCGACCCTTGTGTATATATTTTATATATAGAGAGACAAAGAGAGAGAGAGAGAGAGACAAAGAGAGAGAGAGAGAGAGACAAAGAGAGAGAGAGAGAGAGACAAAGAGAGAGAGAGAGAGAGACAAAGAGAGAGAGAGAGAGAGACAAAGAGAGAGAGAGAGAGAGAGACAAAGAGAGAGAGAGAGAGAGAGACAAAGAGAGAGAGAGAGAGAGAGACAAAGAGAGAGAGAGAGAGAGACAAAGAGAGAGAGAGAGAGAGACAAAGAGAGAGAGAGAGAGAGACAAAGAGAGAGAGAGAGAGAGACAAAGAGAGAGAGAGAGAGAGACAAAGAGAGAGAGAGAGAGACAAAGAGAGAGAGAGAGACAAAGAGAGAGAGAGAGAGACAAAGAGAGAGAGAGAGACAAAGAGAGAGAGAGAGACAAAGAGAGAGAGAGAGACAAAGAGAGAGAGAGACAAAGAGAGAGAGAGAGACAAAGAGAGAGAGAGACAAAGAGAGAGAGAGACAAAGAGAGAGAGAGACAAAGAGAGAGAGAGACAAAGAGAGAGAGAGACAAAGAGAGAGAGAGAGACAAAGAGAGAGAGAGAGACAAAGAGAGAGAGACAAAGAGAGAGAGACAAAGAGAGAGAGACAAAGAGAGAGAGACAAAGAGAGAGAGACAAAGAGAGAGAGACAAAGAGAGAGAGAGAGAGAGACAAAGAGAGAGAGAGAGAGAGACAAAGAGAGAGAGAGAGAGAGACAAAGAGAGAGAGAGAGAGAGACAAAGAGAGAGAGAGAGAGAGAGACAAAGAGAGAGAGAGAGAGAGAGACAAAGAGAGAGAGAGAGAGACAAAGAGAGAGAGAGAGAGACAAAGAGAGAGAGAGAGAGACAAAGAGAGAGAGAGAGACAAAGAGAGAGAGAGAGAGAGACAAAGAGAGAGAGAGAGAGAGACAAAGAGAGAGAGAGAGAGAGACAAAGAGAGAGAGAGAGAGACAAAGAGAGAGAGAGAGAGACAAAGAGAGAGAGAGAGAGACAAAGAGAGAGAGAGAGAGACAAAGAGAGAGAGAGAGAGACAAAGAGAGAGAGAGAGACAAAGAGAGAGAGAGAGACAAAGAGAGAGAGAGAGACAAAGAGAGAGAGAGAGACAAAGAGAGAGAGAGAGACAAAGAGAGAGAGAGAGACAAAGAGAGAGAGAGAGACAAAGAGAGAGAGAGAGACAAAGAGAGAGAGAGACAAAGAGAGAGAGAGAGACAAAGAGAGAGAGAGAGACAAAGAGAGAGAGATTAGTGTGTCTGTGCTTACGTATTAAAACTGAACATGATATTCCATTCATAGACGGTGTGTATTATTTTTATTATAAAGAGGTTATTGCTGTAGGGTTTGTTTGAGCAATTATGGGAATTATCCTTCGAGAGAAATAACGATGCAACTGTAAACAATAGAATACAATCTAACGTCTAATCCATTAACGTTTGTGGAGATGGATGGAGACGCTATCATTGTCTTCCTCACGTACGTGAATGTAAAATAATTGATTCTTGTCGATTGACATAATGTTTATGTATTATATAATTTGTTATATTTATGGGTGAAGAGGTGCTCCATATCGGTCATGGAGCGTTTGTAGGTATAAATCAGTGCCGGCAAAATCAACACTGGTCCAACGATCGCTTGAAGCGAGAGACCGCCCGTAACAATGCATTGTTGATTTAACAGTCCTTACCATTTACACAAATACATATGATGGCCCTCGACTCGTTAACGAGTATGACAATCACTGACAAGTTTGATCCATGCTTTCAGTTCTGGGGAGAAAGACAATGGCTCTTGAAGCCAGCAACTCACTTTCAATGCATCATGCAGATGCGGCAAATGTTGCTCTGAACAGTGCCTGGGCTGTTTTGTAAATTATAAAACAGACACACACACACTGCAACTGATTATTTTTAAAGAGATGTTTATTAATATAATATGGCCGTTAATATCAAAGTTCCAATACAAGAAACTGTAAAACGGCATACGTGGAAAACCATGTTTCGAACAAGAGACGAAATAGATAACGATATGACTGAACTGATTTCATTCGTATTTGGAGAGCGAAATGTGCACAGAGAGCGAGAGCGAAATGTGCATAGAGAGAGCGAAATGTGGAGAGAGAGAGATAAGATAAAAATATAGTAATAAGGTATGGTATATTTATGGCTTAACTTGCTTAACGTCAGGAATAGACCGTATGTAAATATAAAATGGTCACCGAGGTCAACACCAAGTAGCGGCAGCCAGTTTCATGCTAGAACGGAGGACTGAAGATTGCGTTTAAGCATGAAACAGACTGTCGTCGATCGGTATTGACCGCAGTGTCGGATACGTATATATATATATATATATATATATATATATATTATATATATATAAGCACAAAGCAGAGGCGAAATAAAAGAACGATAAATTGGTTGCTTGCTTATGTATATAGAACAAGGAAGCTTGACTAAAGTTGTCGGAAATTTATGGTTAGGCGTAGTGATTATATGTGAAGGATTGGCTATAACATAAAAAAATTAAACTCTAAATAATAATAATAATAAAAACAAACAAAAAATAAAACAAAAATAGAATTACCAAAAGATTCAATGGCCCATTATTTTCCGCATTGGAGAGACCACATAAAATTTGTGATTTTTTTTTTCTGCCGTCGGTCGATCTCATCAATATTTTGCAATTCATTCATGAGCTCATAAAATACAACAAATGGGACGGATGGAGCTATTATTACCCTCCACCCCACCCCCACAAACCAACTCTTTCACCGAATCTCAATGACGAACAAAAACTCACGCTACATACGACAAACACGTACAGACAACAAAACGAAAAATCGAGAAGTAACACGTAAATTTGGATCGCATAAACCTATAGCCATATTAAATATTTATCTACACTCACATGTGATAATCTGTTTTTATGTTATAATCGTCCATATACATTAGATCTGCGTAGCTTCCCAACATCCTCTTGGATGATAGCATTATATATATATATATATATATATATATATATATATATATATATATATATATATATATATATATATATATATATATATAGTGTGTGTTTCTCTTATATATTTAATTATTTTTGTTTTAAAATGACCATAGCAGCAGTCTATTTTGTCAATAACGCTTGCCTTAATGTTTCTCCAATGACAATCCTTTTCCCTTCAAACTGCAAAGCATTTATACAACATATTCATTTACAATGCATTTCTACGGTAAAACCATTAGCATTGAATTTATGTACCTTACACAAATAATGGTCGCATTCCGCATGTAATGCTTCTTGACCACAGACAATTGCTTGCCTCCTGACTTTTTAATGCATTTCAACAATAAAATCTGTTGTGATGCAATTCTAGAAATTTATTAACAATGCATTTACATCATACGTATTTTAGAACTGTTCTACCATTGCCATTTACATTAATTCTTGACCATTGTTAATCCCTTTCTTCGTGATTTTCAATGCATTTCTTCCACGAAGTTATTACACAAGCACTTATATTTTAGCTAGAATATATCAGTTCTGGCAGTAAAGTCTTATTTACACAAAAAGTGGAATTAGCGAGACTAGTTCAAATTCTAGACCAATATGTTTCTTCCACTTTCGTACAAAGGTCCTTAGAAGATGATGTATTCATCTCCCTTCGGTAAATAGTAGCTAGGTCCTCTCTTTACATTATTCGGACTATTGTCCTCATCTTTGTCGCCATATTTATTACAACGTTGTACGCTCCAGCCTTCTTCAGGTGGTTGGAATGTCGAACTGAACCCTTTATTTCGCTCACTGGGGTAGACTGTTCTAGTTCCACGTGACGTGTCTAATGGATGTCAGTTATCTCCTGTTAATTCTCCTCTGGAAGTTCTCCACTGCTTTAACAAGGTATTGAACTCACACTCTTTGGGTCCTGTCACTGGATTTAACTAACGCTTTTATTCACTGTGCCATGTGTCCTCGAGTTCAATTTGTCGATAACACCAGTCAGAAAAAAATAATAATCAAAAACAAGCAACGTGCATGCGCGAGATTTTTAAAAAAAATGGCGAAAATTTACCCATTATACTATATATTTTTTTTTTTCTAAAGAATTGATTTTATTTTTAACCCGGGTGGTTTTCTTTAAGATTTCTCGAATGCACAGACCAATAGACGTAATATACACTGTTTAATAATTAAAATTATACGTACTGAGTATCCACTATACTACCATCCTTCTGTGTGTGTCGCCTCTTAAATGTCATGTCTAATAAAAAGTCAGTCAAAGACAGAAAAATGTCATAAGAAACAAAGAAAAGAGCACTGAACTGTTACGTGATATCAGTCCTCCGTTGTGGCACTGCATTCTAGACAAGCTTCTCAAAGACGAAGAAGAAACTTGACGCTGCAGAAATGTGCTTCTACGGAAGGATGCTGAGGATACCGTGGACGGAACAGGTGAGCAACGACGGGGTTTTGGAGAAGAATTAAACAAAAAAGGACACTTGTACTTAACATCAAGAAGAGGCAGTTGAAATTTATAAGACACATGACGAGGAAAGAGAGCTTGGAAAATCTGACACCCACAGGACTTGATGGGCTTGAATAAATGGACGGTAGAACAGGGTTGAAGATAAATAACAAAACGACGGAACTTATTAAGAGCTAGAAGAACAGGAACATGTGAAGGGTCATGATCGCCTACGACCTCAAGGGACACTGAACAGAAAATAAGATTCTTTTCGTACGTTTTAACTTTAATATGATTCTCCAAACTATATTTCCATAACCCAGAAATTTAAATTGTTTCTTTCTGATCCTAAACACCTTCTTCGTTGCTAACATATCCAGTTCGTAGTTTTCTTAGTATCCTTTTACAGAACCAAATCTGTTTTGTCAAATCACCTATTCATCTGGGAGGTAATTGTCCAGCATTCACTGCTATATAGGTGAATTGATATATCTTGATTTCAGCGCACTTTTCCGTTTCAAAGGGATTTTCCTTTTTCATAATACCTAATTTAGTTTCTGGAAGGCATAACTCGCCATTCCAGTGTGTCTTCAGATTTATATCCGACATTTTTTATCTTTTGTTATACTGGGTTGGTGCATAATTATCAGGCGTTTTTGTTAGAGTTATTTGTTAATAAAAAAACTGCTTTGTTTACTACTACTGTTAATAAAAATATTTTATTTTCAGGTTATAAAAATGCGGGTTGATAGTAATACACTCTGAAGTAATCATTTAAAAATGTTATTGTTGAACTGTTTCTTTTTTCATAATAAATATTGTTTAAAAACGCCTGATAATTATGCACCAACCCACAAACACTCGATTGATTTCGACAACTCCAATTTGTAATAGGAATTTTCAGCTGTCCCTTCTGAATATGGCCACACTATTTTTTTTTTTACAAACTGGTGTTCTATGTACCGTATCTCTTCAATACGTAGGCGATCACAGCTCTCCACAACTTCTTGCTCCTTGTAGCTCCAAGTCAGGTTTATGTTTTTGCTATCTCTCCTAATCCCTGTTATGACAAACATTTACAGAAGTTCGTTAGTTAGGTTATTTACTGCTTTCCTCTGTCCCTCTTGTCTTCATTATGTCCTGTGAGTGTTAAATTCTCCAAGCATTCTTATGTATCCGAGAAAATTCAAATGTCTCTTTCTGATTCAGGGTATAAGCATCCCTTTCGTTGGTATTTTTCTAAAAATCTTACTTATTCTAAGACTGTTCCCACCGCCACCTTAGAAATAATTTTTTTTTATCAGTACGTTACGAAGATACGGACTTCCGATAGAGGAGGGTGTTATTTCTTAACAAAAACAAAAACTAAGCTGTGCAATGATATTACAGATATTCTTTATCGTAGTTCATTTTTCGAAAAGCTTTAATCTGAACATCAGAAGCATGAGAGTTGAACAAATTCCAATCTTTACGTACACAAATTAAGAGCGGGTTCACTTGTGAAACAGACCATGACCTGATATTATAAAGAAGTGTGACATGAAAATAACTGAAGTGGGAGAGAAAAAAAATCATTAAAAAAACAACTTTATAAATATTAAATTGTGCAATTCCAGTCAGTTTTTGAAATCAAAATACATGGAATTTGTGAGCTGCGTCCAATTGCAAGAGCGTGCTTAGAATTCTGGAACGAAACGCAAGACCGACTCAAATAATAACCCCTGCGCTACTGTGCAACAGAGAAAAAGAAACCAAACGCCAAAGACTAATGAACTCTGTTTAATGGCAAAGAAACTGTATTCAAATCAGAATTCTGAAACGAAGTTACAGAACTGAAAATTACGGAATTAATCGCGATGCATCAGCGACATAAAAGTCGATTCAAAGGATCCAGTCGAAGAGAGAAAATTAAGCCAGCAACAAATTTCGACAGGAATTTTTACAATATAAAGAAAAACTCAATTAACAGCAATTATGAAAAATACTCGTTATCACGTATACCATAAATATTCTTTTTCTATAAGCCATGTCCTCACCAGTATGGAGGTGATCATGACTCCGTAATTTCTCTATACTTTGAAGCTGTTAGCAAGAGTTCTTTTTTTTAGTATCCATTTCACTCCCTATTTTGTCATCCATTTACATAAGCTTATTAGGCGAGTTACTCGCCGATGTTCCCTTTTCCTCTCGGTATATCTTGTGGTGTCAAATTTTCCAGACCTCCTCTTTTCATTAAATGTCCCAGAAATTTCAGAATTTCTTTCAGATTCTAGGTGCGTTTTTAGTTCCCAATTTTCTTTATACAGAAGTCGATGCGCCGCTAAGCAAAACAACCAAACCAATTTTCTTTATTTAGTCCATCGGGATAAATTGTTCTAGTTCCTCGTGCCATGCTTTTCCTGGGTGTTTCAGTTTTTCCCCACCTTTATTAACTCAACTCTGCGGGTTTTGTTCACCTCTGCTGTGCCATGTATTGAATTCTTTGGGCCAAGTCATTGAATTACTTCAACCAAAGATTTTATCCCTGGGAACACCACTGACTTTTCAAATTCCGTTCATATCAGTACAATATACGATTCAGTTAAGCAAAAAAAAAAGAAAAATTTTAAAAAAGCACCATGAACAAACGTCTTGTTCAATTCAAAGTGGCAATGTGCAACAGAGTAAAAATGGACAGTGAACATGATTACTGAAACCGCTGGAAATCTTTAAAGGACTTATGCCAAATATTCACAGATGTATTTACGATGCTACTCTCATCCCTTCTGCCTACACAGTAAATACAAAACATTATAAAATACCTTGGTTTATGGATCATTTATAGGTTTAGTTTGATTATTTTGTTTTACGGCCTATCAACCTCATTGGATTATTTAATGCCGACAAGATTTTTAGAATAAATTCGTATGAATAAAATATATTCTTTGTAAGTTTGTAGATCAGGTTTCATTAACGCATTTTTGTAAAGTGGGTTTTTGCCGAGAGTCAAGTGCTGGGAATTTTTTTTCAAAGATGTATTGCTGGTGTTTTTACTATAAAAAATCTATTTTTCTACTTTCATAGTGTTTTGACCCAAGTTTGGTTGTTAACTATTTGCCGATAGCTGGGGCCCTCTACCCCGGATCAGGTTGGATATGGGAACAACAGCAATTAAGAGGTGGTTTAGGCTCCTCAAAACTTCCCGATCATTTTTTTTTTTAAAATAGGATCCTCTCGTAATTACGGACAAATCTCTTACTCTCCTTATTAAAGGAAGAAAGCAAATCATCTCTTGATGCATATTCATTTTATACAGAGTACCTTCGACAATAGAACCTTGTTTTTTCTTCCTTCTTTTAATAAAGATACTAAGAAATTTGTCTCTAATTACGAAAGGATCCTATTAAAATAAGTAAACAAAACTTGTCTAAATTATTTAATAAGAGTCATCTTAATGAAAAGATGCTGCCAAACTATATATATATAAGTTCAGACGATCCTTAAAAATCCATTCGGTTATAATTTATTTCATGAATATACAAAGTTATATTCATCTCTTCAGACAGACGTTTTCTTCATAAATGGAGTCAATACGGTCTGAAGAGATGAATATAACTTTGTATATTCATGAAATAAATTATAACCGAATGGATTCTTAAGGATCGTCTGGACTCGTTATTATATTGCTCTGTTCTTACATTGAGCTCTCTTTGGGTTAATATCCTCCTTTGAATTATCCGTACTAATTATAAAATTATATATATATATATATATATATATATCACCTGTGATATTTTAATAACTGGTGATATCATAGGGAGGATTTGTTAAATAGGTCAACTTAAAGTCTATTGGTTTGAGAAAAAAATCTAAAAACAAACTATAGAGGTGCGTTATTGAGGCGTCGAAATGTGAACCTTTTATAAACAATTTGGTTAAGTGCTTTCATGAATGATGTATAATTTTCTGAGAAAGACTTATATGTTTTTGGTTAGCGTACATATAATTTCACTAGATTTATCCTTTCCAGTTTGTAATGTATGTAAAAATAGGTGGGGATTAGCTAGAAAAGAGAAATCTTAGAATATCGACGTTCAATCTAATAAACAAAACGAAATCTTTTGCAGAAATAAAATAAGCTTAATTCCACTGTCGGGCTTGAGAATGATTGTAAATCGCATAATTTTTAAACCCATTATATTTCTCTGATTTATTTTATTACATTTTTTTTTACTCTATAAACTAATTATTCATATTTTTTATTTTGCAGCATAGTAATTATTTTGTGCATAATTTCAATAAAATCGGATTATCTTTGTGACGCTTATGTGCATCCTTAGCGTAAAAAGTCTATGCATGATTTTTCTAAACACATGTCAATATGCTAGATTAACGAGTCGACAACCTTTACGCGTTGCTTATTTCATTTAAATTATATGCTTTGTCACGTGGAAGCCTTGAGGGCTCGGTATTATTGACTTATTTTTGCTTTGTGTAGTATGTTCCTCAGTAGAAGTCCGACAGTTTCTCAACAATATCAGGCACTTTTTCGATATGCCTGTCAACTTTTACTGATGTTTGTTTTTTTCTTTCCTCAAATAATGGTGGTTTTACGGTATTTTCATCATCGTCCTGATGGTCATTTTTTTTTCTCCTCGGTGAGTTTCAATAGCGTGGGTATGATATGTATGCATCAACTACACTTATAAAATCTTGAACCTGCCAAAGGAATATAAATCTCCATTTTCCCATATAACTGTTGCTGACTGGTTGATGATTGCGTGAGAACGCGTGAAACTTAGTTGTGGTCGGCCACTTTTCACAGCGAATTTATTTAGAAATATTAAAGTAATGTCAGTCAATATTGCATTGAGCTTACTTTCTCTGGTGAGCATCTCCAGCAGACTCCCTTATTTTATTTCAGTTATATGCTATGTCATGGATACTTTAAGAGCCTGGGATTGTTGAACACTGTTTTGCTTTTAATTTTTAGCAGTGTTCCCATGATGTTGAGTACTTTCTCAGTTCGACTGTGAACTTTTCTGCTGTTTGGA
>OZ038491.1:60477423-60487423 GCA_964036315.1 Acanthosepion esculentum
TTCGGACTATTGTCCTCATCTTTGTCGCCATATTTACTACAACGTTGCGGACGTTGTAAGCTCCGGCCTTCTTCAGTTGTTTGGACACATGGCACAGTGAATAAAGGCGTTGGTTAGAGCCAGTGACAAGACCCAAAGAGTATGAGTTCAATACCTGGTTAAGGCGGTGGAGAACTTGGAGAGGGAATTAAGCAGGAGATAACTGATAGCTGACATCCATTAGATATGACACGTGGAACTATAACAGTCTACCCCAGTGAATGAAATAAAGGGTTCAGTTCGACATTCCAACCCCCTGATGAAGGCCGAAACGTACAACGGCCAAAACGTAATAAATATGGCGATAAAGATGAGGACAATAGTCCGAATAATGTAAATAGTGCACATAATACCTCATCTCAGAAATATAGACAGACACTGCTTATCAGTTGAGTGAGTGACAAAAAAAAAAAAGAAAAAAAAACACAAAACAAAAGAAACTTCTTACACCAAGGATGAACTGAAGGCAAGTATTATGGCAGTATTCAGCAACTTAAACAAGGAGACCGTCCAGATGAGTTGCAGGAGATTCTGAAGTCGGACGGGGGCTGTGGTTAAAGCCAATGACAATTTTATTGAATAAATTTACTCTTTCGTATTTCAAAATATTTTTCTGTAATTTTGGTAAATATATATTTTAAAATGAAGCGTCTGGTTATCAAAGTCAAATTACTGTTTTTAAACAAGCCAGACGCTTATTCTGTACCTAAATGCTATAGCACGTCTAGCTATATGACGGTTCCGTGTAGGATACAGATTCAATTCCTGTCGAAGATATATTTTCGATGAAATTTCTCGTACATTCAAGCCGGTAAATGTAGTTAATACTCTTTATTATAAACAGAGCATTTACTTAAATGTTTGTATCTATAGAAATAACGTATAAACAGAAAATATATTAAATTAATTGTCGAACTCCGTCCACTATATATATATATATATATATATATATATATATATATATATATATATATATATATATATATTAGTAGAGTAGATAAGTTGGTCAATAAAATTGTGTGCGAAACTTAATGTGAAAATAACCTCATATTTAAAAATTGTGATTGGTGGTAGGAGAGTGAGATGTTGAACAAAGGGGAAAAAATTGTGTGGTAGAACCAGGAGTGCGGGCAGTATTTGTGTTGAAAGATTTTATTTTTTGTCAGTAAGGATCAGTGTGGGAACATAGCTAGATTGTCACTAAAAGTAAAATAAAAGAAAAAAAGAGAGCAAGGAAAAGAAATAGTACAAAAAAGGGGTAAAAAATTATTTTAGGAAAATCATTGTTAAACAATAGGTAGTATATATATATATATATATATATATATATATATATATATATATATCCACACACACAGGAAGAGCGATCACTATAAATTTATACAGAGTAATAAGCATTGCTTGGTGAGAATTTTAGCCTTCGATAACATCTTCAGACTACACTGTCTAACATATGCTGTGGCCTTATATATACTGAGTAGGGGCATCCTGAGGCGGTGTAATGGTTAGCAAGCTTGTCTTGCTAGAACAGTTACGCCTGAGTAGCGAGTTCGATTCTTACTAGGTGCCCCATACTTTCGGCCTTGTGCCATATATAAGCTACGCTTAGAAAATCACTATATATTGAGTAGAAAACGTATGTAGATATTGTGGTTGACTCCAACACAACTTCGCCGGATTTACCAAGAAGTCGTTAGTGAGCGCCGTTAAGCAGCTGTAAAACTGCACACTTTATTTGCCGCTCAGCATGTTGTAGAATCCACATCCACGGGACCTTGTTCTCCAGCATAGGCATATCTAGTGACTGAACGAAAATGTGGACAATAATCAGGGTGTCATGTCACACCAAGCAAGGCAAGAAAGCCACTAAGACGCAAGGAGCTACTGTGTGTGAAAGAATGAGAACTAGTACGGCTACTGAGATACCTCTAAACTTACATTTACTATAATGATTCCGTAAATAATTTCTGAATGTTGAGGCTGAGGATTTACATACATTACGACCAATATCCTCATCTTTAATTTTGCCATCACAACGTATAGGTCATTGTACCCTCTGACCTTCTTCAGGTGTGTATCTATCTGGGTCACCTTCGCGGAATTTCTACCCGAACACTAATCTATGAGCAGCAAACATCTGAAGATGAGCAGAATTCTCAGCAGTCGAAACGTTATGCTAATAACGACAAAGTTGAAGATAGTAGCCTGAATGTTAATAATGATGATGTCATATCAAGAAGTCTGACAATTTCATATTGTTTTGTCTCTGATATTAGTATTTTCCAGTAAATCAGGTGCAAAGACAAGTAAAGGGGTCATAGTGGAAAATAGATTTTCGTTGTGTAAAATAAATGTGTTATTATTATAACGCTACGGACTTATCGATTCATATATGTCAGGTTACGAGTAATACCGAAAGCATACCAAGCAAGCAAGCAGGGGATGGGGTTATCGACTTACTTCGGGGTCAAGAGTTATTTTCTGACGAGGTTCCAAAATGATTATGGTCTTGTACCAAAACTAAAAGTAAATCACAACGGAAAATAAGAAAAAAAACAAACTTATATTATGTTTAGACTCTAGCTAAATATCGCAAATCTAATATTAAAGATAGCCGAATTTCTCTATTTTTGCCTTGGTGTCAGAGCCGCTCCCACAGCCCGGGTGTCATTGGCGCTTCCACTGTTTCAAATTGGTTTGAGAATTAATGTCATTATAAATTTGCTCGTTCTAATTATAGACCAGAACATATTTCTTATTGGCTAAAAAAATAAACAACAGCATTAAATAATGATAGTATTCTCCAATCAATATTACTCAATAATTTGAAAAAAAAATTAACACCGGCGTATCAAATTAGAATTTTTGAAGTTAAGAATTTCTTTGAAAATCCCATTCTACTTAATTTTTAACACAACTAGAATTTTTGTCAGTGTCAGAGAGGAATACAAGCGTTACTGGAAGAAGGATCACACACACACTATATATATATATATATATATATATATATATATATATATATATATATATATATATACATACACACGTGTGTGTGTGTGTGTGTGTGTGTGTGTCCAGTAAGAGGAGAACGGATATAGTACAATTCCAACGTTCATACATTAATTTAAAATACTCAATACAGAGTAGAGCAATATTATTTATTTTAGGATATTAAAACATGTAAAAATCGCTACACAATTGTAGCCGTGATTCAACGTATACCACTGGGTCTCCTCGGCCGATTGTAAATTACTAAGTCGCTAGTAATTTACACTCACCTGAGGAGACATAACGGTATGTGTTGAAACGGGAATGCGACTGTGTAGCGATTTTTACATGTTTTTATATATATATATATATATATATAACTAAATGATTAATGATTGAAATATTAGCAAGAAAAATTTTCATTGGCCAAGATTGAAATCAACCCTGACTGACAGATAGCAATTCTATGGATACTAACATGATAATGTATGTGTGTGCATGTATATGCATGATCTACTGATATACGTATACATAACTAGTGGCAAAGACAGACAAGAGAAAGAACGAGATTGTTCGTTCCTTATGCCCGATTCAAATGTGCAGATCTTCGCCCATGACTGATTTCATATATCCAGGCTAACCTTTGTTCGAAAGTTCAGCTTGTTCGCCGGCGTCAATACCGTTAGACGTCGAGTTTTCTGCTGGAATTTTTATTGCCATGTCACGAGGCGCGCCCATCACTATGAACACTTCTCTTCTGGGTACAATCCACGGCCGACTTCTGATCGATACCTGCGCATTTATTGACAGACTTGATCGGTACAATATCGATCTTGTTCTCTCCGACCTTCTGCCTTTGTACAGGTTATCATATCAATAGTCACTACAATATGCTCCGTTCATATTCGCCAGTGATTTCTCCGAACAGTATACTCGCTCCACTAGTCGCCATTATACGCTGTACGGCTACGTGCACGGTTGCATTCAGCTTCAGTTATTTTCAATTTCCAACTGCCGTGTAAACAGCATTTGCGATATTTACCCTGTTCTATTCGTTTACAAGGTTAGCGTTCGTAGAAAAAAGGTCCTTAACAATCAAAGGAACTGTCTATATTTCTGAGATGAGGTATTATGTACAGTATTTACATCAGTCGGACTATTGTCCTCATCTTTGTCGCCATATTTGTCACAACGTTTCGGCCGTTGTACGCTCCGGCCTTCTTCAGGTGGTTGGAATTTCGAACCGAACCCTTTATTTCGATCACTGGGGAACACCATTGGAAAATTCGTAAACTTAAGGAATCAGCACATATGCTAGGCCACAAAAATCTCCAGAGTCGGCCAAGCATAGAAATAAATACAATATGGGAACCAGTAATAAGGAGTGCCAGAGAACAGCAATGATGACAAAAAAATGACAATATGAGATCTGGTAAAAACATACAATGATAACAGCAAAATTGCAATACGAGTACTGGTAAAAAATGGTTGCTGAAAAATTAGGTTTATAATACTCAGAAATTCATACCCAGATGTCCTCAAGGACACATGGTACAGTGGATAAAGGCGTTGGTTAGATCCAGTGACAGACCCAAATGGTACCCAGTGCGAGTTCAATACCCGGTTCAGGCAGTGGAGAACTTTCAGAGGGAAAATTACCAGGAGATAACTGACATCCATCAAACATGGCTCATGGAACTAGAACAGTCTACCCCAGTGATCGAAATAAAGGGTTCCGTTCGAAATTCCAACCACCTGAAGAAGGCCGGAGCGTACAACGGCCGAAACGTTGTGACAAATATGGCGACAATAGTCCGACTAATGTAAATACTGAATCAAAGGAACACTAAAATGAAAATAAACAGATAATATGTCATGTAGGAATGATAATTGTTATATATGAATAAAGTGTCGCTGCTGACACTTGCGTTTGAACATAGATCACCAGTGAGCAAACACAGGCAATCCCATTATTGAATTAACGTAGAGGAAACGCATATATGGGACGTAGCGTGTGTCTAATTGATCTGTATTTCTAGTCTATCCTCTATTAATATTCGGATCACCATTTCTACTCTATCCTCTATTACTATACGGACCGCTATTCTCTACACTATTTCTCTATTCAGATCACTATACGGTGGTTAATATTCGAGCGAATATTATTGAGCAAGTACTATTATTGTGAGTGATATTCGAAGACGTCTGACACCAGTATTGTTCAACGGCGTTACTATAGTTGTATCTGCGATTACAAAGTCTCTATTACAATGAGCATTATGAAAGTGACAACGAGTATTCGCTGACATCCCAAAAGTAATATTAGCTGTTTCCTTTTAAGGATACATTTAGCATTCATTGACAGGGCAGCAAGTACTGCTCTCATTTGAAATGTATAAAATATCTCTTAAAACAATTTTTCAGGAAAACAGGTTTCTCAAGTCGAGAAGCTGTTATAACTCTTTACAGTAATGATGGGGTTTTCCTTCTTAGCTTTTATTTCAAGTCGTGTGGAATGTCAACATGTCATTTTCTTTTCGAGTTATATGTGATATAAATTTTAGTTACGGTTGTTGTTTGAAATTCTCAACGTGGTTACTGTTATCTGGCACTGTTCTTTGTGATTGTCTAACCCGAGACCTCATTCCTCGAAGAAGGATTGTCTTCGCCGTGCACATAGTCGCTCAAAGCTATTTTTAGCCTTTAATCTGCTAAAATGGTTGTATACAGCTGACAGTTTACATATTTCTGAACAGGTCTAGATTGATGCATTACATCCATATGAAAGCCTATCTGACGAGGCTGTTTAAGCACACAACTAGTTTTTTTTTTTTAGGTTAATTTGCTTTTGTAGCAATTTGCAATGTTGGGTGAAACTAATTAGCAGAACTTGCAGATTAAGTTCTGCCATTTTCCTACGAAATAATCTAAGAAAAGAAAAACATTGTGCGCGTGCTTAAATTAGGGATATGATTTTCCCCTAAGGTGCATATGTTTTTCCGATAGTGAAACTATAAAACACCATGTACGTACAAAAGCTACCAGTACCCTCTTTTTGAAAATTTAGGAATGGTTTCTTTTAAATGTCAACTCTTCGGAACGTAAGTCATCACGGCTCTCCACAAGTTCCTTTTTTTTTCTTTACTTTAAATATCTACGAACATTTATGATTTCCTGGCAAAGACAGTAACGTTGTTTTCACTCAGCACTCTCCATTTCTACTCAAAACTTTGACGACCCCAACTCAGAGGTAGGGTGATTTTGAAACCTGTGAGTGTAAAAGTATGACACATTATGATTATTTTACTTTTTAATACCGGGAAAGGAAAAAAAACTGCAAAAAATGGTCAGAGCCGGTGCAACAGAGGAACTTTGCCCATTCAGGGAGAGAATGGCGAGTTGAGCGACCTCTTGACACCCCTTCTCTTGGTTTTTCTCATATGAAGAAACTGTGCCTACTACCATATACCCTGACTACCAGTAATAAGATAATGCAAGGAAATTGTCTGGCGTTGATTTGCTATGCGATGCAACGTTGGGGTTCCTACTGAGAAATTACAATAGACGATTAGTTCCCGGAGATGACACACAACGCAGCACAAGATAAAAATGACCCTGTTGGATAATGATTATACGCAAAAAAAGCTGCGTAGACATCTTTTTTTTTCCAATTATCTAATGAAATTATCGCTAGAAACAAAGATTATATATATATTTCGTATCCCTCATTTTTTTTTCTTCCCTCGTATGTTTGCAAGCTGTCACTTCGTTTTAAAGAGTTTTATCCGCTCTTCGAAATGGCGTAAAAAGAAAAAAAAGCAATTACTTAGTATTTATATAGATTTTTTGCTCTATCAGACACGAAATACCTTTTTTTACGACTACCTACCTCTACGACAAATTAGCTCCTGTGGAAGACTTGAAACACTTCAGTAAGCTAGACTGCTTCGTTTGAAGACATTTTTTTTTCTGTTACAGGTTGATCAGCACTCATCCGGCATCATTGGGAAGTATCACGTGATTTTGTCTCATTAGTTATGGCTACGTTAGAATACACTTAATAACTTCATACTATCTTTAAAACAGCATGTTGATTAGTAAAGTAAAAATAAAATGTATCAAGTGAAATTTTAGTTTTGTTGACATTATTCACCTCATATACATCTCTTTCAAGCATTTCCAAAGAATGTGGGCGTTTTTTTTATTCTGTTTCTTCATGTTATGAATTGTAAACGAGCCACGGCTGTCTAATATACACTAATGTCACAGACACGGCACGATCAAATCCTCTTTTCATTTCTACGTTACATATTAAGGACAATGTACGCTTGTTTGTGCTTAGGGCCAGAAGAAGCACTTTTTGTACTCATTAGAGCCAAGAGTAAAACATGATCAGATTTTTGTTATGACTTCATCCCAAGCAAAGCAACAAAGACGCGGGAGCTTAGTGAGTGAAAGGATATAGGAGTGAAAGGATATAAGAAAAACATTAAGAAACGACAGCAATGAATAAGCATAAATTACGACGATAACGATTACATTTAAGATGAAGCTTGGCCGGAAAGCAAGGAACCGGAAGAGAGTTCCACAAGCGAGAAGTGCGAGAAAAGAAACTGTTAGCGTAGAACTTGCGGTTACATCGAGCCAGTCAAATTGTAAAAATGAAGGGATCATGACGCCAATCTAGTCAGTCAGTTATGTGTTATACGTGATACACGCTTAGGCGATCATGTATCTTTCGCTACATGACTGACGAGGCAGATTTTTTTTTCCCGCAGTAGGTTGCCATTTCTTTCTGCGGTAGACCAGTTGCCATCCAATGCTATAGAACACGGTCTCTCCTGCTACTTACCGATAGATGGGAGGGGGGAAGAAAAGGATTCATTTTTCAAGGTATTAGCACGTAAGTGAATGTAATGGATTCGACTGGGATTCGAACTCGGTAACCATTACTCCACCGCGCCAATCTAGTATTGCGTTTCAATTGCTAGCGTCCAGGTACGATTAAAGAAAGTTCGTCAGAACAAGTCACATGAAAATATTGACAGAAAAATTACGGGTCAGCTATATGACGACAGTGTGAAAATGACTAACGGCAAAGTGCCAGTTCAGGACCAACGGCATCGCTGATTCTTCCTTGTATTTTATCAAGGATCTCTAAATATACAACAGGAGCACCAGATCATGTGTGGCACCAATATATAGATAAATGGTTGACGTGTAAATATGTAACGTTGATCCGGGCGAAAAAAAAAAATAGTTGTCTAACACGATACAGAGAACGAACTTTTCTAGTAATAATTGATTCGATATAATCTTTCCATTTGATTTCAGCGGAAGACGTTAACCCGGGAAGGCGTAACGAGTCAATCTCCTGCAGATAAGCATTAGCCATGCTGGTGGAACGCAGAAAGGTGTCTCTCAGACGATAATAGAGAGCGGTTTCGTTTTATAGACTTTAAAATTAACATGGTTATGATAAAAAAAAATTAAGGAAGACAAGCAGAAACGCCTTCCTAGTTATTTTTTTTTTTTAATGATCACAAACAGCTGATGCAGCTACCGAAAAGTATTGACATTCCCTGTGGTGACGGGGAAAGTTGGAAATTGCTCTCGTGAAAATTAATGCTGTATTATTGATCATCGGATTCGTGATTGCCAACCTGCATACATTTCATGGCCGACATTCGAAACATCTTCCAAACTTGCCGACAACTTATGCGACCTTTAAATATTAAAGAATACTTTTATAAAAGTCCAGAACAAGAATTAAAAGTTTGAGATGCAGTTTTTGGATGAACATCCGTACGAATTGAAATACAGGGTGTCCATAAAGTTCGTGTGCACTTCAAAAAATTTATAACTTTATTTCTATTTGCGATAGAAATAATCTGTAAAAAATGTTATAAAGTTTAATGCACCTAGTTTTAAGTATAGCTAAAATAATTAATGTGATTTCAGGCATTACTGTAAATCAGTTGGCAAATGTTTTCTGTGAAATGCAAAATCGCATTACCCATTGTATTGCTAATGATGGAGGACATGTGGAAACTTAAATAAAATTTCAATAAAACCTTAAAAAATATAGATTTACTTCTTTCTAATCCTTTTTACAAATTATTTCTATCGCAAACACAAAGTTATAAATTTTTAAAAGTGCACACGGACTTTATGGACACCCTTTATATCTAAAAATACTCTTTTTAGGAGTCAGTCAGTCAAGTGCTATATGTGATATACGCTTTGGGGAACATGTCCCTTTCGATCTATGACTCGGCAGAAGATTTTCCCGCATTAGGTTACCATTTATTTCTGCGGTCGGCTGGTTGCGAACCCAGTCAGTCCTGCTATTCAACCCGTAGCTGGAAGGAGAAGAGATGGATTCATACCTTTTCCAAGGGTATTTGTGCGTAATGTAACGAACTCGATTGGAATTCGAACTCAGTATTTATCCAAGTCCTCCCCACAAATACTATTATATTGGATGTGTAAAGTTGATCTCAAAAATCAGTGGGATCCACAGACGTAGTGATTGAGGAGTAACGGTTTTCGGGTAACTAAACTGATCACATTAGTATCTATGTTGAAATAAGAAAATATTCGTTGATTAATATTTGGCGAGTTAAATGGAAGGAAAGTTGCCCGATGAGAAGGTGAGTCATTTTTACAAAAATCGGTCACAAATGACCTTGGAAGAAAAATGCGGCCTTAATCCACACCGCGTCTTTTTCTAAGCGTTCTCAGAATTTCGAAAATCTGTTCAGATTTTTATCTGAAATTGGTTTATCTTCCTCTTGCGTTCCCTACCGCGATTAATGCTGTTATGCACCGATTTTGCTAGGAAGCGACATCGAAATAGAAGAATGACAGCATGGAAAAACGAATCCGCGAAACGGGCTCAAATTTTAATTAAGTTTTTTTTTTTTTTTTTATAACTTTTTTTTTATCAAATGAGAAACAAAATCGACACGAC
>OZ038491.1:60492423-60512423 GCA_964036315.1 Acanthosepion esculentum
ATCCTGATTTTCTAAGCGTAGTAGAGGCACGGTGGCGTAATGGATAGCAGCTCGGATTGAGGAATCGGAGATCCAAGTTCGAATTCCAGTCGAACCCATTACATTCACTTACGTGCTAATACCCTTGGGAAAGGTACGAATCCTCTTCTTTCCATCGGCTCACGTAAATAGCAGAACAGACTGGGTTCTATAGCCTTGGATGGCAACTGGTCTACCAGAAAGAAATGGAAAAAATATGCCTCGTCAGTCATGCATCCAAAGAATGGCACATAACTGAGTTCAGATGTGGCAAAAGGCGGAAAGTTTGAGGGCACCCAGGGGAGGATCGTACTCACTTTTGAGTCGTAATTGATCTAGCGAGACAAGCTGGCTTACTATTACACCGCGTCAAGGTACACGCCTAGCCAGCTAATATGGAAACTTTTGCCAGAGTTGTAAACACTTCGTATTCTGATTAGGGAACACGTGGCGTCGCGATGACGTTATTGTCATGTCGTAATCAACTATCTTCGTTACCCAGAATTGACCGCCCATCCCAAACGTTGTCACAAAATTATACTACCGTTGCGAAGTGTGCTAGCTGAAAAGTTCCACGTTAGTCAATTGTGGCATCAGAATACTTTTTCTTCATTTACGTATAGAAGGTGTAACATAACGTGTTTTTTTTAAAATTGAGAATCACTTATTAAGATGAAGAAAGCTAATATCTGGAATCTATTATTCACTTTCTTCAAGACAATGTGACAAGGCAACGTATTTGCAACGGTACAAGCACACGTTGTGAGAAGTTTAAATAAAACTTATGCAATCCCTATGTCAATTTGCAAAAACCCTGTAGTAACGAAATTTTGTTTTACAGAGATATGTGAATTGACATACCTGTTTTAGTCAGTTCTTGACCATTTTCACAAATTCCAATCCTTTCGGCTGGTTTAGAAGATGTCCGCAGCCTCCCCATATTCAACTCGTAGAAACAGTTTACAAACACCCCCCAAGCCCATATCATGAAAAGGCCACATCCTCGACAAATCGACCACGGTGAGATTTGGATGTTAAAATGTTCTAAACACGTACCCGGGTAAGAGCCTAGTACATATGTAAACGAATATTTACCTATTCCCGAGCTAATTAAATGCTTGTATCGTTTTAAAAAAACCCCTAAAAAACAATTAATTTATTTTTAAATAACCCACTCTGGATTGACGAGTAAAAATAAATCAATACAACATAATTCACTTTTTTGCGGTTAAAATATGCATCGCAAATTGTACATATCCTCGGTTATCGAGGAAGGAAATCTGCCCGTTACTAATCTGTACATTCCTGTTCGTTTGCTATCACGTAACTACCCCGAGTTAAGTTACCACGCAAAGCATCAGGTGTGTACGTGACTTGGTCTGCCTTTGTCACTCGCTAAGTGAGGATCGTCCCGAGAATTGGTTCGAAAACTTTCGTTTTAAATAGTGCTTTGCATTTTTTAAAGTTTAGTCTTACACGGGTTCAAAGAAAATTCCAAATGTGTCTTTGGGGAAGTCTCTCGGCTTGAATGTGAGTGGGGAAGATTTGGAGGAGTGAGTAGGGGATCACAAGGAAACGCTGACCCCAATAAACAACTCCAAGACAGTCAGATGGAGCAGCAACAAACAGCAGCTCAGAAATAGCTAGAGAAATTACTACTGCAAACAGAGGTACGGCAATTTGTTAAAACTACAAAAGACAAATTTCTCCATTTCTCAAGTTTGTATTCATTTTTTTTTGGTGGGCACACACACACACACACACATATATATATTATATATATATATATATATATATATATATATTAAATCAGCTAATTTATAATATTAAAGCTCTGTAAATTTACATTGAGCACTATTGTGTAAAAATAAAAATATCACATCGGATTATATATCTTACTGTTCTTTTTATATATATATATATATATATATATATATATATATATATATATATAGTGTGTGTGTGTGTGTGTGTGTGTGTGTGTGTGTATATATATATATATTTTCTCTACAATCAACGAGCAGTCAAATGTCTACACTTGTCGTTCGATTGTATGTGGATTTCCCCTCCATCCATTAAACTTTTTCTTGATATTCCTATGGCACTACATCTAAGTTTGCTAAGATATCTTTATTTCTGAACAGACTGTCGGTGCCTGAATCCGATCGTTTACTTTCGTAATATGCTGTGTCATTCGCTAGATGGAGGTCGATCATTATTTCAACCAATAACATTTACGTAAAAGTGAAATATTTTATACTCACGCTGTCTGTCCAGACTTCTACAAATTGTAAATGCATTTAAAAAGGACCCTATACTTTTATACACCTGTTATCAATGATCATACCAGAAGCTGAAAGCAAAGTCTCTGAATAGCACTTCATAAATACCAAATCCTCAAAGAGAAAGACTTCCTCATCTTCTGAAAGAAATTTCCTCCAAGGAGGAAGCTAATAGAATTTCATCGGGTACATCATTCTAAAGATTCCACTTTTGGCAAAGATAGAAAAATGGTTGCTCAAAATACTGAAATGATATGAAAAGAAACATTAGGAGAAAATGCACTCTGAACGCTGCCTTAAAACATGCCAACATAAATTTACTCTCCGATAGAATAAGAAAAAAAAATCTATGTAGGATACAAAATAGCTTTACAGATATATATCCACGAAGTAATTTCGAGCGAAATATTTATATTAAACATTTTATACTCAGTGTCACTGATCTATTTAAATGTTTTAAGACTATAGCTTAAGTCATCACAAATGATAGTGTCCTACATACAATTGTCACGTCTTTTATCGAACTGTTTTTTTTTTCTCGACAATTTTATATGCTTGAAACGTAAACGTCTATTTCTGTCTCTAGGTTTGACACGATTCTCTTTTTCCTTTCTAGCTATCCGAATCCTTTCTTTCCGAAGCATATCCAAATCTATCTCGTAGTCATTATTTTTCCCCGCTACGCTCAAACTATTTCGGCTTTCGATCGTCGTAACATTCTTGTTAACACTCGCGTCTCTCGAAAGTGGACTTTTTTCCCCCCCTCCCCTACGACTGCTGCATTTTGCATTATTCATTGCTGTCAATGTTATTCTCCAATGATTTTAAAACGTAAGCCTCCCAGCAGGTGGAGTGGAGGAGGAGGAGGTACCGTGAAAGATCAAAGTGAGTTTTAGAATTTGGGGCGAAAAGCGCGCTCTCTAAAACATGAAATTGGTGCACTCAGATTTTCGCAAGCAAACCGGATATGTTGATGTCAAAAAGCATCGGGCGGGTTTTAATATCTCTTCTCCTTCATGCGACAGCGGAATACACACGTATTATACTTTATACGAACTACACTACATAGATTGTTGCTAATAGGTTCACATTTGTGTAAGAAAGTCTCACGGAAAACCATATATATATATATATTATACACACATACATTAATATTACGGACATGTACCACAAAACTGTAGACATATATATATATATATATATATATAGACGTTTATGCGAATTTATTGTAAAGTTCATGATCCATGTATGATTGTTAAATTGTATTCTAATTATCAATATATATATATATATTGACGTTTATGCAAATTTATTGTAAAGTTCATGATCCATGTATGATTGTTAAATTGTATTCTAATTATCAATATATATATATATATATATATATATATATATATATATATATATATATTGACGTTTATGCGAATTTATTGTAAAGTTCATGATCCGTGTATGATTGTTAAATTGTATTCTAATTATCAATATATATATATATATATATATATATATGTTGACGTTTATGCGAATTTATTGTAAAGTTCATGATCCATGTATGATTGTTAAATTGTATTCTAATTATCAATATATATATATATATATATATATATATATATATATATATTGACGTTTATGCGAATTTATTGTAAAGTTCATGATCCATGTATGATTGTTAAATTGTATTCTAATTATCAATATATATATATATATATATATATTGACGTTTATGCGAATTTATTGTAAAGTTCATGATCCATGTATGATTGTTAAATTGTATTCTAATTATCAATATATATATATATATATATATATATTGACGTTTATGCGAATTTATTGTAAAGTTCATGATCCATGTATGATTGTTAAATTGTATTCTAATTATCAATATATATATATATATATTGACGTTTATGCGAATTTATTGTAAAGTTCATGATCCATGTATGATTGTTAAATTGTATTCTAATTATCAATATATATATATATATATATATATATATATATATATGACGTTTATGCGAATTTATTGTAAAGTTCATGATCCATGTATGATTGTTAAATTGTATTCTATCAATATATATATATATATTGACGTTTATGCGAATTTATTGTAAAGCTCATGATCCATGTATGATTGTTAAATTGTATTCTATCAATATATATATATATATATATATATATATATATATATATATATATATATATATTGACGTTTATGCGAATTTATTGTAAAGTTCATGATCCATGTATGATTGTTAAATTGTATTCTATCAATATATATATATATATATATTGACGTTTATGCGAATTTATTGTAAAGCTCATGATCCATGTATGATTGTTAAATTGTATTCTATCAATATATATATATATATATATATATTGACGTTTATGCGAATTTATTGTAAAGTTCATGATCCATGTATGATTGTTAAATTGTATTCTATCAATATATATATATATATATATATATATATATTGACGTTTATGCGAATTTATTGTAAAGTTCATGATCCATGTATGATTGTTAAATTGTATTCTATCAATATATATATATATATATATATTGACGTTTATGCGAATTTATTGTAAAGTTCATGATCCATGTATGATTGTTAAATTGTATTCTAATTATCAATATATATATATATATATATATATATTGACGTTTATGCGAATTTATTGTAAAGTTCATGATCCATGTATGATTGTTAAATTGTATTCTATCAATATATATATATATATATATATATATATTGACGTTTATGCGAATTTATTGTAAAGTTCATGATCCATGTATGATTGTTAAATTGTATTCTATCAATATATATATATATATATATATATTGACGTTTATGCGAATTTATTGTAAAGCTCATGATCCATGTATGATTGTTAAATTGTATTCTATCAATATATATATATATATATATATATATATATTGACGTTTATGCGAATTTATTGTAAAGTTCATGATCCATGTATGATTGTTAAATTGTATTCTATCAATATATATATATATATATATATATATATATTGACGTTTATGCGAATTTATTGTAAAGTTCATGATCCATGTATGATTGTTAAATTGTATTCTATCAATATATATATATATATATATATATATATATATTGACGTTTATGCGAATTTATTGTAAAGTTCATGATCCATGTATGATTGTTAAATTGTATTCTATCAATATATATATATATATATATATATATTGACGTTTATGCGAATTTATTGTAAAGTTCATGATCCATGTATGATTGTTAAATTGTATTCTATCAATATATATATATATATATATATATATATTGACGTTTATGCGAATTTCTTGTAAAGTTCATGATCCATGTATGATTGTTAAATTGTATTCTAATTATCAATATATATATATATATATATATATATATATATATATATATATATATATATATATTGACGTTTATGCGAATTTATTGTAAAGTTCATGATCCATGTATGATTGTTAAATTGTATTCTATCAATATATATATATATATATATATATATTGACGTTTATGCGAATTTATTGTAAAGTTCATGATCCATGTATGATTGTTAAATTGTATTCTATCAATATATATATATATATATATATTGACGTTTATGCGAATTTATTGTAAAGCTCATGATCCATGTATGATTGTTAAATTGTATTCTATCAATATATATATATATATATATATATATATTGACGTTTATGCGAATTTATTGTAAAGTTCATGATCCATGTATGATTGTTAAATTGTATTCTATCAATATATATATATATATATATTGACGTTTATGCGAATTTATTGTAAAGTTCATGATCCATGTATGATTGTTAAATTGTATTCTATCAATATATATATATATATATATTGACGTTTATGCGAATTTATTGTAAAGTTCATGATCCATGTATGATTGTTAAATTGTATTCTATCAATATATATATATATATATATATTGACGTTTATGCGAATTTATTGTAAAGTTCATGATCCATGTATGATTGTTAAATTGTATTCTATCAATATATATATATATATATATATATATATATATATTGACGTTTATGCGAATTTCTTGTAAAGTTCATGATCCATGTATGATTGTTAAATTGTATTCTAATTATCAATATATATATATATATATATATATATATATTGACGTTTATGCGAATTTCTTGTAAAGTTCATGATCCATGTATGATTGTTAAATTGTATTCTATCAATATATATATATATATATATATATATATATATTGACGTTTATGCGAATTTATTGTAAAGTTCATGATCCATGTATGATTGTTAAATTGTATTCTATCAATATATATATATATATATATATATATTGACGTTTATGCGAATTTATTGTAAAGTTCATGATCCATGTATGATTGTTAAATTGTATTCTATCAATATATATATATATATATATATATATTGACGTTTATGCGAATTTATTGTAAAGTTCATGATCCATGTATGATTGTTAAATTGTATTCTATCAATATATATATATATATATATATATATTGACGTTTATGCGAATTTATTGTAAAGTTCATGATCCATGTATGATTGTTAAATTGTATTCTATCAATATATATATATATATATATATATATATATATATATTGACGTTTATGCGAATTTATTGTAAAGTTCATGATCCATGTATGATTGTTAAATTGTATTCTATCAATATATATATATATATATATATATATATATATATTGACGTTTATGCGAATTTATTGTAAAGTTCATGATCCATGTATGATTGTTAAATTGTATTCTAATTATCAATATATATATATATATATATATATATATATATATATATATATTATGCACTTTTACATTAGAACATGTACCTATGTAATTGTAAAAAATCCCAGCCAGTGCCTGTTATCCAACAGGTGTTTAACAAAATCCTTAGTATATCGATGTTCTATTATACCGGTCGAAAATCCCAGGATTTCTGAACGCTTTTACGTCGGGAATACAATCAATGATTTCAAAAAGCGCATTTATGAGCATATCTCCTCTCTTAATAACGCAGCTAAACGAAACATGATTTCTAAGTTAGTTTTGTTAAGTATAATTAATATAACAATACCCACTATAAAACTGTACCTCTTGTTTCAACGTTAAAAATTAACGTTTCTTCCGGTGGGAAACCTGTGATGGTACTAAAATGTTTTATTCCGAAATACAGTTAACTTAGTACAACTTCAACTTGTGTCTTTGAGAAATATACCATAAATGGTAAAAAGGATTTATATATGGAGATATATGCAAGCTAAATGATTAATAAAAGCGAAAAAAAGAAGAGGAAGAAAACAAGAAAGGGAATAAAGGTTGAGACGAGTATTCAACATTATCTTATTTGTAAGGAGAGGAAAGTTGAGGATATAAGAGATAATATGTTTACATGATATAAAGCAATGCACTTCAGTTTAAGACAAAAAAAAGAGGAGGAAGGTGAGAGAAACAAAGCAACAAATTCAACCAATGAAATTCCGTCGAATCCGAGAATTCAAATTTAAATGGTAACGTAACGAGTTAGATTGTTTCTATGGCAAAACATCCTATGTTCAAAGATAATTATTCATGGTATGTAAAGGAGTAATACACTATTTAATAAAACAGACATTACAATATAAATTAGAATACAAAACAAGTTTTAAACCATCATATTGTTATATTAATTATACTTAACAAAACTAACTTTATATTATGAATTAGAAAGCGAAGTACATTTTAAACTCTTGTATTATTTATTATAAAGCATTATGAAAGACAAAAATATTCCTAACAATATAAACAAATAAATATTTAATTTTTTTTAAAAATAAATAGAAAGTGAAATCAAGATAGAAATTGAGGTAAAATAAAATTAATATTACAAGAAATTAAGTTGGAATTGAGAATAGATGTTATTGTCCATAGAAAGGTAAAAATGAATGATGAGAGATATAGATGAGCTTGGATCGAAACACGACCAATTTGACGCCAGTCTGAGTTTCTTCCCTTAAGCCACCAACACTCCCTTGATAGAAACTCCTAAATTAGCCTATTGTGCTTTACGAATGTGAACAAACGTGTAAATATTTTAAATTAGTATATTATGAATCATAAGTTATTATTAACCAGGTCAGGTAACAATAACCAAAATAAAATAATGGATAAATGATAAAAATGATAAATTAGAATATATTTAAGTTTAGAATTAAATTTGAAGTAAGATTAATATGAAATATATAATACAAGTAGGCTAGATTTACGGTGGCCACAATGTAATGTTTATAAACTTAACATAAGATTTGTTAGAAGGTTAGAAATTTCTTTAGCAAGATTGTAAAGTTAATTCTTTTGTATATTTACAATTTATTGCCGTTTCGTAACTGATTCAACAGATTGTTTTCATACGATTATTTAATTATTTGCATTTTCTCCAGTAGACAGAGAAAACATGGTTCGTTTAGAGACCTTGAAGTTCTAGCTAAATTTAGAATTTTCCATTTAACTTTGGCTGTTTTATTTTTGTCTTTTAATTTCCAAAAATACTTAGAAGGCGAAGTCATGTTTAGTTTAGCTGCATTATTAAAAGATGAGATGTGGTTATAAAAGCGCTTTTTGAAATCATTCATTGTACTCCCGACGTAAAAGCGTTCAGAAATTCTGGGATGTTCGACCGACGTAATAGAAGATCCATATACTAGAGATTTTGTTAAACACCTGTTGGATAATGAGCACTGGTTAGGATTTTTACAATTACATAGCTTATTTGTAGTAGATGCATTAGGGTCAGTACTAGTACTCCCGTTATTTTTGTTATATAATTTCAATATTTTAGTTTTTGGTGATTTAATTATTTCCTCCCTCTTATATATATATATATATATATATATATATATATATATATATGGGCAGTGAATTTCTATAAATAGTTAAATTGATAGGTAAAAATGTAAGGTATTATATAGCAATTAAAACATTCGGTATATTTAGATTTTAGTTATGAAGAGAAATATCTTTTTGTACTGTGCAAACACACTATATATATATATTTTTTTTTTTTCCTGGGAATATATAAAGGATATATATTGTTTTTCATTACTGTGTACCGTCTTCTGCATCCTCTTGTGTGTGTGTATATATATATATATATATATATATCTCAAGTGACTCCTTAGATCAGCCATCCACAAACACACACTACCACAATCTGCACACGTCAGATCGAGCTGCCTTGCGCGTGTCTTCGGGAGGTTCAAGGGAGCGTGGCAATTGACTATAAAGTCGTAGACGTCCACCAACTGATGTGATATTTGCGTTAAGTCATTCGGGTTCAGAAGCGGTTTCATGCGATATTTTAAACTGCATGATAATGTAACACCCGCTGTTGCACCTCTTAAGTGCCCTGTTTGTGCCAAAGTATGAGTTGCTGGGTTAAAGAGCAACATTCGTTCAGTACATCAGTAGATATTCTCCAAAAAGATATGTAGTAATGGCCGTACTCGGACACGGATTGGTAACCACCATATATATATATATATATATATATATATATATATATATGTGTGTGTGTGTGTGTGTATGTATGTGTGTATGTATGTGTATATATATATATATATATATATATTATAGACACATAAATGTGCGAGTGGAAATGGGCGATCAGTAACTGAACAGTACTGCACAAAAATTGACAATATTCCTAGACATGAACAGCGGAACCAGAACAATCTCCTCTCCTCCCCATAGATAAATAAAGGGTTCGGAATCTTCTGTAGATCACCCGGATTGAGGAAGACCGGAGTGCACAACGGTCGAAACGCTGTAATAACAAAGATGGCGAGAATAATCTGGATATAAATAGTGTAAATAATGCTAACTTCTCAACCCAGAAATTCATAGTATATATATATATATATATATATATATATATAAAGAGAGAGAGTGAACAATGAAATCACCAACTAGAGGTGACAGTCTGTTTCATGCTAAATGCAATCATCAGGCCATTATATATATATATATATATATATATATATATATGTGTGTGTGTGTGTGTGTGTGTGTGTGTGTGTGTGTGTGTGTGTGTGTGTGTGTGTGTGTCTAAATAAAGATCAAGATAGTGATTTACTAAATGTAGCTTAGACACGGCACAAGCTCCCAACTATAAAGCACCCTGTGAGGATAAAACTCCCCCTCTCAGTCGTAATAGATCTAACGAGAAAAGTTTGTTAACTATTGCACTGATTCGAAGTACGGAGAAGACACATACATGATTATTTTATAAGCAACTGGATTCGAATCTGACTAAATCCACAGCTGACATCAGTGTCTTAAGCAACAGCAAAAATAAAAAATGAATGACTAAAATCGTTATCTTATACGGCTTTAAAGAATTTTGTCATTTCTTCTTGCTTAGTTGAGGTGGTGATTTCTTTATTAGGCTGAAGCATGCAACCATTTAAACAATTTGACTTCTGTTGAAATTTTGTTTTGTTGCTGATATAAAGTTGGTTATTGTCAAATTTGAAATCTACCCGAGTGAAAATCAATCGGAATTTTTGCGTGTGTTCTCAATCTGAGACACAACGAGAAGTGATTAAATAAAAAAAAATAAAAAAATAGAAATAAATTTGATTACCAAAATACTGACTGACATTTTTATGAGCTCGTGATCTGCATTAAATTTAGTTTATTTCTGTGCTGTTCTCCTTACACGTTTTAAAATTTGCATATGTTAACGATTTTTTCACCTTTCTAGAAGGGCAAATATGAGTTTATGTTCATTCCATTGAAGTGAAAAAAAAAAAAAATTAACGGACCTCAGTATAAATGATTTCACTCCAAACCAGCCTTAGTGGGTACGGTCCGACTGGAATTTCGGGTTTAAGTAGTACTTGATAGATGCTTATAAAATCAGAGATAAAGTTTTATTACCATAAAAATTTCTATTTATTTGACTCATGTATTTAAATAAACAGCCCTGTTTTTGTTTTAAATCGCGAAATTAATGTCTACCAGCCTCGACATCCAAAGTCTTTTTGAAGAAAATGTAACTCCCGAGAGTAATTGAATTTTTATTCCCGTTGGAATAAACGAAACCACTTGGAAGCCATGTGTGCTTCACTACTAAGTCAAGGGAAACCAGCTGAGCAAATATCAATTACCTTATTCAATAGATGCACATCTATCATTTGGAACGATTGAAGTCTATCTCCTAATTTCATTTTTCGTATCCGAACAATTTCTAAGCAGTTAATGGCTGTTTTAACCTGGCAATTTTTCTTTGTTGCATAAAATTACATTCAGTGGGAACATGTTTGTGTAGGCATGATTCTCTTTTTAAAATTGAATTTCATGTTTACCGGCCTAGAGGTCGAAAATCTCATTAAAGAAAATGTGTTTGTCGACGGAAATACAACGTTCTATTATAATCTGGGAATAGACCTTCAAGTCAGCTTTAACACTGAGCTACGGAAAGCCATCGCAGCAAAAACATAAAAAGAAGCTTAAAGAATTCCTGTGTCTATTCAAACATGTGTAGCCACTGAATATAACGTTTATAATGAGAAACTGGAAACTGACTTTATTAAACTGAAAATAGCGAAAACATATGCAGCTATTTGATAGCGGCGTGGTAATGTTCGGTAAGCGTTAATCGAAAGACAAGTTGGAAGTCTTGGTAGATGAAGACCTTCATATGGATGTGATGCATGGGAACAAACGCGTCCAGAAATATCTAAACTGTCAGTTGTATACAACTGCTTCCTCAGATCAATGATTAAAAAGGCTTCGAGACAGAGAGAGACAGAGAGAGAGACAGAGAGAGCGAGAGATAGCATAGAGAGAGAGATAGCATAGAGAGAGAGAGAGCATAGAGAGAAAGAGAGCATAGAGAGAGAGAGAGAGCATAGAGAGAGCATAGAGAATCTGAGGGAGGACAATACTTCGGATCTCGTGGACTAGTCAGAGAATAACAAAGAACAGTACTAAGTAACATAAACGACATCACTTGTGGACTTTCAACAGCAGCAACAACTAAAATGAGTATCACATGCCAATCAAGGAGAAAATAATGACTACAAAGAAAAAGTTAGGAAGCAAGTTCCAATCAATACTGGAAAGAGCGATAACCGTCAACTTAAAAAAGCTATTTTCCTGAAAAATCGTTTGAAGAGAAAGATTTTTAAAGTTTCAACCGTCAGTCACCCTTGCTGTTTGGTCAATTAACGCCTCGTATTACCATTACCAATATAACGCCGACAACCAATTGGACTTTACATAATTCTAGCATACTTCAGTATTAATTGTTAATGCTTGGGTTCATTTATGCCATCAAATGCTTCTTATTTTCTATATGTATTTATATAGCACTGTGTAACTACTGACAGCTGTTTGCTTACTACATTGTCTTTGATATTTTCTTCGTCAGAAAATATATAGTGATTAAAATGAATAAAAAATATTGATCATTCTTTCAATCAATCCTACCCAATTATAGTGAGTAGGCTAGATGAATTAGTGCATACAGAAGAAATCTAATTTCCTATGTGGCGATAAGATGTGAAAGCTTTCGTCATTCACATCAACCATACCAAATACTTCAAAAGGGACGATAAACAGTACCAAAGTAGAACAACGGCTCCGAGGTTCTTCAAATGTACCAACGATCAGTGGCACACTTTGGCAACTGAAGTAATGAAATTGTTTCAGAGACGCTACAGATGCGAATTTCAAGAGAAGTAATGTAGGGTACTGTTTTCAATGAGGAAATAATGAAACAAGAAAGAGGAGAATGATAAATAACACAACATCAAAGATTTCGATTTGGCGCCAGAAATTCTTCGTTCTGATGGCCAATGGACTTATGCTTAGTTTCTTGTTGCAATTGTCGGTAGGCCAATAGGATAGCGTACTGAAATATTCTCGGCCTGACCAAGAAGGGATTTCCCAAAATTTCTTAAGCAGGGTCAGATCTGGGGATGTAGGTCTAATAATATTTTGTCATCTTTAATAGAGCTCGAGGTTTGTATTGTTTTATTTTTAAGGGGGCAGAGTTGGGTAAAACACGAATCGGGAATGGGTCCACAAAAAAGTGAAAAAATCAGTTTAGGGGATATGTACTGCATCTATATGCGTACGCGCAACTCCCTACACGTGTGCGATTTGTGTCGGCTTGTGCACACGCGTGTATGTGTGTAGACCTAAATGTTAATAGGGGGAGCGTTACAAAGAGCAAGAGAAGGAACAAGGAGAGTGAAAAAGCCAAATGCAATGCCAAACTGCGAAAACAGAAAAGAATTCATTTAAGATACAAAATAGACGTTGAATTGATTGGAATGGTGTGTGCAGAATTGGGAAAAGGCCGAGTAAGAAATTGGGAAGAAATAAACCAGTTGAGAAAAAAAAAAAAAATAAGTGTCATTAAGACGGACGGAAGAAAGCAACAGTTCCAAGGTTCTTCAAATATACCGAGGGAGGGAGGGAGAGAGAGAGAGACAGACAGACAGAGACAGAGCAAAGAGAGCGGGAGGGAGCAAAAAGACAGAGAGAGAGAGAGAGAGAGCAAAAAGACAGAGAGAGAGAGAGAGAGAGCAAAAAGACAGAGAGAGAGAGAGCAAAAAGACAGAGAGAGAGAGAGCAAAAAGACAGAGAGAGAGAGAGCAAAAAGACAGAGAGAGAGAGAGCAAAAAGACAGAGAGAGAGAGAGCAAAAAGACAGAGAGAGAGAGAGCAAAAAGACAGAGAGAGAGAGAGCAAAAAGACAGAGAGAGAGAGAGCAAAAAGACAGAGAGAGAGAGAGCAAAAAGACAGAGAGAGAGAGAGCAAAAAGACAGAGAGAGAGAGAGCAAAAAGACAGAGAGAGAGAGAGCAAAAAGACAGAGAGAGAGAGAGCAAAAAGACAGAGAGAGAGAGAGCAAAAAGACAGAGAGAGAGAGAGCAAAAAGACAGAGAGAGAGAGAGCAAAAAGACAGAGAGAGAGAGAGCAAAAAGACAGAGAGAGAGAGAGCAAAAAGACAGAGAGAGAGAGAGCAAAAAGACAGAGAGAGAGAGAGCAAAAAGACAGAGAGAGAGAGAGCAAAAAGACAGAGAGAGAGAGAGCAAAAAGACAGAGAGAGAGAGAGCAAAAAGACAGAGAGAGAGAGAGCAAAAAGACAGAGAGAGAGAGAGCAAAAAGACAGAGAGAGAGAGAGCAAAAAGACAGAGAGAGAGAGAGCAAAAAGACAGAGAGAGAGAGAGCAAAAAGACAGAGAGAGAGAGAGCAAAAAGACAGAGAGAGAGAGAGCAAAAAGACAGAGAGAGAGAGAGCAAAAAGACAGAGAGAGAGAGAGCAAAAAGACAGAGAGAGAGAGAGCAAAAAGACAGAGAGAGAGAGAGCAAAAAGACAGAGAGAGAGAGAGCAAAAAGACAGAGAGAGAGAGAGAGAGAGCAAAAAGACAGAGAGAGAGAGAGAGAGAGCAAAAAGACAGAGAGAGAGAGAGAGAGAGCAAAAAGACAGAGAGAGAGAGAGAGAGAGCAAAAAGACAGAGAGAGAGAGAGAGAGAGAGCAAAAAGACAGAGAGAGAGAGAGAGAGAGAGCAAAAAGACAGAGAGAGAGAGAGAGAGAGAGAGCAAAAAGACAGAGAGAGAGAGAGAGAGAGCAAAAAGACAGAGAGAGAGAGAGAGAGAGAGCAAAAAGACAGAGAGAGAGAGAGAGAGAGAGCAAAAAGACAGAGAGAGAGAGAGAGAGAGAGCAAAAAGACAGAGAGAGAGAGAGAGAGAGAGCAAAAAGACAGAGAGAGAGAGAGCAAAAAGACAGAGAGAGAGAGAGAGAGAGCAAAAAGACAGAGAGAGAGAGAGAGAGAGCAAAAAGACAGAGAGAGAGAGAGAGCAAAAAGACAGAGAGAGAGAGAGAGCAAAAAGACAGAGAGAGAGAGAGAGCAAAAAGACAGAGAGAGAGAGAGAGCAAAAAGACAGAGAGAGAGAGAGAGCAAAAAGACAGAGAGAGAGAGAGAGCAAAAAGACAGAGAGAGAGAGAGAGCAAAAAGACAGAGAGAGAGAGAGAGCAAAAAGACAGAGAGAGAGAGAGAGCAAAAAGACAGAGAGAGAGAGAGAGCAAAAAGACAGAGAGAGAGAGAGAGCAAAAAGACAGAGAGAGAGAGAGAGCAAAAAGACAGAGAGAGAGAGAGAGCAAAAAGACAGAGAGAGAGAGAGAGCAAAAAGAGAGAGAGAGAGAGAGCAAAAAGAGAGAGAGAGAGAGCAAAAAGAGAGAGAGAGAGAGCAAAAAGAGAGAGAGAGAGAGCAAAAAGAGAGAGAGAGAGAGCAAAAAAAGAGAGAGAGAGAGAGAGCAAAAAGAGAGAGAGAGAGAGCGGGAGGGAGCAAAAAGAGAGAGAGAGAGAGCGGGAGGGAGCAAAAAGACAGAGAGAGAGAGAGCGGGAGGGAGCAAAAAGACAGAGAGAGAGAGAGAGCGGGAGGGAGCAAAAAGACAGAGAGAGAGAGAGAGCGGGAGGGAGCAAAAAGACAGAGAGAGAGAGAGAGCGGGAGGGAGCAAAAAGACAGAGAGAGAGAGAGAGCGGGAGGGAGCAAAAAGACAGAGAGAGAGAGCGGGAGGGAGCAAAAAGACAGAGAGAGAGAGCGGGAGGGAGCAAAAAGACAGAGAGAGAGAGAGCGGGAGGGAGCAAAAAGACAGAGAGAGAGAGAGAGCGGGAGGGAGCAAAAAGACAGAGAGAGAGAGCGGGAGGGAGCAAAAAGACAGAGAGAGAGAGAGAGCGGGAGGGAGCAAAAAGACAGAGAGAGAGAGAGCGGGAGGGAGCAAAAAGACAGAGAGAGAGAGAGCGGGAGGGAGCAAAAAGACAGAGAGAGAGCGGGAGGGAGCAAAAAGACAGAGGGAGCGGGAGGGAGCAAACAAATACGGAGATGGCGGGTGAGAGCAAATAAACACGGAGAGAGAGGGAAGTTGTCACGAGACAAATGATTCCGCAACATGTGACAAATATACTGTCGTTAATGTTTACTGAAATCCTTACAATCATTGAACAATATCGTCATTAATCTGTCAGTTTTTCGAAAGAAACCAATTAATTAAATCGTCAATCTGATTACAATCCCTACCGAGTGTACTGTGAAGTTATTGTCACTCAACGAGGCTTGGCTGTTTCAGCCATTTTCACACTTGCTACAAAAGTCATTCATTTATACTTTTGCCGTCTCTGTCCTTTCATAAATCTTATTTTTTATCACTTATGTTCACCGAGTACAATGTCAATCATTGTAAAGGGTTACCGAATAGGTTTGTTCAAAGTAGATAACATTTGACCCCTGACTTGAAAAGGTTGTTCAAAGTAGATAACGGTTGACCACCGTCTTGAAGAGGTTAAGACTGTCTTGGTCAATGAAGCATCCTCTCAGGAGTTTATTTCACGAAGTTCGCATTTCTTGGAAAGAAGCTGTCTGAATGGAATTTCCTCCTTACTCATGGAATACGAAGAGAATGGGGATAATACGAATCTGTGATCGTGGTGTGGTGGGGTTTATCTGTAATGGTCTGAACTGGTGGAACTAAAGAACATTTGTTGCGACGAGAAGCAGAGCAGAGTTTGGGAGAGATGGCAAAAAAAGACAATAGTTATTAACAACTACAAGAGATAGGAGACATGATCGCTCTCGTCCTGAAGAGGAACGGGACATAGAAGGTAGAAGTGAAACAAGCAATCGGAAGGTGAGAAGTGGCGGTTGAATTTAGCTAGTTTAATAGTAAAAAGGTGAGACCTAGTGACAGACTTAAATTCATGTAGTCGAGGTACTAGGGATAAAAGCTAATCAGAATAGTTTTTATAGTCCCGGGTAGCTATTGATACCAACGTGAAAGAAACGAAAGAAAAGTGGTTCTCCGTAAAGAAAGGAACGTATCTCTCATATATATATATATATATATATATATATATATATATATATATATATAAAACGATAAACCCTTCGATAAGTTCAGTAATTGTGCGCCACAGATGTTACAGATCGAGATGAAATGATTGGGCCATGCATATAGAACATTAAATGCAGAGTGATTGAAAAGTAGCTCCCTATTCTATGTATAGTAGACAGAGAGCCCATCATTATATATATATATATATATATATATATATATATATATATATATATGTGTGTGTGTGTGTGTATATATGTATATATATATAGAGAGAGAGAGAAATATAGTCCTAAAATGTGCTATATTTATGGGATAAAGTGCTCAATATCAGAGATAGAGCGTGTGTAAATATAAAAGTGAACATAGAAGTCAACACTTAGAGGCGACAGTGTTCGATGCTAGATGCAATCGTCAGGCCTGACGATTGCATCTAGCATGAAACAGACTGTCGACTAGGTCTCACCTTTTTAATGTTTAACTAGCTAAATTCAAATGCCACTTTTCACCTTCCGATTGCTTGTTTCACTTCTACCTTCTATGTCCAGTTCCTCTTCAGGACGAGAGCGATCAAGCCTATCTCTTGTAGCTCTTAATAACTATTGTCTTTGAAGTGTTGACTTCTATATTCACTTGCATGTATATATATATATATATCATTTCATCCTCAAGAAAGGCAGTAAGGCCACTAAAACACAAGGGGTTACTAAATATGAAAGAATAAGAAAAAACAAGAAACATTAAGGAGCGATAATAATAATAAGATAGTAGATAATGATCGACATTAAATGCAACATTCTCTGGAAAGCCGGAAGACAGTTCCCTAAGTTAGTATAGGACTTGGGGTTGCATGTAGCCAATTGTAAATTGATCGGACCTTGTTGCCAATCTATTACTGCGCTTAAGTTCTTAAAGACTAGGTACCACATTACAGTAAGAAATGTATAGTTTTAAGGTAGGCTATATTTATGGGTAAAAATGCTCATTATCAGGGTTATAGCAAAACTAAAAATAATAACAGAGGTCAACACGAGCGGCGCTAGTTTCTCTCATATTTGAATCTTCAGGTCAAACACAAACACACAGTGTGCATATATATAACACTAAAAAAGATTTTAAAAAAATAATGTTGAGATCAGCTATATTTGCATTTGTAGCATCGATAAATCTATATCCCAACATAACAATCTATTAAATATATTTCCGACAAAGTTACTTTTTTAATTTTTAATCATAATATAACTGCCGAAAAAAATATGATTTAATGTGTGACCGTTAATATTGTATACCGAAGTAGCATACATTCCAGTTGCGATGTCAAATTTTATTTTGGTGCCAATGAAAAATGATTGGAATTTCCGTTTCTACCACCATCGAATGAGTTTAGGTAATATAAAATACATAAACAGAACAGTTCTCCGAATGTTCCTGGCAATTAAAGAATGATGGTAATACAACTATTATCACGTGAGATATTGTGACAAGAGCCAAATCTTGCAATGGGAAATGCAATAGATGTAATTTATGTCTTGTTGAAAAGTTAGTTATCTTAAAACACTTAAATAACCCTAACTTATTCAAAGAGAAATCAATTTATGGTCACATATTTTGCTATAAAAATAAATATCTACTTAAATACATTGATCACGATTAATATTTAATGTAATTTCTTTTTAATAAAATGAAAAACTAATCTCCCTTTATGCTTAATATAAAAAGAAAATGAATATCACAGCTCTAAAATAAGGTCGGTAGATAAAGTTGGATAAAAATACTGCTTGTGTGGCATGATGCAGAGTTGTGTTGCCAGACATAGGGTCTTCCAACAGCCACCCTCTTGACCCAGGGCAGCACTAAAAAACTTGATGTAGAGCTCTGTGTTGAGTCTAAGTCTCTGTGGGAAGATGAATAGATGTATAACGTCGCGATCACGACAAACACCTTCGTAATCATCAAATTTTCCAGAATCTGCTGCATTCTCCTCAGATTGACACTCACTCTGAAATGTACGTATTAGAGTTTCCGGCGCGAATGCCAACCAATGCAGTATGCCGTATCCAAATTTCTGGCGGAGTGAATTAGTCATTGTGCCTTCTTTTCTCCTCAGACGGTGCCCAACGGACCCTATTATACACTGCAGTTGATAGCAACAACGCGCATGCACGAAACTAAAAATATAAATTGGTGACAATTTACCAATCGCACTATGTCTGTGTGTGTGTGTATATATATATATATATATATATGTGTGTGTGTGTGTGTATGTGTGTGTGTATGTGTGTGTGTGTATGCGCGCGTGTGTGTTACAGTACATCATCTCAGAAATATAAACAAAAAATTAATCTCTTAATTTTACTAGATTGTTTACTTAAAAAAATAATTAATATTCACAAGTTGGTAAAATTTTGGATACTAAGTGTAACACGATATTTATTATTGACGATATTATAGAGAAATAACGATATAAACTACTTTCTTTTATTGATGAATTTATAATAAAGTCCGAACATGAACGTTCAAATAAAACGTGTACGTTCCTAAATTCTGGATTTCTAATTTTTTTCTCCAGAATTTAGAACAAAATTGTTAAACACTGTTAATCTATTTAGAAGAGTAATGTGAAATACTTTGTCAATTCCCTGAAGAAGTAAAGAAAAGAGAACGCATAAAACCAGTTTCAGAGTGTTGGATTTTATTAAAATTCTAAAAATAGCTTTTTAAAAACAAAAAATCCAGAATTTATCGTGGTTTAAAAAAAA
>OZ038491.1:60519923-60539923 GCA_964036315.1 Acanthosepion esculentum
GAATGCTTATTTTATTTTTACATTTCTTAGTATTGTTAGCTACATATGATTGTATTTGACATTCTTATGAGGTCGCAGTAACCGAACGTTAGTGTCAAATGGTCGTACGTTTGTTGAAATCGACTTATGAAACTGCAATTTAAAGAATTTTTTACCTGTGTATAATACGCACCCCTTATTTTGCTTATTATTTTCGTAGAAAAACATGCGTATAAGACATTCGGAATTACGGTAGTTAATATTACCCCAACCGATAATAAATCCTGGTACGGTCTCCTGTTCCCCGAGGATAACGTTGCTGTAAAAGTTAAATGAATCTGGTGAGTAAAGGCATCTTTGTTTCACGCCCATTTCTATTCTTGTATAGATTGTTAATTCGTTTTCTATTCTTTTTTTAGGCAGTATGCTCCGGATTATTCTGATACCATTTCCAAATAGACAGTTTCCTAGTAGACCAAGACGGGATCATTACAGTTTCACATATTGTTAGATATTGAAAAACGAACAGATCATGAAACATTTCTGAATACACTTATTAAATAAAACTCAACTTATCAGGATATCGAGCTAGATTCCTACATTTAATCTAGAACATGGCTTTTTGATTGATCTAGAAATCTAGAAAGTCAGTTTGAATCAAATTTCGAAAACTTGCACGTAATTCAATGAAGTGATAACTAAACCAGTATTTGCTAGAATGAAGAAACTTACATTGAGTAGTCAGTTTCCGCTTTTTTCTTTTAAGTGCAAAGCGAAAAAGCCTAGAGCTCATTTAAGTCGGTTTGGTAATGCAAGAGCAAATGTAAATATATTCGATTTAGATCCAAACCTGAAACGAACACATAATTTTGATTTTATCGCTGTGCGTCTACGTCTTTGTATCTGATGACCACCCAAGATGGCGGGTTAGAGCAAACGGAAGAAAAAAAAAATTAATCAGATTGATGAATTGCATTAGCAAGAACAAGCGGGGCTGAAGAAAGGAAAAAAGAAAAAGGAGAAAAAAATGAAATAACAAATGTCACAGGACAGACAAAGAATTAAAATGAGGGGAAAAAAATAATTAAAGACAGACAGACAAATCAATCATTACTTTAGATAGACAAAAATGGATCCAACCGGTAGGTGTTAATAGGGTTAACAATTCTATTAACGTAAATAAAAGGGAACAATGTAAGAAAACAAGGCGAAATTCATTTTCATTTATGTTGCATAACTTGTGTTTCTGTGTGAATCTACAGAGAAGTATATCAATAAAAAATGGAATATTTTCCAGTGCTTGTGCGTGCGCGCGCGCGTGTGTTTGTGTGGGGGATAAATTTTAAATTAAATGGTTGTGATGATGACATTGTAGAGAAACGAAAGACAATTTGGCTAATCAAAGAAATAAATGAACATGAAATGGTTTACTTTTATTTAAAAACTAAAAGATAAATACCGATACGAAAACAAGTTCATAAATAAAAAAAATCATGCAAGTAGGCTTCAAGGGAAACAAAAAAAGCGATAAAATATAAAAGACAAAGATCGCCCAACTCCTCCACCCCACCACAAAAAATACAAAGATGTGCAAAAGCTAAAACGACTAACTGAGAACCGAAATCGAAAGCAAAAGAAAAATGAATTGAAGTGGGAAGGGGGGGGGAGCATTGAACGAGTGCAGAGATTTCTCGTTTAGGTTTTTATTTTCGTGGTCGCGGTCAGAGAATGTCCGACATCCGGGAATTTCGTGTCAGAATTTCAAGTCTTCACGTTCGTCAGTGGCTGGTGGAGCGTGACAAAGATAACACTGTAATATCAAACTGGAATGAGTCTACCAGCAAAGACACTAAAATCAATCACACACGCACAGAAGAAACAAAACTAAGAAAAAAAAGATAATAAAGGAATAGGGAAGAAAAGAGGATAACTTAGAAAGGAAAGAAATGAACATAACTGGGGATATAGACCAAGTAGTGTAGAGGGAGGGAAAAAGAGCAAGCGAGTATGCAGAGTAGAGGGAGGGAAAAAGAGCAAGCGAGTATGCAGAGTAGAGGGAGGGAAAAAGAGCAAGCGAGTATGCAGAGTAGAGGGAGGGAAAAAGAGCAAGCGAGTATGCAGAGTAGAGGGAGGGAAAAAGAGCAAGCGAGTATGCAGAGTAGAGGGAGGGAAAAAGAGCAAGCGAGTATGCAGAGTAGAGGGAGGGAAAAAGAGCAAGCGAGTATGCAGAGTAGAGGGAGGGAAAAAGAGCAAGCGAGTATGCAGAGTAGAGGGAGGGAAAAAGAGCAAGCGAGTATGCAGAGTAGAGGGAGGGAAAAAGAGCAAGCGAGTATGCAGAGTAGAGGGAGGGAAAAAGAGCAAGCGAGTATGCAGAGTAGAGGGAGGGAAAAAGAGCAAGCGAGTATGCAGAGTAGAGGGAGGGAAAAAGAGCAAGCGAGTATGCAGAGTAGAGGGAGGGAAAAAGAGCAAGCGAGTATGCAGAGTAGAGGGAGGGAAAAAGAGCAAGCGAGTATGCAGAGTAGAGGGAGGGAAAAAGAGCAAGCGAGTATGCAGAGTAGAGGGAGGGAAAAAGAGCAAGCGAGTATGCAGAGTAGAGGGAGGGAAAAAGAGCAAGCGAGTATGCAGAGTAGAGGGAGGGAAAAAGAGCAAGCGAGTATGCAGAGTAGAGGGAGGGAAAAAGAGCAAGCGAGTATGCAGAGTAGAGGGAGGAGAAAGAGCAAGCGAGTATGCAGTGTAGAGGGAGGAGAAAGAGCAAGCGAGTAGTGTAGAGGGAGGAGAAAGAGCAAGCGAGTAGTGTAGAGGGAGGAGAAAGAGCAAGCGAGTAGTGTAGAGGGAGGAGAAAGAGCAAGCGAGTAGTGTAGAGGGAGGAGAAAGAGCAAGCGAGTAGTGTAGAGGGAGGAGAAAGAGCAAGCGAGTAGTGTAGAGGGAGGAGAAAGAGCAAGCGAGTAGTGTAGAGGGAGGAGAAAGAGCAAGCGAGTAGTGTAGAGGGAGGAGAAAGAGCAAGCGAGTAGTGTAGAGGGAGGAGAAAGAGCAAGCGAGTAGTGTAGAGGGAGGAGAAAGAGCAAGCGAGTAGTGTAGAGGGAGGAGAAAGAGCAAGCGAGTAGTGTAGAGGGAGGAGAAAGAGCAAGCGAGTAGTGTAGAGGGAGGAGAAAGAGCAAGCGAGTAGTGTAGAGGGAGGAGAAAGAGCAAGCGAGTAGTGTAGAGGGAGGAGAAAGAGCAAGCGAGTAGTGTAGAGGGAGGAGAAAGAGCAAGCGAGTAGTGTAGAGGGAGGAGAAAGAGCAAGCGAGTAGTGTAGAGGGAGGAGAAAGAGCAAGCGAGTAGTGTAGAGGGAGGAGAAAGAGCAAGCGAGTAGTGTAGAGGGAGGAGAAAGAGCAAGCGAGTAGTGTAGAGGGAGGAGAAAGAGCAAGCGAGTAGTGTAGAGGGAGGAGAAAGAGCAAGCGAGTAGTGTAGAGGGAGGAGAAAGAGCAAGCGAGTAGTGTAGAGGGAGGAGAAAGAGCAAGCGAGTAGTGTAGAGGGAGGAGAAAGAGCAAGCGAGTAGTGTAGAGGGAGGAGAAAGAGCAAGCGAGTAGTGTAGAGGGAGGAGAAAGAGCAAGCGAGTAGTGTAGAGGGAGGAGAAAGAGCAAGCGAGTAGTGTAGAGGGAGGAGAAAGAGCAAGCGAGTAGTGTAGAGGGAGGAGAAAGAGCAAGCGAGTAGTGTAGAGGGAGGAGAAAGAGCAAGCGAGTAGTGTAGAGGGAGGAGAAAGAGCAAGCGAGTAGTGTAGAGGGAGGAGAAAGAGCAAGCGAGTAGTGTAGAGGGAGGAGAAAGAGCAAGCGAGTAGTGTAGAGGGAGGAGAAAGAGCAAGCGAGTAGTGTAGAGGGAGGAGAAAGAGCAAGCGAGTAGTGTAGAGGGAGGAGAAAGAGCAAGCGAGTAGTGTAGAGGGAGGAGAAAGAGCAAGCGAGTAGTGTAGAGGGAGGAGAAAGAGCAAGCGAGTAGTGTAGAGGGAGGAGAAAGAGCAAGCGAGTAGTGTAGAGGGAGGAGAAAGAGCAAGCGAGTAGTGTAGAGGGAGGAGAAAGAGCAAGCGAGTAGTGTAGAGGGAGGAGAAAGAGCAAGCGAGTAGTGTAGAGGGAGGAGAAAGAGCAAGCGAGTAGTGTAGAGGGAGGAGAAAGAGCAAGCGAGTAGTGTAGAGGGAGGAGAAAGAGCAAGCGAGTAGTGTAGAGGGAGGAGAAAGAGCAAGCGAGTAGTGTAGAGGGAGGAGAAAGAGCAAGCGAGTAGTGTAGAGGGAGGAGAAAGAGCAAGCGAGTAGTGTAGAGGGAGGAGAAAGAGCAAGCGAGTAGTGTAGAGGGAGGAGAAAGAGCAAGCGAGTAGTGTAGAGGGGGGAGAAAGAGCAAGCGAGTAGTGTAGAGAGGGGAGAAAGAGCAAGCAAGTATGCAGAGGGGGGAAAAAGAGCTAGCAAGTATGCAGAGGGGGGAAAAAGAGCTAGTAAGTATGCAGAGGGGGGAAAAAGAGCTAGCAAGTATGCAGAGGGAGGAAAAGAGCTAGCAAATAGAGTAGAGGGAGGGAAAAGAATAAGAAGCAGGTAGAGTAGAGGGAGGGAAAAGAACAACGAACATGGAGAGTAGATGAAGAGGAAATAAGTACAAGCAAGGCGAGTAGAGGGAGGGGAAATGTAAGACAAGCATGGAGAGTAGAGGGAGGGGAAAAAGAAAGAGTAAACAAGAGTAAGATGAACAAAGGAAGATGAACAAATCAAGTTGATAAGAGGAAGCTGAAAAGTACGTATATATATAAGAAAATGGAAAAGATCATGTATGTAGAACCGAGGTGGGAGGAAAATAATCAAGTCTATAGAGAAGAGGGGGTGGTAGAAAAAAACGAAACAATTTAGAAAGTAATAAAAATGAAATGAAAACGAAACTTTCACGAATTACAATGCGACCAAAAAGTAACAGATTGTCAATTACTTAGATCATTGCATTGAGAACATTTTATAAATTCATTACAACAAAATATGTGTGTGTGCATATATATATATGTATATACACACACACACATCCACACAGGTTTGACAAAAGGGTATAACAGAGAGGCTTCCTTGAGAACAGAGTTCACGATCTCATTATCTGCTAGATTAGCTTGCTCTTTTTAGGTGCCTAATAAAAAGAAATGTTCTAATAATCGTAGTGCACGGATTATTTTCTCAATATAGATGTTATGATCGTTATAAAGTGAGAGTCGGAAAATCATTTAAAACTGGTTTAAAAAAAAAGGTGGTAAATTATAAACGGGGCAATTTTCATAATCAACCTTTTGATATTCCACACTACTTCAAAACAAAAGGTTAGGAAGAATTAACTCCCTCTCCACCGTCATCAATACTGGATAGATGGATGGCCAGTTTTATTGATTTGTTTTCTACGGCATATCAGTCATTTTCAGGCTATTTGAAGTCCGAATTTTTTTTTTTAAATCTTAAGAGTTTTTTTTATTTTTAAGTAACGATTTAGTGATACAAGTCTTACTAATTAATCCATAGAAGGAGGGAGAAGAGGTGGAGTCATTTCTTTTCCAAGGATATTTACGCGTAAGTGAATATAACGAACCCAGTCGGAATTGGAACTCAGATTAACAATTCAGAGCCACTATTACCCCCATCCACACATCCAAGCTTACAGGACATGGTATTCCCAAGCAGTCGCCCATCTCGATACTGATCAGGATGGCCGTTGCTTAACTTCGCTATTGGTCAGTACCTGAAATAGCGCTAACAGTTATTGGATTTGAGAAACCTACTTTCCTGAATAGTTGTTTTAAGACAGATTTATAAATTTCATCTCAAAGTAGCACTGGCTGCCCAATAAATGAATGCTGAATGTTTCCTTATAAGGAAGTGACTAATTTGTTGAGCTTTAGAAGAGTCTGAAAATATCACTTTTTTTTTTAAATAAAAGTTCCCCAGAATCTATGGGGCGTCCCAGAATAGCCAAAATTCTAGCTATATATTTACATTTATGGGAATATCCTAAATTAAATAATATCTGTGTATATTTTAGTGTATAAAGCTCGGCGTGAAATTTTCGAAACGATTGCATTCAATTTCAAGGTTTAGATATTCACTCATTGAATCGATAAAAATAATTAGATTACAAACACGTACATTTATGCTCAGGCAACAAGTTAAGAAAAATGCATTTTTATGAGATGAGGAATAAACAGTTTCAAATAAATTTGTCAAGCAGAAAACTAAAATCAGCCGCTGAAACCGAAAAGGTAAACGCGTTATAAAAACTAAAATTTAAAAAAAAAAAAAAAAAAGTGAAAAAAAATTGCATACTCAAAAAAAAAGAAAAACAAAAAGGTAACAAATAAAGAAGTGTAAGACTGGGAAAAAAATCCAACACCTTTCCAGTTCTCTTTTATCAGGATAAAAAAAAAGATGACAAAAAAAAAAAAAAAGAAAAAAAGGAAAAAAAGGAGGAGTAATAAGCACATTGCTTAGAACTTAAAAGCGAAAGAAAAAAAATCGTGAATATTGACTGTGTTAGGGTGGAAAGAAACACATTCGCACGCCTTTTCTGTAACGAAATTTAACGTGACAAGGGCTAATATAATTTAATGGCGAGTTTAGAGTAAAATATTTATCCGGCGATTCTCAAAACATTTGCCGCTCGTCAATCGATAGGTCCTCCTGAAAGTCGAGCAACACATCAACAAGTTTTGCGTTTCTGATAAAGAAAAAGAAATGGCAAAAATATAATTAAAAAAAAAAAGAAAGCACTGAATATAAATTGTGGCTCCTCTTCTCGGCATTTCACACCGTTCGTTCTTCATTCGTCCGCCACGTTCGGTTTGTGTTTTTAATTCAATTTTCCGGGCGGTAAAGAGAACGCTTGTTTCTCGCAAAATTTCGGTGGGATGAGGATGTTAAAATAATCTGGCCTGTAGAAAGAACGAAAGTAACTCCGACAAACATCACTGAAGATAGCACAAGAGAAAAGAATAATTCTAATTGATGTGTAAATAGGTTGATGCTTATTCTAGTCACGCCCGGGACATCGCGATTATAAGATTATAATTGATAACAGGAGTAATAATAGCTGAAGTACATTTTTAAATCGTCAGGACTTGCACGATTTCTTACTTCTGATTGTGAGTTGGTAAAACTGCTGCATCCGTTAGAGCCGATATAAAACTAAAGAATATATATATATATATATATAGATATATATATATATATATATATATAGATAGATAGAGAGAGAGAGAGAGAGAGAGAACAGACATCCTGGAAGATAACGTACCAGAGAGAATTAAAAGCAAACATCCTCTTTTCTGAACTTTTTTATAATAATCCCACCCCAAGAATGGCAAAAAAGTCATTAGGATGCAATGGTTTACTGAGAGTGAAGTAGAAAAAAGTTTTACTGAGTGAAAAAAAAAAGGGGTTTACAGAGAGTGAATACACAACAACGGTTTACCGAGAGTGAATACACAACAACGGTTTACCGAGAGTGAATACACAACAACGGTTTACCGAGAGTGAATACACAACAACGGTTTACCGAGAGTGAATACACAACAACGGTTTACCGAGAGTGAATACACAACAACGGTTTACCGAGAGTGAATACACAACAACGGTTTACCGAGAGTGAATACACAACAACGGTTTACCGAGAGTGAATACACAACAACGGTTTACCGAGAGTGAATACACAACAACGGTTTACCGAGAGTGAATACACAACAACGGTTTACCGAGAGTGAATACACAACAACGGTTTACCGAGAGTGAATACACAACAACGGTTTACCGAGAGTGAATACACAACAACGGTTTACCGAGAGTGAATACACAACAACGGTTTACCGAGAGTGAATACACAACAACGGTTTACCGAGAGTGAATACACAACAACGGTTTACCGAGAGTGAATACACAACAACGGTTTACCGAGAGTGAATACACAACAACGGTTTACCGAGAGTGAATACACAACAACGGTTTACCGAGAGTGAATACACAACAACGGTTTACCGAGAGTGAAAGAAACCGGACAATAAATAACAGGTTTCATGAGACAGAAGATTCTGTTTAAACCTTTGAAGGTCGTAGTCGATAGTAAATGTGGAAACCAGAACATAGTTTGGGAAATGAGAAGTGCTGGAGAATATAATCTTAGCGTAAAACTTATATTTTGGTATATTGTCTAGTACTGCTGCTATATATTTAGAGACCCTTGATAAAATGCGAAGAAGAATCAGCAATATTATTGGCCGTGCTCTGACCTCTCGGCTTCAGTCACTTTCCCACCGCCGTAAACTTTCTTCCCTGTTCATTTTAAAGAAATACTTTCATTGTCACTGTTCAGATGATCCCTTCGCGATGGTACCTAGCCTTTGTCAATTTAATCTCAGTACTAAACTGGCGACCAGGTATCATCAATTTACTATTGAGTTAGGTAGATGCAATCGTAAACTCTAGGCTAACAGTTGCACTTCTCGCTTGTGGATCTCGCTTTCGGAAAAAAAGCTTTTCTTTTTTGTCTCGCTCCTTAGTAACGTTTCCGTTTTCTAATACTTCCACGTGTCTTAGTGGCTTCACCGACTTGCCTTGAGTAATCGCGATTAAAGCCCTTGTTTCAGTGACACTTTCTCTGTCGGTGCAGCGTTGAAAGATCAACAGAAAGACGTTAATGGATTTAGCACACTCCAAAATGTTTAGTGGTCAAACGAAGGTGTTTTAGAATATCTTGGTCGAAACCCTGTCTGACCAGGTCGTTGACACGGATTTTGGCGTTTTGATAAACCTAAGAGGCGTTTGTTTGCAGAGTTTTAGGGTAATATGATTAGAAAATCATATACAACAAATAAAACTAATGAAAAATGCTCAACTGGAAATGCACTTCGTCTAGAATAACATTAACGTGTGATCAAATGTATGGGTAACCAGCCCAATGCTGACGGCAAAAGCGCAGCTGATATTGCTTTGAGAGTTTTAGAGACATTCATTTGTTGTAACCGGCAATGCTGACAAATCTGAAATTTTCAATATTCTATTATCTGATTTATTTTTTCATAAATGAAACTCATAAGCGGAAATCGATCAATGCTCCCTAAACACTCACGAAACTACCAGACTGAAGCCTATGCTAGGTGGGTGAGCCGTTTGAAAACAACAAAAAAACAACAAAAAACAACTAAAACAAAAAAACAACTAAAACAAAAAAAAAAAACAAAAAAACAACTAAAACAAAAAAAACAAACAAAAAAACAACTAAAACTAAAAACAAAAAAACAACTAAGACAAAAAAAAAACAAAAAACAACTAAAACAAAAAAAAAACAACTAAAACAAAAAAAAACAACTAAAACAAAAAAAAAACAACTAAAACAAAAAAAAAACAACTAAAACAAAAAAAACAACTAAAACAAAAAAAACAACTAAAACAAAAAAAACAACTAAAACAAAAAAAACAACTAAAACAAAAAAAACAACTAAAACAAAAAAAAACAACAAAATACAAAAACAATAAAAATAAAAAACAATAAAAATAGGTCTCAGGGCTATATTGACTAGCCAATCAAATAATGGCTCATCGAGAATGGCACTATAAGTTATATGTTTAAATCAACACAACTTTAATTTATTGTACATGTTCATGCTCAATGAAAGGAGGAGGAGGAGAGAGAACTTCGAGACGAGTATCCATGATATCATCATCGAATACGTTACTAAATAGTAGAGATCAGGTTGCGTAACCTTAAATGTGAAGTTAGATTTTGTTTTAGAAAACAGAAATATGCGTGGAAATGGTCTTTGCCCGCGTATGCATCCATAAAATCATCTCATTTTTCACTTGTGTCATAAATAAATAAGTCACTTTCTAAATAATGGAGACGAAAATAAAAATTTGAATTAAGAAATTTTTTTAATTTTTTATTTCCCAAAATATTTTCACGTTTATCTTCGCGATCGTTTTTTTCTTTCACGTATTAAATTGGAATTCGAGACAAAGAACACTTTCTTTCCTTTCAGTAACAAACCAAAACTGATTGTACTTATTAAAATGTTGTTTTTTTTTAATCTAAAATTGAGAAAATATGATTTATTACTGTTCTCTCATCTGAACGGATCAGAGAGGTAAACATACGAAACCCAATTATCTTACGCCAACGGGTGATGACAATTCATTTTTTTATGTGAAAATAAATTTTCCTTCTCCTAAGACAGTAGTAATAATAGCAGTAAGTTTTCACTCGTGAAAAACTCAGTTTTCCTATTCTAATAGTCTGATGAATCTTAAGTTAATGGAGTAAGTCCATGGCGAGTTCTACGACAATAAAATATCCGTAGAAATTCCCTGATATCATCGTCAAATATCAGAGCTTAACTTTAACAAACTATTGCAATAAAAATAATAAATATAAATGCTGGTCGTTATTATAAAAGGTGGGTACAAAAGAAAAGATTAAAAATTGACACCTTTTTGCACTTCACAGGTAAAAGTTGTTACACATTACCTTTCATTGGTTTTCTCACTGAAACCAAATAGTGTCTTTTCCCTTCTTTCCAAATCATAATCTCCGTCTACGAACATTTAATAATAATTTAATAAAAGCAGATCTTATTTATGATAACTAGATTTTTGGCGATTGCCTGACTCAGTTTCCGCTGTTTGACACTGTGCGACAGAAAAATTGCACTTTTTTTTTCAGCCTTTTTGCTGATATCAAAAGAGTCTTGGCTATTTGTGATTCGGCTCGAGCGCACTGGAATGTATGTAAACAACGCCAGTAATGGCTGCCCGCGACGCGAATGAATCCGAAAACGGTAGATTTTATCAATTTTATCAAGCCAGATTCGAATGGAGCATGTAGAATTATACATAAATGTAAGTATTCTGGAAATTTTTAATGCGACCTGAGCGCGGGTGTTACACTGCAAATTAACCAGAAATAGTCCAAAAGACAAAATAGATTTTAATTCAATGATTGACGGGAAAACGTCACTGAAAATTGCTTAAGCGATGAACAGAAATGTCAGGCATAAAAGAAGGATTGGTAAATAACAAGAAAAATTGACTTAGATTTTGACAAAAAGGGATCGAGAAAGATTATAGGTACCTCCACGAGATCGCTAAAAAAAAAAAAAAGAGCATAGCATGATGAAAAAGATGCCAGACTTGACGAAAACAAACTCTTATCGTTATATTATTATTAAGAGGAAAGATCAAAGTTTATTTTAATTATTTTTTTAAAAAATTCCTTCTTTTTAGAACAATCTGAATATTTATTTCAAAATCCTTGTTTCTCTTTGTATCACCGGAACTAGTAAAATAACATATACAATTTTTAGCACGTCTTTTTTTGTCTGACGCACATTAATTTGGAAAATCTTGCAAAAATGAAAATAATTGGCGGATGTTAATGAAACTTCCAGAAAGTATTCACAGATGTTTGAAATTATTATAAATGTTTTCTTTTATTAAAGTCATGGCAGAAATATTTTTTTTTAATATTTATTACCCCGCAATAACTAATTTTATGAAAACGCTAGAAATTCGATCGCTTCGGGTTTAGTGATTACAATAGGCTTTGAGGAATGCAAATCATGTTTTTTTTTAATTGGACCCCACGTACCTGAAAATCAGCTCTGAATTGTAACATACCAAACTCAATAAAACAAATATATTAATTTCAAATGCTTTTATTTGCTTTTAGTTGTTTTTATAAATATGGACAATATTTTCTGATAGCAACAAAATTTTTCGATGAAAAATGAATTTTTAATACAATTATTTGTTTTTTTTTAAATTATAATAGATTTTTACATTTAAGTTGTTAAAATATTATAAAATTAGTTAAAATCCGCATCGAGTTTTGTAAGTGTCCTGATGATATAAATCTGTTTAGTGCGTTGTAAATTGTATCGTTTTGACTAATCAGAAGACCCGCAGTAATTAAGAATGTAATTTTGTGTCTATAATCGGGCATTTTTTCCATAAATGAAATATCAAAATTAATAAGATGAATGGAAATACAGATAACACAGTAAATAAAATGTAGTAAATGTACATAAAAGTATAGTATTTTATGTACACTTCTGATAAAATTTCATGAGAAAGGTACCTATAAATTAATTAGATACCTTTCTTATGAAATTTAATCTCATTCGTAACAGTCTTGTTTTAATTTCTTTATAATATATTTTCCATAAAGCATCATAAACGTAAAAGTGAAAGCTAAGTACAAAAAAAAAAAAAAAAAAAAAAAAAATAGAGTGCTGAAAGTTTTCCTTAAAAATAACGGAGTAAATAATTTGTTCACTTAAATGTAAAATATTTCACTTTTCTCCTTCCGTAGAACAAATTATCCTCACGGAATCCGTCAATATGTCATTCAACACCTGTCAAGTGACGCGAAAGTTTATGACCTGCTTTGTTTTATTTTCAAATTACATCTTTTCGGTGCAGAAGCTAAGTTAAGCTTGGTTCAAAAATTTTTAAATAAACATAATTTCTGATTTTCTTAAAATAAGTTTTGAAAAAATGATAATTGATATTTAAAAGAATTTCAAACTGAGATTTTCCTATAAAATGGAAAAAAATGGTCAATTTGCTGACTAAAAAAAAAAACAAAAAAAAAATTTTCGGACGTGTTAGGAACGATTAAAAAATACCACAAAAATACTTTGATCTTTCCTCTTAATAATAACAAACATTTAGACGATAAAATTTTGTTTTCGTCAAGTTTGGCGTCTTTTTCATCATGCTATGCTCTTTGTTTAGCGATCTCGTGGAGGTACCTACTTAAAGAGATAAGCAATACAAATATTTGATGATGGTTTTTTGAATGTAACAAAAGAAAAAAAAGCAGAATATTATGCATATATTAATTAAATTAATTTTGATCGTAAAAATATTTTCATCGGCAAATACATACAATTAAATTCTAAAGATAAGTCTAAGACCGTATGTCTGAAGTAAAGATGCCATTGCTAGTTTTATTTGATCTTTAAAATATAACAAGAAAAAAATAAAACATTGTTAATAAATCACGTCATTAATGTTAATTGATCTTGCAAAACCTCTCATTTATAGCATCGTCATACAACGAAGATCAACACTATTCACTCTAACAATCAAAACCATAGGTCAGTTAAAACGAGACGATAAAGTGAATCGTACAAAAGGCCGAACAGGGGAATTGAGTTGAGGCTGGTCGTCACTATCTTATACTTAGCTCGTCCGATTCACGACTCAGTCGCTAGTTACAATTGGCTCATTCACTAAAAAACAAATCCATCACCAGTCAATTCTCCATATATCATAATGCCGCATACTCTCGGGGAACCTAAAAAACGCACACCATGATATAAAAATTTGATGATTATAAAATTTATACATAAAAATCTATGGATGATTTACAAAGAGAAGGGAGGGGATGAATCCCAAAACAAGCTAAATATCAAAACAAAACAAAATGGAATTCATATTTAAGATTAAAGAAAACGCCACTTAAAATAAATATCAGTTCTTTCAAATGAAGATAATTTAAGATAATGGATATTATTATTACTATTTTAAATTTGGAGAAGTCATTTAGATATTGTATATTTACGCTAATTTCTCCAATATTTAAATATTTAATATTAAAAGAAATCAGATAAATAAAATGTTAGTATATGTTTAGTATGCTTTCAAATCCCAAACGGGATTTTCTATTTTATTAATTCCGACAAAGTAAAACTTACTGAAGCCAACGATCCTTTAAATAAATATCACAAAAAACGTCTTATTTAAAGGATTTCTCCACAGTACTTCTTAGTGATGAACAGAGTGATATATTGGCGGGAACTGACATAGACGCTCGATGTTGCGTTGTTCAAAGAAATACTTAGACATCACGATGTTGAATAGAGCAGGTGAGAGTTGAACTAATATAATGTGTTAGTATTGTAGCAAGTACAATACTAGATATCAAAGAATTATTCTAAATTTTTAGTCCAATATTTTTTTATGTGCCGTGTCCCTTCCGGACGTAAGGGATCATGGCTCTCCACTTCTCCCTATCCCTTGTAGCTCTCAATAAGTTTCGTCCCTCTGTCACCATCACCCCCCCAGATCACGTACTGTCATCCACTTGCTTAAATCCGCTAGGTATGCGTTGCTTTCCCTTGTCTCTCTTTCCCTCTATTCGACTTATGAGCATCAAATTCTCCAGACCCTCCTTTCTCATTACGTGTCCCAGAAATTTCAGCTGCCTCTTCTTGATGTAAAGTATAAGCTTTCTTTTTGTTTGCATCTTCTCTAAAACCTCATCGTTCTTCAGGCGCTCGGTGCTTAATAGCCTTAGCATCCTTCTGTATAACCATACCTCCGTTGCTTCGAGTCTCTTCTTCATCTTTTCTGAGACCGTCCGACATTCGCCGAGAAGTCACGATGTTGAATATAACAGGAGAGATTTGAACTAATATAATTTGTTAGTATTTTAAGAAGAAAAATTATAGATATCAGAGAATTGTTATAATTTTTTTTTGTCCAAGACGTTTGTAACACTCGTCAAAACCAAAAAGAGTTACAGTAAAAGACAAAAACAATTACCAAAGAAAATGCTCATTCATATTATCCAATCTGATGATTTCCCAAATGACTAAAAAGGTTTCAAAAATAGTTACCAAGCAGGAAATTGGTAGTTCATCCTTAAATACATGCGTATAAAAACGGACGAGATTTAAAGAAAATAGGGTCCGACATAAAAACTGATATTAAATTCTAGAAATGTGGCTAAGAACGAAAGTCTGAAGTAAAGAACAAAAAATCATTGTTTCATGTGGTAAAGAAATTTGATCTTTAAACAATCATGTAAAGAAAAAACATTGTTTCATGTGGTAAAGAAATTTGATCTTTAAACTATCATGTAAAGAAAAAAAATCATTGTTTCCTGTGGTAAAGAAATATCTTTAAACTATCATGTAAAGAAAAAAAATCATTGTTTCATGTGGTAAAGAAATTTGATCTTTAAACTATCATGTAAAGAAAAACATCATTGTTTCATGTGGTAAAGAAATTTGATCTTTAAACTATCATGTAAAGAAAAAAAATCATTGTTTCATGTGGTAAAGAAATTTGATCTTTAAACTATCATGTAAAGAAAAAAAAACATTGTTTCTAGACTACTTAAAATCACGTCTGATATAAAAACTGATATTTCTGGAACAAGATGAGAAAAGAAATCTGAGGGAATTTAACACACACGGGACATTAAAATTTGGAAATAAGAGATAAAAACAGTGAGCAACCTAATTAAAATTTCGTTTAAATAGATCGCAGACAACGGGCAAAGATGGGCGAGAACAAACAATCGGTTACTTATAACAACAAATGGTAGGAAGACAGAGAGAGCCATGATCGCTCACGTTCTGAATGAACTGGGCACATAAAAGTAGGAAATTCATTGCTATTGTGTTAACAGAGTTGCACCAATAATTTGCAGTTTTTTTTTAACTGCAACCAACCCCTGAATTAATCAATTCACAAGGTTTACTTAATAAGAGTTTCAAAATGCACTACGAATGCTTGTAGCAGATTTGCATATACCATGTTATGAAGTTGTTCCTTTCACTGAAATAGATGAAAAAATTAAAAAATTAAACGCTAGAGAGAATACACAAATACAGGCATTTGATTTGGTGAAGTTTCGAATTCATTTGCTTTAACCAATCAAACTTTGACAGACTTTTTTTTCCGATTAGTTTATTTTTTATATCCTAAGCTGATCGTATTGTTTCTTCCTATATTTGCTAATATCACCAGGAAGATTAGTTTTAAGTTAACTGCATTCTACCGAGGGAAATTCTCTTTAATTTACGCGACCCCTATTCGGATTAAAATTGGGTTCTCAAAACTGAGGAGGTTGGTATTTGTTGCCAATAAACGCGTAAAATAGTCAGCGTCACCAGAAAGCATTTCATACAAATTATTTCAGGTATTTACTTGACCCCCGCACTGAGTCAGGTTGTGACACAAGGTCGGTTTTTAACGTGGGGACCCGAGTGTTTTCACCCTGGCCGCTGGTCTTGGCTGGTCATAGCTTGTCCAAGGCCGAAGCCGGTCCAAGCTATTCCTAGCCATGATACTACCAGCGCAGGGACGAATCCCTACGCCAGGTAAGTATCGAGTGAAGCTCTCAGCCAGAAGGCCGACCAAGCGAGCGATCTGCGAACAGATCCTACGCTTTGATCCTGGCCTTCAGGCCGAGCAGCTCCAACAAATTATTTCATATTACCCTAGATTAAGCATTCCTGTTCACGAATATAAAAGGAATATATATTAAAGTTATTAAGGAGTTCCAATTTAATATGCAAATTGTTCACCATCACCCTTGGAAATGTAAAACAGTTATGCTCATCTGACGTCATATAAAAAAAAAAAAAATGAAATTCTTAATGTGGAGTGGATGATTGAATATATATATATATATATATATATATATATATATATATAGTGTAACCCTCATATAAGAGAAACTTGGATATAAGAGATTTTCTCTGGTCCCAAATTAGAGCCTGTGTTAATGTATATATAATAGACCAAACCCGGATATATGAGAAACCCGGATATAAGAGACTTCTCCGGTCCCGACAACTCTCTTATATCCGGGTTACACTGCATATAGGAACTCAACTATTTTTTTTTGTCAAAAAAAAAAAAAAAAAAAAAAAAAAAGTGCCGAGTAAGCACATCTTGTTTCGGCTCCCATACGGGAATCACTTTACTGTGGAAAAATAAGGGAAATTACCCGAGTGTGTGGGTTGCGGTCAGATGTTGGGAGTGTTTGCCATGCTGGTTTTCCAAAGCGAGTTTTTCGACATAACAAATTCGACTCATTGATTTGCTTTTACAGTATTTCATTTTTTTTTTTCCTTTTGATATTCCTCCTCTGTGTAATATTATACTTTATATTAATCTCCACCAGGGTTGCAATTGTAAAATAGGTTCTACGATCAGAAATATTTTCCCCATCTAACTATTATAGTAATATGAAAAACACTTTCGGGTCGCAGGACCTGTTTTCAACTCCGCGTTTTCTTTACTCTGTGATATTTCTTAGAAGCTGTCAGTCATTTCTTTTTTGTTTTACAAACTGCATTTAACTGAGGCCAATTCGAATTCACGAGACCTCTACTAGATTTAGATATAGGGTCTTTAAACACCTGACAAAATCTCAAGAGAATTCGTTTCAACTCACCATATACGCAAAAGGCGTTTTCACATCAAGAAATACGAATGATACTTTGCATATTCTAAATATTTATTGCTCAATGAAATTTTAGCAGACATTATAAATGTAAAGCTTTTAGGTGCTTCCTTTTGAATACATTGAAAAGAACTCCAGTTTCCTCTGGTGGCATTAATTTTCATTTAAAAAAAATATCCGCCAGTGACCGTTAAAAACTTAAAACAATTAAAAATTAAAACGTACCGAGATTGTAAAGATAATCAGTGAGTCGAATTTGCTATGTAATGTTCAGAAACTCGATTTGAAAAACCAGCATGGCAAACACCGTGTTTCATTATTATTTCTATAATAACGGTTCTATGACGGAAGAAACGTTCGTGATTAAAAAAAATATCCTTCGGTTATAGAACCATTATTATAGAAATTTGTCACAATTATTTCATTTTATTGTCAGTTATTGTCAATCCCTTATTACATTCAATTGACAAATATATTACAAAGGAAAAAAAACACACCAAAAACAGTACGTTCAGTTTGTTACTATTTGATTTTCTCGGCACCCGTTCTAAGAGTTCCAACAGAATCCCCGTCGAAAAGAGAAAAGGCTGAATTTAAGGGCGTTTTAATATTTTGTCCGATATTAGGGCAAATGATTACTTACCGATTCATGAAAGAAGGAACACTTCATTTGTAGGGTTTCTATGGGTCCAACGTAATGAGTTTAAGAAGACCTAACTTTCTATCTGGTTTCTTTTCGCCCCCAAATTAGTGAACGTAACGAAGATAGTTAGGCAGCAATTCACATGTAGGCGATCTAACGGAAAATGAGAAATAATTCTTGGAATTGGCGGGAATGATGTACAGTCACGTGATACTCGAAACGTGCAGTGATTAGTCTACGCTGGCCAATCAACGACCCTGTTACATGTCAAACTTGCTTGACGGAAGAATTGTCTACGATAATATCGTTAGTGTATTTCTAATCTATCAAAGGATTCATTTTTTTTTAAATCGTTTAAAAACTGTTTTTATCTTATTTGGCTTACGCCATGAATCAATCTGTCATATCTATATATATTAATATATTTCCTGTTTATACGTTATTTTTATAGATACAAATATTTAAGTAGATGCTCTGTTTATAATAAAAAAGTTTTAGCATTTACTTAAATATTTGTATCTATAAAAATAACGTATAAACAGAAAAATATAAAAATAATTGTCGGTCCTTGCTAACCAGATGATTCCTCTGTAAAATAGTACAGCACGTCAGTCCCTATGGCGATTCCGTGTAGGATACAGGTTCGATTCCTATCGGAGGACACAAATTTTCTATGAAATTTCGAGGACATTCAAGCATTAAATGTTGTTAATACTGTTTATCATAAACAGAGCATTTACTTAAATACGTGTATCTATAAAAATAACGTATAAACAGAAAATATATTAGAATAATTATCGGACCTAGTCCATTTCATTATATATATATATATATATTATAAGCGTTTGAATAGCTTAATCTGTTCATACGAGTGCCAATATAATGTGTGAGAAGGCCAAAAAATATGGAGCACCCCGTGAGAACCGAACTTCCTATTCAGTAGTAATTAATCTAGCCAGACTTTCTGTTTTCGTCACATTTAGACAATTATACACGTCTACCTTCAACAGCTCTCCGTCCTATTAAGTAAAAATGTGTGATAATAACCTTGAAATTAAAAGACTTGGTTCAGTCAATCTAGTTATCTAACGGTTGAGAGTTCAAGCCGTTGGTCAGGTAGTAGATGACAAACAATTTCATTGAAACGAGTTAAGCTGGCACTGCCAGAAACAATTGATACGCCATCTTCTAAATTGAAAAGAGGTATGGGGAAAATTTACACCCGTGAATTGAAAAAAGACGACAGTGAAAAAGTAAAATGGCCGAAAGTCTATAACAATTATCAGGACAAAATTAGTTCGAATATAATTTTTGTGTGATACAAAATTAATTATTGATAATTTTCACTATCTGCATTGTACCCGTGATATTATTTTGTATTTACCATTCCTTCATTACTTAGGACAAATTGTAAACAATCGATAATATTTGAGAAATCTAAGTAGAGAAACTTCCTGTTTGTTTTGCGAAGAATGAAGAAAAAACACTGAATTAGTTACTCTCTTGTTTGATTCCCTTTGAGCAGGGAGCTTTACAGAAAAAGAAAAAGAAAACAAAACAAAAGAGTGGATGGCCTAAAAAGAAAAAAAAAGAAAGGCTGATAAAAGCAGAATTTCTGCTGTTTGCTCTTCAGCCTCTCTCTCTCTCTCTCATATATATATATATATATATATATATATATATATATATATATATATATATATATATATATATATATATATATCGTGTGTGCGTGTGTCGATATATAAAGAGACAAGAGGAAAAACTGTACTTAGCCGACGCGTTTGATCCTCTGAGGGACTTTATCAAGGCAATGATAAGGTCTCACAGAGGAGGAAACGCATCTGTAAGTTCCTCTCGAACCACTACTCTGTGGAAAAAGACTCCCGAGAGGATGCTCCCCTGATCACTACAACCTTAACATGTTCAAATCTAGAGTTAACCCTTATTTTCCCCCTCATATCTATATAAACTATCCCTTAACTTAAGCCTTTACCTCGAGTGCCCCCGGCCTTGTACAGGGTGAATCTTACTGTAAAAAATAATGTATGTATTCTCTTAAAGTGAGAACGAGATCACTTTCTCTCATATATATATATATATATATATATATATATATATATATATTCTGTTTATACGTT
>OZ038491.1:60544923-60549923 GCA_964036315.1 Acanthosepion esculentum
AATTTTATGAATTATTTATGAATTATATAATTTATGTAATTTATGAATTATATAATTTATATTAATTAATGCTCTATTTTGCTTATGGAATGTATCTTTGGCTTTCCCAGTATGTCTTCGAACTTTTGTCAGGCTTTTGAATTTAAACACAAGATGATTCAAATAACTACGAGATCATTCCCTGGGTCAGTCCGTGCTGCAAATATCACATACTCTGGCTCAGTGAAAGAAATGGAAAAGTGACTTCGAGGTAAATAAAACTGAACATCAACTGACCTAAACAGCAGAATAAAAACCTTAACAGAGATTGGATAAGAGGACCTATTTAAAATTCCAAGAATGTTAACGACGATGAAGAATCCCGTAGAGTCCAACAACCATGATGAACATGGAGATTCGAATAACAAAGTAGATAATAAAAAGTTCATTATTAATAGCAACTTCTTTCTCTTAATCGCAGGACAGACCGGGTTCTATAGCCTTGGATGGCAATTGGTCTACTGCAGAAAGAAATGGCAACCTACTACGGGAAAAATCTGCCTCGTCAGTCATGTATCTTTATACATGATAACCTAAGCGTGTATCACGCATGTTTTTATTCTTATATCTGTTCAAGGAATAAGAATGACAAGAATTTGTAGAAGATAAGAAAGCGCCGTTGTCAAAAAGGTGGGATAAACTAAACAGGGAGAAGGCGAAAAAACAGACACGAATCAATCAATGAGTAATCATTAATATATCTAATACGAGAAAATCGGACAAAAAATCTTATTTTTGTTGATAGAAACTGAGTTCCGCGAAGGAAAAAATGCTAAGCGGTAAATGACTGTTAAGGTTTGTAAAAAGAACTGTTTCGATTTCATAATGCAAGAAATTCAACGCTTTTTGAGACAAATTTAATTAAACAATATCCGATTTTATTAGGCAAGTCCATATTTTCACATTCAAGTTCCTGATAAACGATTTTCTGCAGTTCTTACGATAAACATATCCTGGCAATTTCAGCTTCTAATATCTGATTTTATTAGAAATATTTACAATCATTTATTTAGAAGGATGAGATTATATTATTCAAAATGGCGGTTGTTCATTTTGTGAATAAATCGGTAACAGTAGAATTTTTTATATTTATTTTTGAAATTTTCTGAGAAATCCATGGATCGTAAGAGGATCAGCTCAAGACAAACAAGATAACGACAAGCTATTGATTGATGGCAACGCAAAAGCTGAAAATTGCCAAACAGATGAACCGATAATGCAAAAGAATCACAAATGAAGAGAAGAACAACACTGGTAAGATAAAGGGTAAATAGGGACTGACTTAAAGAATTTCACAAAGAAGACTTGAGAAAAATTAAAAGGGTAATAAGCAAGGAACTTGAATTGATCAGCTAGATTTTGTAAATGGAAATAGAAAGAAAAACAGACAATATCAGGAACACTTCCAAAAGGCATGAAAGCAATTAAACTTTAATTAAAACTTACAAGAGTAACGTCAAAGAGTACATTAAAACTGATTATTCAGACTCTAACCGGAACTAAAGAAACGGAAGCACTGTTTCCGCCATTGTTCAGACACGGAAGTAACGTGTCGGCTATATTGTTTATGTGTGAATAAAAAGTAGGAGTATCAATTCTGCCGGCAGAAAGAAGTAACCAGACTAAACTGTTTTGTTATTATTACGAACCCCCTTACAAGGTTGTGACATATTTTTACTAATGAATTTAGAGCTACATTCGTTGAACATAGTGGATGGCAGAGAGACTGTACTCACTGAATACATATCAGTCCTACATAGAAAACAAACAACAGAGTAGATGATTTCAGATCGTTAAATTATGGATTTCTTCAAAGTTGGGCATTTTTTAGTTATATGAATAAACATTTTAGACGATCCCTAGCTCTGGATAAAAACAAGTTGTAAAAATAAAATGACCCGGGGAATATTATAGCTGTTATATATATATATATATAATAATGACAATTTTAAGATTAATATTTATTATCAAAACAAATTTAATCTATGTCGTCGTTTAAAGTTGCACAATGCATTATATGTATTTGTATAACTGAAAAGTGCCTGGAATTCATAACTGCAGAGAATTTAGATTTTTAGACCCTCAACCCGCCATTTTTTAAAACTTGGACAAGTAACAATCAAGAATCTTTGAGTTCGAGGGTATATTCATCCAAGATAATACTTCTTTATCTTCTGTCTATTGCTCAACTTGCCAAAAAGATTTCAAAGACACCAAATTAACGTAAGGGGCCCCCAGCCTTTCCAGACATTCTGATAGAAAAAACGTGTTTTTTGTTGTTAAAAAAAAGATTGTATATATGAATGAAAAACAATATTCAAACAAAGATCTGTAGGTTACAAGAAAACGCGCTGCAAATCATGTTAAAGTCGAAACAGTGGAAATTTTACCAAATACAGTGGATGAAAACTGTCGAAAAATCAAAAATCTCATGTTAGCATTTAAAAGAAGTTATTCAGGTATATGAGAGACTGCCTTAAAAGTATCGACCACAGAAATAGCGCTTTTAAATTTAAGTGGCCTATGGTTTTTAAGATTGCTTACAAATAAAAGTTTATGCTGATCATTGCGTAATAAAACCTACTCAAAGAAATTAATTTTAAATAACTGTAGACGTTCTCAGTTGAAATTCATCTTGCTCCTACCAATATATCCTGATCATTTTACCAGCATCAGTTAGTTAATATCAATTGTATTGTCAAAACATGGACTTAGACCGTGACATCTGACAATGGAGTTAATTCTTTTAACCAGCCTTTACCTGTTACATAGATGTTATAATAGCTGATATTCTACATAAAAAATTACAAGTGACAGCCATTGAAAAAATCAAAAGGGAATAACTTCAGCTATACCTCAGCTAATACGATCATTTCAGGTGACTTGGGGTGAGGTAATGGTTAGCGAGCTTGTGTGATTGACTGTTATTACTGAGTAGTTATTTCGAATCTAACTGAACTTCTCATTCATGTGGCCTTGTGCCAAACTAACCCAAGCTGAATAAATCGACAGACTCAAGGTAATTGCGAGGAATCTTGTAGATTATTAAGTGTGAATTGGGTGTCAGAGATTTCAGAGTTTGTGCCAGACCTAAGTTACGTACGGTGTGGAAAAAAAGGAGAACGAAGAAGGGGTGGAGAGAGAGAGAAGGCGAACGAAGAAGAGGAGAGAAAGAAGGCTAAAGAAGTAGGAGAGAGAAAGAGATAAAAGGGAGAGAGAGAGTAGACGAAAGAACAAAGGGGGAGAGAGAGAGAAGACGAAAGAACAAAGGGGGGGGAGAGAGAAGACGAAAGAATAAGGCAGAGAGAGAATATGCGAACAAAGAAGGGGACGGGGAGAGAGAGAAAGCGAAAGAAGAAGAGGAGAGGAGAGAAAAGAGGAACGATGAAGGGAAGAAGAGAGAGAGAGAGGGGGAAGAAAGAAAGCGAAAGAGGAAAGGAAGGAGAAAAACAACAAAGAAAGCGAAAGAAGAAGGGAAGGAGAGAGAGAGAGAAGAAACGAAAGAGAGAGAGGGAGAAGAAAAAAGCGAAAGCAGAAGGGAAGGAGAGAGAGAGAGAAGAAACGAAAGAGAGAGAGAGGGAGAAGAAAAAGCGAAAGCAGAAGGGAAGGAGAGAGAGAGAGAAGAAACGAAAGAGAGAGAGGGAGGGAGAAGAAAAAAGCGAAAGCAGAAGGAGAGAGAGAGAGAGGGAGAAGAAAAAAGCGAAAGCAGAAGGGAAGGAGAGAGAGAGAGAAGAAACGAAAGAGAGAGAGAGGGAGAAGAAAAAGCGAAAGCAGAAGGGAAGGAGAGAGAGAGAGAAGAAACGAAAGAGAGAGAGAGAGGGAGGGAGAAGAAAAAAGCGAAAGCAGAAGGAAAGGAGAGAGAGAGAAGAAAGAATGCAAAAGAGGAGGTGGAAGAGAGAAAAAAACAGAAAGGAAGAAGAAAAAGTGGCGGTAGAGAGAAGACTGAAAGAGAGAGAGATAGATAGAGAGCAGTTAAAAAGAAAAGTAACTACTAAAGAAGAGAAAGGGAAGGAAAAAGAAATAGGAAATAGTTTACGAGTGGCGGCAATTCGTTATGTTTTGTCACAAAACATCTTTCACATCTCCAGCTGCGTTTATGATTGCCATTTTCCTTCAACGTTACCCCCGTCCCCATCGTAATCACGACTTTCTCAAAGCTTAGATTTATCAGTTTTAATGTCTCCGTTCCTTCCATCAAATGAAAAATCTCTCGACCATTCTGGTTCATTCAATCTGTGGCTGTCGTAAAACCGCCATGATTGCCGCGATATTTATCGTTGGCGAATCAGAAGACCAAGGCAAATTTTGAATTCCCGAGGCGTTATTAGATTAACTTTTATCTTGTGAAAAGCACGTCATCGAGCCAGAATTCTCATTACCAGCATGCACATTATAATGATTCTTTATAATATAATATAAAGATTATATTAAGTACACACTGATTTAACTGCGTCTTCAGATATTTTCAAAAGCAGAACTATTTTCAAGGTAAAATATTTACCCTTCTGATTTAACAGACGGCTGAATAATTTTAAAACTTACTTATCTCTGTATTTCTTGTTCCTTAACTCCTTTCTCGGCATAAACGTGCCAATACATTTTTACCGAAAGTGTCTTTTTTTTACACGGACGAATAAACACGTCCAAAACATACTGTTTAAAAACCAACTCCAGACGAGTTTATACGTCGATCTTAATTCTTTTTAGGCCCTTCTGAGCTTGAAACGAGTCCAATTATTAAATCATACGTCTGGTAGAGATGCTAGCCACTGCTCGGGTACTTCAGGGTACCTCAGTTTCCTAGATAATATATTAAAAACAAATAAAAAAGATTCGTCAGAAAATGAACCATTTTTGCCAAAATAATTGGTGGAGAAGCATTTAAAGCGAACCTCATAAATTGCTGTTCCATTTCATATCATTAATTTATGATTTGAACATTTTTTTAACGATACGAGGCA